>CM044431.1:128947108-128985605 GCA_024363595.1 Xenopus borealis
GTGCTTAGAAAAATTAAAATTGAGACAGGTTGTGTGTTTCGAAACAAGGTGGAAAGATCTGTCTTTGGCTCATGAATACAGTGCTGTTTCCCTGCCACTACTACCCATCTCCTAACTTGCATGTTATTCACAGTTACAAGTTAGGGAGGTGGGTGCAGGCCACAGGTGAGCCCTTCTTTCTTATGACTTTGTTCAAGTTATTTACATGTTACAACCCTATCAAGTTATTTACATTTTAGGGAAAGAGTAATACCCTTTTGCACCCAAAGTTCAGTAATTCTACTGATACTACTCAAATACTGAATATTATATTTTAATGTATTTTTTTTTATATTTCAGTAATATCAGTCCTTCTATACTGATGACACTTCAAATGCTCTTTAAATTATTATCTATAGCTATTTACCATCACTAAATATTGTGAATACAAGAAAAATTTAATACAAATCTGCCTGTTAGAAGATATAAAGTATATACTGTATATTAGGTTACATACTGTAAAATAACATTTCTAAATGGTCATTAGTGGACCTTACATTTTGATCATCAGACAGCTTGCACCATCTTCTGGACAGAAAAAATAGTAAAATCTCCTGAATTTCCTCTGTTTTGCACAAATATATATTTTTCCTAGCATTTTTTTTTTAAATTTTCTATTTATTTGGGTAAAGAGAGGAACAAAACACGAAAGACAGACTGCAAAATATTCAGAACTTCGGTGCAATGCATTGTTAAAGGTAGTAAGTAATTAAAAAAGGTAGTAACATTATTTATAAAGGCAATGGCAACAAAATATTTGGGAAAAGGAACAGATAGTAGGTCACATTTACATACCAATTTTGAGTGCCACTGGGTGATTTTAAAACCAGGTGGTATTATAATTATTCCTTGAACAGATGTACTGGTTCCTATGTTTGGGCTGTGCACTTTAATGTTCACTATCCAACTGCAACCAATTTATACTCTATAGTAGATGCTTTAATTATACTCAGACTGTATCTCCTTATTCTTGTAGTTTTTGTCTTGTGTGATAAGTGCTTTGTGTTTTCACTGCGTAGATTGTCGGCACTATATAAATACATATACATGATGATGATTTTTGTGTGCCATCCCTGAAGTAGTCTGGAAGACATAGGGTTGTTAAATCTTCCTCTACTGTCCATTGCCTGTCTTTTCCTAGCCCATTAGTATACCATTAAACATATTGACTGGCAATACAAGTAATGGTCACAAGACATGGGCATATTGGTGGAAGTTCATAGTGCCCTGTTTCTTTCTGGCACACTATCTGTATGGCTAGTGTCAAAGGGCGCCCTAAAATGCTATACACAGTCACAGTTTATTGGACCTGTAGATGGCTGTATCTGAAATGCCAAGCCCTATGTTGAATTTCGGACAAGGTTGGACTTGAGTATGTGAAGCCAACCATGGCTGCTACCCTAGGGGCCAACACAGCCCCTCCCCCCTGCACGCACCTTACATTTAATTTTGCCATGATTGTTGGAGGGCAGAAGGGAGCTATCATGGAGGTCAGCAGAGAGTGATGGAGGAGGGCAGGTGAGGATCCGGTCTGGATCAGCAGGACCTATGGTTTAACTGGCCCAGTCTGACCCTGATTTCAGTCGAAACTTGCTGGCCAGTCACTGCATCTTGGTACTGGAGCAGTTGGATACTGCAGGCAGAACTGTCTATTACAAAATAGAAAAGAAATTCCCCTTTATGCCAGCATTAATGTATTTAATTAGTGATGGGCGATTATTCGCGAAACTCATTGAAGTCAATGGGCCTCAAAATATTTTTGACGCAATAAATTTGACACAAGCAACAAATCTTTTGTCCAAATGTATTAAAGTAAATTTTTTTCTGTTGCGGCTAATTTTCCATTGTGAATTTTTGCCTCAGTTTCTCAAAAACATTAGTTAGATTAAATTCGGCCATCACTACTTTTAATACTCTGATCAAGGATATTTCATAGGAATGCAAGCAAAAATTTAAGTCTTTCATACCTCGTGTTCCAAGGTTACCCGCTGATAATAGTATTATGGCTATCTATGCTACGAAAACCTTGTTTTTAAAGGGATCCTGTCATTGGGAAAAAAAAAAAATTTCAAAATGCATCAGTTAATAGTGCTGTTCCAGAATAATTCTGCATTGAAATCCATTTCTCAAAAGAGCAAACAGATTTTTTTTATATTTCATTTTGAAATCTGACATGGGGCTAGACATTTTGTCAATTTCCCAACTGCCCCAAGTCATGTGACTTGTGCTCTGATAAACTTCAATCACTCTTAACTGCTGTACTGCAAGATGGAGTGATATCACCCCCTCCCTTTCCCGCACCCCAGCAGTCTAACGTCAGAACAATGGGACGGTAACCAGATAACAGCTCCCTAACACAAGATAACAGCTACCTGGTAGATCTAAGAACAGCACTCAATAGAAAAACCCATGTCCCACTGCGTACTATTAAGTTACATTGAGAAGGAAAAACAGCCTGCCAGAAAGCAGTTCCCTCCTAAAGTGCTGGCACAAGTCACATGAACGGGGCAGCTAGGAAATTGACAAAATGTCTAGCCCCATGTCAGATTTCAAAACTGAACATAAAAAAATCTGTTTGCTCTTTTGAGAAATGGATTTTAGTGCAGAAGTCTACTGGAGCAGCACTATTAACTGATGTGTTTAAAAAAAAAAAAAACATGTTTTCCCATGACAGTTTCCCTTTAAGTGCTTCACTTACTCTACAGGTGGGGTAGACATGCAGATAAAGAGTAGGGGGGAGCTATTCTTATTTAGACATTCCATGTCTCTATTGGTGAGACATTAGACTAACAATTGTACATCAGACACATCCATTCAGACCACCTTTCTCATAAGCCTGTTGACCTTTCTTGGCGAGTCAATTTGGAGCGATTCCACAAATCGCGCTGCTGCGTGTGAATAGGCGCAGGCGTTTTCAAGTAACGCCGGTGCGCCCCAGGACCTGGCTATTCGGGGAGGTTCGGGGGCTACAAGTCGCGGCTACAAGTCGCCAGGCGACAAAATGCCCCCGAATCTCCCCGTCTGCTCTAGCCCTAAAAAAGTGAATTTAAAGCTTCAGTCATTATAAGGGTATTGCAATGGAAATTACAAAAAATATTAGCCTCCCTGTAGATTGGGATGGCAGCCTGTGCAGCACTGGGATAGCTACTCAATTCATAGCTTTCATATGGGGTGCAGCCTAAAAAAATTCAACAACACATTCATTAACTTCATCACTGAGAAATACAATGTTACCCACAGTGATAAATAAATAATACTGAATAATAAATTAGTACCACATTAACAAATATTGATTGTCATTATTATTTTAAAGGGATATTGTCATGGTAAAACATGTTTTTTTAAAAACGCATCAGTTAAAAGTGCATCTCCAGCAGAATTCTGCACTGAAATCCATTTTTCAAAAGAGCAAACAAATGTTTTTATATTCAGTTTTGAAATCTGACATGAGACTAGACATATTGTCCGTTTCCCAGCTGCCCCCAGTCATGTAACTTGTGCTCTGATAAACTGCAGTCAATCTTTACTGCTGTACTGCAAATTGGAGTGATATCACCCCCTCCCTTATCCCCCCCCCCCCAGAAGCCTAACAAAAGAACAATGGGAAGGTAACCAGATAACAGCTCCCTAACACAAGATAACAGCTGACTGGTAGATCTAAGAACAACACTCAATAGTGAAAGCCAAGTCCCACTGAGACACATTCAGTTACATTAAGTAGGAGAAATAACAGCTTTTAACTTTAACACTATTGTCATTTCTTCAATATTCATTACTTAAGCAGTGAATTGTATGTCCTGCACCATATTTTTTCATCAATAGATGTCACTGTTTACACAGCTCATATATGCAAGAGTCCACATTATGATTCCAAGCAAAGAATACAATCTTGGCAGTGCATTTTAGACAAAGACACATTCAACATAAGGAATCATTCTTTCCACGTGTTACCGATATGGAAGCCATGTAATTAATTAAATAAGAAAAAGTTACAACTTTCAACAGGAAATCATTTGTAATAGAATTTCTGTTGTACTTTTACATATAACAAGCTATGCCACACGAATCCAGATATAAGAAGTATTTTATTTGCCACTATTTGCAGATATAAATATAAGTGTAATACAAAATTACAGTTATTACATGAAGTGATGAAATGATTGTTCACCGTTTTCTCCTTTTAAAAGTGCTAGAGAGAGAGAGAGAGAGAGAGAGAGAGAGAGAGAAAGAGAGATGCTTTTGAATAAAAAAGAATTGGTAAAATTCCTACTCTTTTAAGCATTCATGTAGCAATTTTTAGCATTAAACCTCAGAGCTTTGCTTGCAATATCAGAGCTTTGCGCACAGTGCATCAGCAATACAGCAAAACATTAAATGATCTTTTCTGCTGTAAACAGCCATGCTCAAACACAAATAATGCTGGACATACTGCATGTTAAATTAATGTCTTCCCTAAAGATTTTGTCATTCTTTATTACACTGAAACAGCACATAAATTTGCATCTGAGCAACAGTGTATACATTGCTATTTTACACAGCCAACCTGGGTTTATTCATTTTTCTAACAGTAGAAATTATGGAAAAGTCATATTTTATAGCAATTGATACCTTATAAGGTGATACTTTCTCGCTGTATTTTGAAGCACAGAAAGTTTGAATTCCAAACAGCAGCTTGAAGGTACACAAAAAATGTTGCACAATAAAGTTTACAGCAAATATTTGCCTTTAATTTGAAGATTTTAGCTTTAGGACAAGCCCAATATTCTCCCACAAAGAGTTATTCTGCTGTCTAGCAACAGCTGGAACGTCACACGTTGCGGATCTTTCCTCTACTTGGAGCTAAAACACCAGTTCATACAACGTGAAAATAAGATTGGTTTCCACCTGTTAATTCCCACCGCAGTCAGTCACTTTTCCAGAGAATAAAATCTCAAAAGACCCCATGTTATTTTAAGGCATATCATTATCAGATTGATGAATAACCTTAGCAAAAATAATAGGAGCATGTGAGGAGTGTTAGCATAATGGAAGGGTTTCTGTTTCAACCCTCAAGCCCTGTGGGAGTTCCTAGCTTTGCAGTACTTTAGCTTTCATATAGAAAAGTTTATCACCCACATGTCATAAAAGGCACTAAGTGTGCCCAGGTGCAATAACCAATAGCAACAATATGTTTGTTTTCAACCAGTAAATGCTACCTGCTGACTGGCCCCTATGCATTACTGCAATCCATGGGCACATTTTGTTCCTTTTATTCGATAATCTGAATATCCCATTTGGAACATACAGCAGGTAATGAACCTGTGAAACCATGTGAGCATGTTATTTTGGGCTATCACTCAATACTGTACATTTCAGGGAAACAGAATGAAGGGAATTTTGCAGAATTATCAGGGAAAAAGGAAATTTTAATAGGACTGCTCGGTAAAACTGCAATTTTGCTCTGGCAACAAACAGTAAAGACAAATCATCAACTGGGAATCTTTAAGTACAGCTATATTACGAGACAGAGCAAGCTACATATCACAACTATTGTGCAGCAAGTCAACTTGGCTCCTAGCTATAGAATAAAAGCCTAATTGCCTTGAGCTTTGGCATAAACATGACTTTTAAGAAAATAATCCGTGAAACCGGCATCATTTATCAATGACTGAGAGTCTGAGAAAATATTTTAGGTACCATGGATTTTGCGGTGCTTAATGCTTCAATACTCTAGGGAAAATCAATTATAACCTTTTATTTTTTTTAAACTGAGCAACAAAAGGGATTTGTACTTTTTGCTTTGGCGTAAACCTTTATATTTGTATGCACTCAGTAGATAAAGAAGAAGCAGTATATACATTTTTGGTAAGTAACAATTATTGTAGGGAAAAAGTTACAGATAGGACACCGAACACAGTGGGGCTCATTTATAAACATTGGGCAAATTTGCACCTGGGCAGTAACCCATGGCAACCAATCTGTAGCTTGCGTTCAGTGCTCAACCTGCAGTTAGCTGAAAAAAGTTAATCACTGATTGGTTGCTAAGGGTTACTGCCCAGATGAAGATTTGCCCATTGTTTAAAAATGAGGTGACACATGGGTGGTGAAACGTAGACTGGTATTACATGGAGCCAGTGAGAGATAGAAAAACCAAAATCCATTTAGTCTCACAATCTCACCTCACCACAAATCTGGGCCTGGATACAGTCCTCCCTGGACCCCAGGGGCAGGAAAGGGAAAACCTTGGTGGTGAATATAATATTATCATAGAACTAGCTAGCTGGATTCCTTAAATAGCAAAGCCACATTCCTACATGGCCCAATCTTCAAATGATCCAAGAAGGGGTTTCTTCATCCTGACATTACATGGGACTGCTTGGAAGACATTCATACATTATCTACATCACCAGTGGGGCTAGGCTTTCACACTATTGCTACTTAAAGGCATTAGACTGCTTGACTTGAGGAGGGTCCCACTCCCTTTACTCACTATAGGATGCTAACATACTGCATAGGGATGCATACAGTACTACATGCCAACTGTAATCCCTGTGTAGTTAATACATGAACGATAGGGAATTAACTATTCTTCAGTAGCGCAAGTGTCTTCACTTCTGTGTAAATGACCTGACAGGGATCAATAACACTCAATGACATTGTAATCGGAGGCCGTTAATTGTCTTGTTGCAAAGGACACTTTTGCCCTTGTGTAAGGTATTTGAGCATATTAGCATTTGTGCAGTCAGCAAAAGTTATAGTGCATTGTTGCACTAGCAAAGAGAAAACAGAGGCAAAGTGTACTTACCTATGTCATAAGTATAACAGCCCAGCCAACCAACTGTCTATACCTGCATGCTAACTTACCTGCAGCTGATCCTAAAACCCTTTTTTTTTACCAAACATCTATCTCCAACATACTTTATTTAAAAATGTGTAGAGCAGTTTTCGACTGTGTATACAGTAGATATGTATTGGATTTCATTTTTGCTGTTACATCCCCTTTAATGTTTCCAACTCCAGTGGCAGGGACAAAGATAATGGGATTCTCATTGATGGATTATTTTGCTGCAACCACTGGTTCCGAGAGTCCGAGAAAATTTTTATTATAAAATCCACATTAGATTACATGACAACACAGGACCCAGTGCAGTCTGTATATTCTGTTTATTTATCAGTCTTGCCGTATTGACTTCTATGGCAGATATTATTGGACTTGTGCTGTTTTGATCATTTATGACAATCCCTAAACTTAATCTCCCAATTGAAGCCCAGACCACACTGAGCATGTGCAGGGTCTTGGACTTGCAAAGATGTTTAACAAAGCACTAGTAAACATGGTGTTTACTTCAGAAACTCTACAGTAGTTTATATAAACAAGTTACTATATAGTCATGGTAGCAGCCATTGAACAGAGAACTGGCACAGGTTACACAACAGATACTAGATAATCTATTTAGTATATAATGGGATTCTTCAGAACTTATTTGTCATGTATGTATCCTGTGCTTGAATGACTGCCCCCATGGATAAGCAGCAGCTTGTTTATATAAACTCTAGTAGTGTTTTTGAAGCAAACACATCTATTTTACCAGTACAGTGGAACAGTACATTATATTCTGATTTCAGAAGGCTTCACGTTGCATGTAATTGTTTGTGAAGGGCTTTTTGGCTCCTTTCAGTAATTCTCACCCGAACCAGGTTCGGTTTTCCTCTTAGTACATTATATTGTCATTCCATTTTTTGGTGTTATTGTTCCTTTAAGAAGATGAGACTATTTAGGAATGGGCTGTGCTTAAAGGGGTTGTTCACCTTTGAGTGATATCATGAGACAATTTGCAATTGGTTTTCAATTATTTTTTTGGTTTGGTTTTCAATTATTATCAAATTACCCTAGCAACATTGCATTGATTTGAATAACACTGGAATATGAATAGGAGAGGCCTGAATAGAAAGATGAGTAATAATAAATAGCAATACCAATACATTTGTAGCAGTACAAAGCATCTTTTTTTTTTAGATGGGGTTAATTAGTGGAAAGAGTCAAATAATTTTGAAACTATATAAATAAATAAGGTTAACCAATTGAAAAGTTGCTTAGAATTGGCCATTCTATAACAGGGATCATGTGAAGGTAAAAAAGGTAGTTTTAGGATTAGAACCTAAATTTAGATAATCTAGGAGCACAAGATAGTCAAATTTAAACTGACACTGACACTAAAAAATTCATTTTAACATATGAATGTACATACAGTATAGGGGCAGATTTACTATTTCACAAGGATTCGAAGTTTGATCAAATTTTCAAAAACATTTGAATTCTCAAATGTTTTTGAAGACCACTTTGACCAGTGAATTTTGTAAATTCAATCGAATGATTTGAATAAAATTTCATTCGAATATTCGACCAATCGACTGTCAAAGTACTTCCCCTTAAAATTTTTATTCGACCACCTAGTTCCAGATCAAAGCCGAACTGGGTTTCCTTAATTTTGATTGAATAAAAAAAATTCGAGCGATCAAAATAATCGTTCGAATCGAACGATCAAATTTTCCATATTCGATCGTTCGACCAATCGAATTGCAGTAAAATCCTTCGAATTCAAAGGATTTTACTTCCCTACCTATTCACATGAATTGAAAAAAATTCAAAGTTCGACCAATAGTAAATCTACCCCTAAATGTTACCTATAGGTCATGTTGATCATTTTTTGCCGAGAAGTTTGTTTTTGTATATAATTGTTAGTTGAAGTTCCTAAGCCTGACACTCTGACTTTGCCAATCTGACTGTCCCATCACAGCCTGTAAGTTACACTTTCTAATGCTAACGGACTCCTGCTGCACAAATATGGCAGCCCCCTCATACAGGAACATGGGGGATCAGACAGGTAATGTAAAAGCATCATGCAAATACAGTACCTTATGGCAAAGTTAGAAGTAGCGTTCAAAGCCAATATTATAACAGATGTAAAAAAGAGTTTAATTTCAGGTGTCAGTATCTCTAAGCATCTCTTGTCTTACTTGAAGGGCAACATTTGTATACTCATTTATATGCCAACAAGATTTGCAAATAAAAGTGGTGTTCATTAGTGATGGGTGAATCTGCTGCGTTAGCTTTGCGAAATTTGTGAAACGGCAAAAAATTAGTTTTGGACACAGGCATCCGTTTTTGGACCCCCGTGACCAAAACGAGATGGCATGGAATTTGTCACCAGGTTAATTTTTCCTGACGTCTCACAAATTTATTTGCTGGGGGAGACTCGCGGGAATTCGCCACGAATTTGCCCCAGGCGAATAAATTCACCCATCACTGGTGTTCATGTGTAAGGTATTGGGTTTCCTCAAGGACCAAGTGCATGTGTGTGTGTGTAAGCAAAGGTTTGCACTCGGCTATTTGGTGCTCCTGAAGCTTTGCTCTCAAGAATCCAATCTGATTCATATAGAGGAGTTGCTTAGGCAAATTAAGTACTGAGTACTTATGTTTAATGCATCTTCCATTAATTCTTACTAAATGCTCTGCAAAAAATATGGCAAGAGGTTCAGAATACTACATATTTCTAGGTCCATATATGAAGTTCCCATAAAAATCTACTAGCATCCCTGCATATAAAGCATGAGCATTATGCTGCTTCAGTTGGATTGCACTTATAACACTGACCTCTTACATAATACTTTTATCCTGTAGATCCTATCCTTGCAATTCTGCAAATTTCTTGCAATTCTGTGCATTCAAACAATCAAGGAAGATCTTCCCAGTAATTCAAGTACTGCATAGTTGAGGTCTATTGATATGCCTGCCATTTAGCTGGCAGCAAAGCTTGTGGTCGAGTTTAGAATAGCTTTTTTTTTCCATCCAATCCATCCCTGCTATTTATCCATGTTCCTGTCCTGCTTGCAGCTATACAAACCTTAGTCATGCCTCATATAACCTCCTTTGTGAGAAATACAGGCAGAGATACTTGTAAAGCTGAAAAAATAATGCTGAATGGTTAGCAAAGTGAATTTTAAGTTAAATAACCACCATCCTTAAGATGAAAAGTGATGTCTTGTTGCTTGTCATTTAAGTCTTACAAAATGTAACTTCATGAAGGATAATTATGCATGAAAAAGCATTCTTCTAATGATTTAGCTGTTCAAATTCAGTTTATATCTTTTTGTCATCATTTCCTTATGTTCTCAGTGTGTTCAAATTGTGTGAAATTTTAGAGACAAGACTATGAGCTGAAAGGGTCATTTTTGTATTTGTATGTAACATATATCCATTACTTCCAAGGAGTTGAAATAAAGAATTGTACACTATGGGGTGCAGACATCTTGTGTTCATCTAAATAAGATAACACCATGTGGGGCAACAGCTTTTGGTCCATGCAGTCTAAAAGTTTCCATAAATGTTTAAAAAAGATGGGGGAGGAAAATTTAGAATGTGATGTGTGCTGTCTATAGAAATAAGTCAGGACAGGGCATAAAATAGCACTTTCTAAAGGCAGATCACTACATCCATCCCCATAAAAACCTCAAAACAGTCAGCTCTTTGAGGATGGGGACATTTTTGCCCACCCACGGTTTACGACCAAGATTAAAAGACGTTATTCTACAAACTATTCACTTTTTATTGGGAGCCAAAATTAAACTCTTCTTCTTTCTTCCTGTTCTAAAAGGACAGTTTTCTTCAAGAAACTGAGTAATGGCCAGCAAAATCCCTTTTTAAAGCAATTTCTTTTATCTTTTGTTTCACGTTTATTTGGTTTTTGGAAGCTCATTTCTAAACATTTTTAGTTGTGGTAAAAAAGACATCTAAAACTAAAATTTCTCAATGTTATGTCTGGCACACTTTAGGTTGTCTTTATGCACGTTATAAATCACAGTATCGTTTTTCCTTTACAGTTATTTTGGGGTAGACTTCACTGATATGCTGCTGCTTTTCTCACTCTGCTCATTATGCTTTTGTGTTTGATTTGGTGTACAACAGAGATTAAAACAGACCATTAAAGACTTGGGGCTTGAATAAAGTATCCACAACACAGACACGTAAGTAAGAAAGTAGGCATGATGTTAAGCATGCCACTGAATTTAAATTTTAAAAGTTGAAGTTGACTTTAATGTTCATTATGACATATGCATATGAAGTCAAAGGGAATTGTATCATATCTTGTATATCACAGTATTGATGTGAGATACAAGATATAATAGAATTCCCTTTGACTTCATATCTTGCATGTCACATCAATACTGTGCAAGGAGGACATAACCAACGATATCAATATAAAGTGCATGTAAGGGACTAAATGGCAGCAGGAAAAGGAAGTAACTTTGATGATCAGCAAAGTGTAAAATACCTACCTACAGCAGGCAGTAAGAACAGGCCAATGCTTTGTCTGCCAGTGCTACACGTTGCACCTACAGTTCTATTATTTAAATTAGGGAGCAGTTTATGTAGTGCAATTTTATTTATAACAATTTTAGAATAATTCAATCCTGTGGCTAGCCAGCCTACAATACCATTACCATTACTATGAACAAGTGATTTTCTAACTGCACAGATTCGATTCAATAAATACCGTAAATTAATAAAATTCATCCAGATGAAATCAATCATATATAGCAGCAATAATTTCCTGGTGTATAGTACAGGAGACACAGCAGAGTTCAACTGAAATCAAATATTTAGGCTGCAACATATAGTGAATAAAGTATTCCCCTATTGTAAAATAAAAGTATATTACAAGTTACATAGGAGTTCCATGACCATCTAAAAACATGAGGCCAAAGGCCTGTCCATATGTGACTTGATGTAGACAGGAGAAAACAGATCAGGACTGGGACAAAGATTCTGGACAGAATGGGTTGGTGTGGCTGTAGAACCAGGTCAGGATGGGGATGACGAGGAGGACTGGAAACAAGAAGTCAGACCAGACAGGACTGGAAACAAGTAGTCAGACCAGAAAGAACTGGAAAGAAGGAGAAAGAGCAAAGGAGCTGGAGTTAGGGTCAGGTCACAGTGCTCCAACAGTAGTTAATGTTCAGGCAATGACTGTGAAGAGGGTTGGGCTATATATAGGGCAGGGACAGCCCTGATTGGTTGAGCCCAACCCCCCCCCCCTGATAAGGATGCTGGGTTGAAAAGCTAAGCCCAGGACCCAGATGACAAGCAAATAAAAACCTGCCAGCCATTCCCCTAGCTGATTGCTAGGGTGAGCAGCCAGCAACCAGGAAGTCCCACATCAAACCCCAACAGAGCCTGACACCCCCAACCAGAGTGTAGGCTATATTATGCAGCAACTCCAAGTCATTTTCTCCCAATAAGTTCCCTTTAATTACTGAATCTCCACTGCAAACAAGGCATATATTAATGAAGAGTAAAAAGGTCCAGTCTGTACCTAAAATCTGTAGTCTACAAAGTTAGCTGTCCAATAAAGTAAATCTAATAATGGGGCCAGTATAAATGTAATACAGAAGTGTAACTTTTTTGGACCCAGTGGCATACCAAGCAAAATTTCTTGGCATTTCATTTTTATGGGGCTGTATTAAACAGTCCTTTTTTCTGTGATTTAAATTGGAAAAAAATCTGTCACACTTCCTTAACCAGTTTTATGAGGATTTGTAATTTAACATCCAAAATCAGATTTGAAGCAGAATACATAAAAAGGATTATGAAGCAAAGAAAGGGCTTTCAGACATGAACTGGGGCTTAATGCTATATTTGGGACCCTTAGCAACTATTTATTTAACCTAAGCCTTATGTAAACATCATGGTCCCTTTATGGAAATAGAAAGAAGTAACTGTATGAATGTTATGAGTTGATTGTTGACCACAGTTGATCAAATGCAAGCCTGTCTCCCCTTCATAAGTCAGTACATGCCAACTCAGTCCTTGCATTTTACGCGAAGCATTTGTAGCCTGAACTGCAGCCTTTAGTGATTCATATCATATAACATGATTTGGACATGTCAATACAGCGCTGTTATTGGTCATTTATTTGTCAGATCACTTTAGCTTATTTCTCAGACTCATGGTATGGTATTAATGAATTTAGTATAGTAGATGAAATTCCATTATTTAATAAGGGAATACTATCTATTATAGGACTATAAGTGCAAGTAATGGGCAAGCTATCTGAAAGTATGTTAAGACATTACATTGAAATGTATGTTCTGGACAATGGCATTAGAAGTAGTATTCACCAAATGAATTCTTTATGAAGAACAGATTATGTTAATCAGATTTACTTGCTTGTTATGATGTTGTAAATTAAACCTGGCAGTGGGTTTGCAGCAGATGTGATTACCTTGGAGTTTGCTGAAACTGTTGCTACATATATGTTTGCTTATACTTTTTGTACATTGGACAGAGAAAAAACAGTAAAGGATCATGTACATAGAGTGGTTGTCAATTGTGCATACTGTTGAAGTAGTGTTATTAGTGGAGTGTTTTGTGTCATTAATGAACAAATTCATTAAAAGAACAGAACTATGCAGGACTACAAATTCAACCAGGCTGTGTCATGCTTCTCTAAAGGGCAGCTGTTGTGTAAAAATGCTATCCCCAACCAAAGGTGCAGGCTAATAGAGCCTGCATTCCTGTTGGGGATAACAGTAGTTTTTTTTTTCTTTTTAAAAATGCACCCCCACCTGCGCTAGGCTACCTTCTCCTGGAGGGAGCCCCCGGTGACAGTAGCCATGTTGTATACAAAGAAAAATTGGCTCTCGCACACCCTAATGCAAAAGATCATACAGTGTTGTCTGGTGCTCAGTGGTAGAGGTCCGGCCACCTCCAAACTGGTCAATTAGAAGCAAATTATCCACGGCACACATACATTATCTGTGTGCCGTAGATAATTTGCTTCTAAGCAGCCATGTAGTGTCATGTGCTTATGCGCATGTGACATCACGTGCATAATGGCAGATTTATGCGCATACGAGTGACCGGACACGGCTGCTCGCACTGGGAGCTCCCTCCCGGTGTGGGTAGCCTAGCGCTGGCGGTGGGCTTTGGGGTATATTTATTATGCTGTGTAAAACCAAATTCACCAAAAAAAAGTGTAAAAAGTTGTGAAAAATAAATGGTGAATTGATCAAGGTACAGTATGTTTTTTTATTTTATTTTAAGCCGTGCCTCCACCAGATTTGTCAGCATTATTTTATGTTGCTTCTGGCGGCAGTCAATCTAAGAAAAAACATTTTAAAAATGTACTCTGTTTTTAGCAAAGCCTAGTGATGTGTGGTGTATTATCCTGCTGTTTTTTTACAATACATAATAAATATGTCCCTAAGTAACAGATGTGTTCCAGTATTGATAAACATAAGGGCCATCAGGACCAAAGTGTAAGGTAGGAGGAAGAAGGCACTAGAGACAGGCCCGGATTTGTGGTGAAGCCACAAAGGCCTGGCCTAGGGCTGCAAAATTTTAGGGGCGCAATGCTGCCCGGCTGTATCCCTACGGAGCACTGGGGAGTCAAAGCTCCCCAGTGCTCCGGTGCTTGAGAACTTGCGTGTTTTGGGTGCGTGGGTTGGGTGCACCAAGGGGCCACCATGAAGATGCCTGAGGGCTGATGTGCAAGAAGATGCCAGCACTGGGACCATGCGGCCTTAGGCCGTCGCTTCATGAAATCTGGCCCAGGCTAGGGAGGAGGCAGAATAGGCAAGAAGTCCAATGATTAAATTAAGAGGAAGGACATGGTAGCGTGATGTTCCCTACGGTGGCCTGTTCCATAGCTCACTTACCCCTATAGAAACAGGCACATCTCGTTTTAACATTTCAATGCAATTGCAACTGTGTTGAAGCAAACATGCAATTAATCTTATTTTAAGGCAACAGCCACAATTGTCAGGCTCATCACCCCTTCTTGATCACAAAAAAAAACCTACTGCTTTGTGGCGGGAAACCACAGTGAATTGCCCTCAAAATTGCACTATGTACCCTACATTCGTGGTCATAAATTAGCCTTGCTGCACACCTCTTCTTCAGTATGTATCAAAAAGTGCTGTCATAAAACAAGAAGGATATTTTTTACATGGAATAAAGGAAGTAGAGAAGCCTGAATTATGTATTCCTTTCAATAAAAATAGCATTACAATAGCAAATGTGGATAAAATAACCAAATCCTACTTTTATCATCAAAAAGAAAAGTAAAAACCACACAAAGCATCTTAACACATCATGACTAAGAATAATTCTATTGTGCAGAGACTTTACAAAAAGGCAGATGCAATTTTAATGATGATAATGTATTTTCCAGCCCCCGGTTTTATAGATTTTCGTTCTCACTTTGCTGTTTTAGCTGTATTTCATTTTAATTTGTTTTTATTAAAATATTCTGCAAAATCCTTGTTTCATTTATATTCCTTCATCCACACAAAACATATACCATATACATTTCTAAGCTGGGAGAATTGATGTGGGATCTCATTAGAGGCCCTATTCCCTATAGTAACTCCTTGCCACCCTGGACAAGCCACTTAATCTCCTGGTCTCCTGGCATACTTAGTGCACCTATCATGGTTGCCTCATTTGCTGTAAAAGCAATTTGAGTCCCATAGAGAAAAGTGCTATACTATTTAAATATTACCCTATCCCATACCCCTAAAATGTTTGAAAAACGTGGAACTGCTTGATATACTTTGAATATAAACTGATCATTTAATCATAACATTCTAAATTGCTGCACTATATAATAATATAGGAACTATTGCGCCACCTATATGGGTGCTGATTGTCAGGTTAAGCAACTTGACAGTCTATATTAAGTTGAACTGTAAGCTTTAGTTAAATGATAATGATATTCCTGGCTCCTGTCATCAGCCCACCTGACCTAAACAAAGACCCATAGGTAAAAATCTGTATAAAACAAAAAAAATTACATGGAGGACTTGATGTGTCTTGAATATGTTTCGATGCCTCAAGAGAATCTTGCTCTCTTGAGGAATCTTGAACTGAGACTTTGTGACAACCTTTTCTCATAACTAGGGTAGACATGCCCATTCATTCCAGTAGGGCAGGAGCCCAAGGGAAAATTCAGGGAAATTTGCCTGTGGCAATGCACTTGCGGTGCTTCAATTTACAAAGTCGCCTGAAGTTGCCTCATGAGGAAACTTCAGGCAACTTTGGAAATCGAAGCGTTGTGAGCGCCATTGTGCTGACTTTTCTCATTATAGCAGGGGGAAGGCAGTTCAAGAAGATTGTCGCCCAGAAGAAGGGGCTATTAGTCGCTAGGCGCAGGCCCGGATTTGTGGAAAGGCCACTTAGGCCTGGGCCTAGGGTGACAGGATTTTAGGGGGCGGTATGCTGCCCAGCCACACCCACATCGGTCCAAAAACACTGAGCATACGCAGGAGACACAATAGATTTTTACATTTTCCATGCACCAATTCCCATTGCTCTGGTCTTGATGATGAAAATTTGCGAATAATGGGCAGAGTATGTGTGCGACGAACGGCAGTGGGCCTAGGGGCGCCCGATATGTAAATCCGGCCCTGGCTAGGTGGCTAAATCTCCCAGAATCTGCCCGTGTGACCTTACCCTTAAGTTTATTTTACTCAAATGTCTTCATATATTTGAGGTTTGTATTCTGCTTAACTTTTGCAGCTCTTTATTACCAAAAATCTGCACTCACTTAAATAAGCATAATTAAAGGACTCTGTGTGTGGTAGGGTCTTGTATTCCTGCTGATTTATTTAACAGGGAGGGCATTTTTTTAGTACCTTAATGTCTCAACAGATTGATAAGAAGAGGAACTATTGTTTTTGTCATTGCACTAAGTATATGGGCACACATATGTTTATACACAGCATTTTTGTTGTGACTTAGCATTTTCAGTTTAGGCAATGGCACTTATGCTAATATATTTACGTGGTGGTCGGCTTTCTTAAAAACCACGGATGTGGAGTGCGCCTAATGGTTTACAATGTAGTGGTGAGTACAACTTTTCCTTTTCTGCTGTAGTTTATTCAGGAGCTCCATCATGCCCAGCTACAGTCAGGTGATCCCAGTAAAAGCCAAGAAAAAGTGCAACCATTTGGGATTTTTTAAACATTAGCTCTATGTAACTGCTTGAATATATTGCAATATATGGACAAACAATCTCTTGTTTAAAATGTTTGAGCACAACTTTCCCTTTCTGCTATAGTATATATGTAAATATATATGGTGGGGATGAAGATTATGTATAACAAGTGCACATCTTGCTGCTATATACTGTATTTATACACCTACAAAAAACAAATACACTGCTTTAAACACAAAATGGATCAAGGTGTATGAACAGAAACATTTTTTCATAATATTATTCAGGTTAAATAAACCATTTGATTGGCTAAGACAGATATAAGCATCGCATTTTGCCTATAGTATGTTTCCTTTGAAAGACAAAAATAGATTTTATCTTTTTCATATAATGTTTCTGTTCGTAATCTGAAAGTAGAAATCTAGCATCTCTGTAAAATACCACATTTAATCCCCAGAATTAGTAAAAGTTTTGGATGCCTGCTAAATTAAAAATAATTAAAGATGTTACACCATCTGAGCTCTGTACAAGTAATCTACTACTGCTACTGTTTTTTTTAGGTTATTAACAAAAAATGTATTTACTGTTTACATGTGTATTGTACTGTAGGTGGTGTCAGTGGGTACATCTGAGCTAAAGGTAAATACTAATATACATATTTAATTGGCCTAATTCTAGACTCCGTAAAAAGAAAACTATATTCCCTTACAGTGTGTTAATCTTCCTTTTCCATTCAAGAAGGGTAACAGATTTTTGTTTGCTAATGTTTTGGGGATGGCTTTTTTTTTTACTTATAATATGTGGGTATACATGATTGTGGAAATCAATGTGTACTTTTGGTTAGAAAAACATCAGGGCCATATGCAATGGCACTGCAGATATCATGGGTTGGGTCTCATATTCATAGGTGGTTTCAACAGTGATGAGCTTTGTTATGTGATATTTCTGTGTGCAATCAATATACAGTATATATATAAGTACTGTGCTTACAAACTGAAGTTCTCTGTAGAGATTCATGTCTGCTACTTGATATTTGTAGAGGATAATGCATGTACTGGACCAAGAAGCCATGCAGATGCAGACACATCTATCAACCCTGTAAAGCACACATTGTCCTTGGTCAAGAACAGTGCACCACCTGTTTTCCTGTTGGCTCCTTATACTGACTGATTTTTAAAATTTACCTTAGAATAGGAAAGCAATAGGACAGCATTCCGTTTTACATACAAATACAAAAAAACAAAATATAGTACACAGTGAACTACAATGCAAAGTAAATTTGAGGAAATACATGGGAAACAAACCCTATAAATACTAAATGAATAACACTGAAGGGGTAATTTATGACCTCAGGGGCAGTATGCAAAGTGCAATCAGTGGGTGCAATGTGCCAGTTTTTAACAATTTGCCCATTAACTTTGCCTCTTGCTGCAGGCTTTTGCACTCAATTTTGAAGCAAAAAGACCTGATGCTATCTTCTTGAATAGAGTGCTGTCTGTGTTGGGCAGTGTTTTTGAGAGTTGGTGGGGACAAGGCATGTAGGTGTAGCACACTTAATGGGGAATGGAAATGGAAATGGAAAAACTGTTTGCAATGCGAAAAATTATGCCTTTGCATAAATGTAAAGGAAAACTATACCCCCAAAATGAATACTTGAGCAACAGGTAGTTGATATCATATTAAGTGGCATATTAAAGAATCTTACCAAACTGGAATATATATTTAAGTAAATATTGCCCTTTTACATCTCTTGCCTTGAACCACCATTTTGTGATGGTCTGTGTGCTGCCTCAGAGATCACCTGACCAGAAATATTTCAACTCTAACTGTAACAGGAAGAAGTGTGGAAGCAAAAGACACAACTCTGTCTGTTAATTGGCTCATGTGACCTAACTTTATAGTTTGTTTGGTATGTTTGTGTGCACCGTTGATTGATACAATCCCAGGAGCCTGTCCTTATTTTTTTTTAAAAGGCTATTTTCTATTTATGATTACCCAATGGCACATGCTACTAAAAAGTGTATTATTATGAAAATGGTTTATTTTCATGAAGCAGGGTTTTACATATGAGTTGCAATATATTTTTTTATAGAGACCTACACTGTCCGGGGGGCATAGTTTTCCTTTAATAAAACTTTTGCGAACCCAGGAAACAATTTAGTAACCACATTCCGGTGCAAGACCATTTGCAAATTTTATAGTTTGCGCCAATACTCTTTGCAATATATTTTCATGTTGAATCTCAACTTGAAGTGCCAGTATTTACAACTTTTTACAGTTGGTCACCAGTATTCTGATTAAAAGCATTATAGCTATTTCTTAAATCAACTTAAATCAACTCACAACTTGCATGAAACAAGACAAAGGGGCAGCTTTAGTAAAGGGCGAAGTGACCATTGCTAGAGAAAATTCACCAGAAATCCAATCCACAAGGAGATCATCGGTTTACTAACAGGCATAGAGGAAAATTCGCTAGCATTAGAGTACATCGCTAATGAATTTTCGAACACCTTTCACCAGGCAAATTGTTCGTTACGGTGAACAATCGTTACTCCGCGACTCGTTTCGCTAATTTTTCGCCGATTCGCGAATTTCTCTAGAAATTTGCAAATCTTTAGGCGAAGCGAATCGCGGGAGATTCGCCCATCACTATACGTGGCCACTTCAAGCATTTGCACCAACATCTCTAATAAAGACATATATACAACCTATATGTACCCACCCTATATAAACTGACCTAAGTGCAAGTGTGCTAACGAAGTTTTGCTCTGCAGAAACAAACATTAGCAAAAGTTGGCTATGAAATGTCTGCGCTGATGAATTGGCACCAGCAAAACTTCAACAGCATTTGGTGTGAGTGAATTTGACCCAAGGAGAGGTCACTATTGCTTTGTTCAGTTTGTACTCTTCTGTTACTTGCACGCAATCTCATTACCTAACTGCAATATTTCCTGTTTCAGTCACTAAACCATTTCTACTACATGGCATGTTTCCGAATATAAATGTGATCCTAGTAAATACATTAAAGAATACTTAAATATCTGCCACAGGCAAGATTACATAAACGCCAATAAAAACTACAACGAAAACCAGTTACCATCAAAGCTTAATCTGCTAAAACAATTTATCATAGAAGAAAATGGGTTTAAAGACTTCTTATCAGATGAAAGGTTTCTAATGAGTAGAATTATCCTTCACAATTTGCATTTGTCCTTATGTTGCAAGAACTGACCTTTTTTTTAACCTGAATAGTCTTTTTCTGTCTCATATCTCTGGCTGCTTATTTTTTATAAACACATTCTTCGAACCCTTACCTAAATTTGTCTTAAGAAACATTACCAGGACATGAAAGTGCTAGTGTTGCATAACTTGGGTACAGTGAACATTTTCAGTATGAAGGAATTCCTTTGATTCCTATCTGAATTTCTCTGCACTTAGGACCTTTACAACTGCTGCTGTGCGGTGCCAGGAGTGTATTACAAATGGGCCTCTGCTCTTCAAACATTTAATGAAAACCATTGAATAAGAAAAGTCCATTCTGTTTCAATCAGATGAACCTGGGCCAAGAGAAACATTAAAATAGGTACATCAACAAGATAATTCTTAAACTGAACCAGGAATACACGTGCATCTATTTTGGCTATCCTCAAATACAATTATGTATTAAAAAGTTAACTGTGCTTTGATAGATTTCCTAACTGTTCTCCTACTGCAGAAAATTCACAATTAGCACTGGCTCTTTTAACATCGTGTCTTTTCCCTTTTAACATCGTGTCTTTTCCCAACAATTTCAGTTGTTCTTGATAAAATACAGTGCAATATTCCATATTTATCAGACATTATATTTATATATACAACTAAATTTGCCAGAAGCACTAGCAGTTGTTTGTAGGAAAATCGAAAAGCAGGTTTGGGGAGCACCTTCCATACAGACAAAGGCATTAGCCGGTGGTGTGCAGGTTAGTATACAATGTAAACGTGAAAGAGGCAAGAGTGACCCTCAGAATTGCACCACCCCACTCAGCGTGTCCAATGACTCATAAATGGCATGTATAATAAAACTTAACATTTATTGGTTTCGTGGTTAAAAAGTCCAGGATAGAAACTCAATATTTAAAATCATTGTAGATACAGGGGAATGATCCCCAGTCTTAAAGGGAGAGCGACTTGGCTGTCTAAAGCGGATTATAGTGAGTTAAAGCGCTAACAGACGCAATCTGACTTGATTTTGCAGCATTGGTTTAGAGCCACATGTAACGCCCTGTAGGTAGTTCCCACTGTCGGTATTTTGTGTCTGGATTGTGCCTAAGGCACACGTGCTATCTAAAATAGCGTATCCGACACAGGCGGCAATAAGACTGCTTGCAGGCCGAACCAGCCCACTCACCCGTCGACTCCAGCCCCCCGACCAGGAACTAATAGGACATACGGCTGTCACACCTCCGCTCAGGGAAGACTGTCTAACTTGTGTTTTAACTCTGATGATACTCAGTGCCTGAGGCACAAGTTAGACAGTCTTCCCTTAGCGGATGGCCTATTAGTTCCTGGCAGGCCCGGACTGGCCATTTGTGGGTTAGGGCAAATGCCAGAGGGGCTGCTATAAGGTCCCATAGAAATTCAGTGTTTAGTGGGCTGGTGGGGACTGTTTGGGCCTCTATGTGGGCTGATGGGCCTCTTGTGTACCTGAAATGCCAGGGCCTATTTTGATTCTCAGTCCAGTCCTGATTCCTGGTCAGGGGCTGGAGTCGATGGGTGAGCGGGCAGGTTCGGCCCGCAAGCAGTCTTATTGCCGCCTGTGTCGGATACTCTATTTTAGATAGCACGTGTGCCTTAGGCACAATCCAGACACAAAATACCGACAGTGGGCACTACCTACGGGGTGTTACATGTGGCTCTAAGCCAATGCTGCAAAATCAAGTCGGATTGAGACTGTTAGCGCTTTGACTCACTATAATCCGCTTTAGACAGTCAAGTCGCTCTCCCTTTAAGACTGGGGCTCATTCCCCTGTATCTACAATGATTTTAAATATTGAGTTTCTATCCGGGACTTTTTAACCACGAAACCAATAAATGTTAAGTTTTATTATACATGCCATTTATGAGTCATTGGACATGCTGAGTGGGGTGGTGCAATTCTGAGGGTCACTCTTGCCTCTTTCACATTTACGTTGTTTGTAGGAAGTGGGTTAACAGTGCCTAGTGAGTGGTGACGTACATACATGAGATGAAGTAAGATTTTTAGTGCACAAAAAGGCAGCCACAGAACTAATACAAAGAATGAGACATACAGTCTAACATATGCAAGTGTCAAATGCACTTTATTTGAGTTGATCTTACTAATCTTATTTTCCACATGAAATGTTCTGTTTTCAGCATCTCTGACATCTGGCGTGTATTTACTTTTGATGGCTTTAGCCTCTGCTAGTAGATAAACAAATAATGGGCTAAGAAGCATTTGTATTCTATAGCCTTTTATATACAGTGCAACCTGTTTTGTTTATGCAGGGGCGTAACTACTGGGGGAGCAGGGGTGCAACTGGGCCAGGGTCTGCACCCCCGCAGGGCCCCCCAGCAGTCTTGCACCCGCTGCAGAAGCACAGAAATTTGTCATGGACGAGGGTGGGGGGACCCGGCTGCACGGCCTGCACCAGGGCCCGCCCCCACCTACTTCCGTTACTGTGTTTGAGCCTAGTTGGATAAGGGTGATTCATTCAGTATTATTAAATATTATGATCTACAGTATGGCAAATTGCCCAGGCTCTTCTCTTTGCTATACCTCTCATATTTTTGCAATCTTCAGTTCTTCACTTTTTTTCTGGATGTCAAAATACTTCCCTGCTATATTCAACTGGGTGCTAGTTAGAATCTTACATTGTTTAAGCGATCTGCTCGGTGTACAGCTATTAAAGGCAACTATACTTTTTTGGCTGCGAGACCCCATCAACCCTACTAGCAATAAATTGTTTTAAAATATAATTTATAGTAAATTCACACATAAGATGAATATGCTTTGGCTTGTATATCTAAATGATTAGCCCATGAAAATGGGTTAACTGGCCTTTACACACAAACAGAAAATTTGCCCTCATCCAAAGATGTTGTCCCATCTTTTATCTTAGATAAAGGGGCAGTTCATCTTTAAGTAAATTTTCAGTACGTTATAGAATGGCCAGTTCTAAGCTACTTTTCAATTGGCCTTCATTATTTATTTTTTATAATAGTTTAATTGTTTGCCTTCCTCTACTGACTCTGTCTAGCTTTAAAATGGGGGTTGAATGGAGGATCTGATCTCAGGCAAGAAGGGAACAGGAAGGGGGATTTAAAAGTACAGAGACACCAAAACTGAGCAATGCCAAGGAAATTACTCTCCACTGTCATACATAAATTAGAACATAA
This sequence comes from Xenopus borealis, assembly GCA_024363595.1. NCBI lineage: Eukaryota > Metazoa > Chordata > Amphibia > Anura > Pipidae > Xenopus > Xenopus borealis. The sequence goes on from CM044431.1 coordinate 128,970,520, forward strand.
AATGAAGCATTGTGCATTTTTGATTGTAAGCTCTTCTGGACATGGCCTTGTGTATTGATTGTTTTGTATGTTTGATGTGTACAGAGCCGGGCCACACCGGCCAGGTGCCCTAGGCACTCAGTCTGCACTGAGTGCACAAGTGCGAAATGAGGCTGGCGTCACCTCACAAGTGCGGGCTGGTATCACTTCATACTCTATGCCAGCAACATGTGTGGAAGTGCCAATTGGCATACACGTAGGCACCAGAAGAAGACGGGGAGTGACGGGACAGGATGTGGGGTAAGCTACAGAACAGGTATGTGCCTGGCACCCCCAAGTTTGTGCCCTAGGCTCGTGACTACTCTGCCTACCCCTTGGCCTGGCCCTTGGTAAACTCATTTGGGATATGTTGGCATGTTATAAAGAAATGTGCTAATAATCCCTCAACAAGGATTATTGTGCTGCTGCAAATTGACACAAAACCAACAAGATGGGAGAACATTAAGGGGTAAATTTATCAAAGAGTGAAGTTCCACCACTAGAGGGAAATTCCTCTGCTCTCCATTAAATTCTATGGGATTTTGAAAGACCTATTTATCAATGGGTGAAGTGAAAGTTCACCCTTTGATAAATACGCCTTTAAAAATCCCATAGAAATGAACGGAGAGCGGCGGAATTTCCCTCTAGTGGCGGAACTTCACTCTTAACTTCACTCTTTGATAAATATACCCCAAAGTGAGTTAACCAGGAGACACGAAGAGAAGGGCATAGGCCTAGGGATCATTGTTGGGAAAGAGAGACATGTTAATCTTCCAGTGCTTGTAACCATGAAAAATATTTGGTACATGGACTCAGCTGGGATTAGGGAGCAGTGAACAAGCAGATGCAAAACTGTACTGTTATTTAGATGAATAATATCTATATTCCTATATGAAAAACTAAGAACCATTTTGTAGGAATTGAGGCTCAATAATATACACATTAAATCTCTCTTTTTTTTTTTTCATAAATCAAACATTTTCTTTTACGTCCACCTACTATATATATCCTAGCCACTGTCAAATTTATGTGCATGGATAAGAGTGATAAATTATCAGCCAAAGCATAAACATTTTATTTTAATTTGTTCATTTGAAACAAATGTGCTGAAAAACATAATCTTAGACCAAAAAAAATTTGATTGTAACCATATTGGCACATTTCTTTAGTATTTAATCGTATTTCTATTTGCTGTGAGGTAGTGACAAATGAACAGGGTTTACTGATCTAAGTAAATGTAAATATACATTTACAAGTGATAGCAAAGATGAAGTATATCCCCATCCTTTCAAATAATTAAAAGGAAGAAATGGAGAGTAAAGCAGCAATAAAACGAACATTATTTTGTGCCTGTCACAAATGTCACCTGCTTACATTACCCTTTATGTATTATCTGAAATCAGCCCTATCCTCCCTCTTTTGTCTGCTATTGAAGCATGGTAGAGACAGCTGGTGATACCCAAAAAAGCATTGGGCCTTCTACAGTTCAATGCCAGTTTCTTGGCGGAATATATACTTAGCTATAGTTTCCCTTCATGTACTCTGTTTCAGTTTGTGATGGCAATGGAAGACTGAAATCTATGAATTGATGAAAAAGGGGGGGGGGGAAATCAGTAGAGGGTAAAAAGAATGAGAACAATCTCTGTGAGAGAGAAAAAAATCTGTTTCCCAGACTGACCATCTGGATTATATGGTATTAAGTAAAGGACAAAGATAGCTAAGGGGATGGAAGATATTCATTTGTTTGTAAGAGAAAATCAAAGTATTGGCAAGGTAAAATCTCTCCTTTTTTTTTTACTGAGAGCCTCTACATTATACATGATAATACCGACTGTAGTCTTGGCACTGATCCCCGTAAATACTGGTTGAACTAGTAGAAAGTATATATTTAAAATAAAGGGGACCTGTCATCCTAAGAGAAAATTCCAAATTCTTTGTTATGATGTTAGTCAAGCAAAATAAACTTTACTTTACTGTAAAACTTTACTTACACTTTAAGAATGATTTAAATCTTTCCATTATTAGAGTGCACAGGAAGCATAGTGGCGGGGCAGGCCATATTTGATTGACTTCTGAGATTTTTATTTACCTTTATAACAGGGATGGATGTGTTTATTAAGAAAAAAAATGTGGGTTTCACATTTTATTTGCAAAGCATTTTTATTGTACAGGTTTTTATGTCTGGGTGACGGGTCCCTTTTCATTATAGTAAAGCAACTAAAACAAAATGAAACTTTAATTACTATTCTAGGGTGTCATTTATCAATGCCCTAAATGCAAGGATAAGAGCACTAAGAGATGCAATGTTGTGTCCTTTAGTGATCTTATACCTGCACTTGTAGCAAGTGCATCTGAGATATAACAGCTCTACACCGTGTATGATGGGTAGTGAAAAGGACTGCGACCATAGTGCAAATTGCAGGACAGTATGCAAACATGCATAAAACATGGTCAGGCCCGGACTGGGCAAATGGGGTTCGGCAAATGCCCGATAGGCCACTTGCTTTAAAATGTAAATGGGATGCTCATCTAACAATGCAAATTTAGTCTGTCTTTAATATGTAAATGAGCTTTAGAAATGTAAATGAACTGTCCATAATAGCCAGTCATGTATAATATTGCTGGGGATTATATGGTAATTGACTCTTAAAATATATATTAATAAACATTAGTTCTAGTTAACCTTGGGGTTGGAAATATATGCCATGATTTTTATGCTCGTGAATACATGGACTACTTTGATACGTCTGCCAGGGCTGCTTTTTCCTCCCAGTTTGGTCCTGAACATGGTAGTTTGCTTACTTTTCTTGCACTTTGCACCTATCCCTGCACTTTGTAAATTAGACACGTTGTCTTCTGTCCCAAAAATGCTAATATTTTTTTTTTTTCTTTTGAGTTGAGTATTATACTCAATACACATATGACAGGTATTTTGTAAATAAATATCACTTCTGTTTTTTTTTAAACTGCAAAACTCCTCTCTGTCATTTTTGCTGGGCTAACATAGCACATGAATGGCAGATCTTGCACTCTTGGAATAGAAAAAGTCAATACAAATTAGTGAAGGTAGAACAAAGTGAATGCTAACTGAATGATAAAACAATGAAGCAACATGACAATTTTATATAGATTTAATTAAAACATGTTTACATCATATTGTTAGATACCATTATATCTTACGTCAGAGAAAATCATGAACATACATCTAATGTTTTGGTGTTTACCAGAATTCAACAGTAATTATAACAAAATAATGCACAATTACAATCTAGTTACATAAATTAATCATATGCGTACATGATCCATAACAGTGGAATACTCATTCATTTTAACTGTGCCGACAGCGAAAACCCTTCCAGTAATTATACTTCTGCATAAATCCTTGTAACTACAGATTACTGCTACCTAGAAAGCAGGTGATTTAAGGTTCAAACCTCCCTATGGTATGATGCCAAAGAAAGAAATATGACTTTCCTTCCAAGTGTGCTTATTTTAGTTTCTTTTAGTTTCAGGTGCAATTGCAGTGCAGTATAATCAAATAATCATACAGACTTTTATGATACAAATTTGTATTTTCATTAATTCTCATTGCAGCATATTTGGTTTGCAATATAATGTGCAAGAGAATATCGAACGGAACATTACCCAGCTGCAGAAAGGTCAGAGGTATGTGTTCCACTCGAATAGAAAGCTAAGTTGTAGTGATACTAGCCTTTAATCAAACCAGAAGCGTTAAAATTGATGAACGATAATATGACCTGTTCCAATGGCTATAAAATCCTTGAATAAGTTATTGTTACGCTATTCAGGGAAGCTACAAATGTTAAGCAAAGATGTAGAAGATATTTTCTCTTAAGGTGAGCATATTTTGTGTATTTGCTTTTGCATTTGCAAACTAAGAACTCAAGAAGCTTTCATTCTTCAAACAGAAATTATATTAAAATGTAGGCAGAACGTCATTGGAGCAAATTGGCACAATGTACTGCAGCATTACACCTTTTTACTACTGATTGGAATGAACTCAGTGTGTTGATAATTGTTGAAGTTAATAAAGTTTGTTATAAAAAAAAAAAGCACATAGGTAGGGCCAGCCCAGGGTTGCCAGTTTTCCCGCTAAATTGGGAGTTTTTTTAATTGTAGTTGCGGGTTTTCAAAGTCCAAACTTGCCAATGGCTAGCTTTTGGCTATTTTTCATAGGTGCCCAGGGTTTGGACTTTTTAAACCCACCCCGAATTTTATTACATACCTCCCAACCTTTTGGAAATAAAACGAGGGAGAAAAAGATTTGCCGCATGTAGCGTGGCAAAATGTTTTGGGATACTCCCATTTTTGTGGCCATGCCCCCTGTTTACCACATCATTTTACAAAATTTGGCAGGTTATGTACGTTTGAACATATTACTGTCCAGGAGACAGGGGTCGGTAAAAGCACAGCTCCAAAAAAGACAATAGAGTTGTCAGCTTCTCTGGGAAAACATGCAATGAACAAGACCCGCACGCCGCTCCGGAAGGAGTCAGTGGAGAGAGAACGGAAGTCAGAGGACCCGAACTCTGTCTCAGTGACAAGGCAGCTGCGCAGCAACCCGGAAGTAGCAAGATGCCGCTGCCTGTGCCGGGAAGATCAGACAACACTTTTAAAATGGTTTTTGGCTACTTTTTGGCTAGTTTTTTTTTTGATAGTCTTTGGCTGGTTTTGAAATGAAACTGTAAAGTCAGAGAGGGATGCTTTTTTCATGCACTGTATTTAATTAATAATTTGCTGTTGCAAAACCCAGAATACCATTATTAAGGTGTATAACACACTGAGCTCCTATGCAACATATTTTGCTGGTTCATAAATCAGGCACAAACTCTGTGGGGAGATAATATGGATAAACATCTAGACTACATTTTGTGGAACATAAGTTGAATAATATTAGCAGGCAGTACAAATATCAGTTAACATGAGATGATGGAGAAGATGTAGTACTAAGATGATGGAGAGAATAATAGTAGCTTAAGAAAGGAAAGATATTGGCACAGCCATTAGTAGAGAATAAGTGAATATGAGGGGATTGAACACAGGGGGGTTTATAGAAGATTTATCATGAGCAAAATTAACTGTTGTTACAGTAACAAAGGATAGAAATGTCCAAAACATTGAGACAGGTACACCTTCAAAATAGTGGCCTTATTGAAAAATGCAGGGGGAAAAATCTACACATCCAGATTGAAATAGAGAATTTGGAGAATGCACAGGTAGTCAAGTCAAAGAAATATATTGACCATATCCGTCTTCTAGTCCAGTAAAAAAAATCCACCTCAACAAATATTGACCATTAAATTAGTCTTGAACGAACAATAGTGTTTCCTCCTGGAAATAGAGAAATTATATTTTTAGAGTTATTATAATTATCATTATAATTTACAGGCATAGGACCCATTATCTGGAAACCTTTTCCAAATCCAGAAAGTTCCAAATTACAAGAAGTCCATCTCCCGTCCCATAGACTCTATTTTATTGAACTAATTCCAAATTTAAAAAAAATCCTTTTTCCTCTGTAATAATAAAACATGTACGTGATTCAAATTAAGATACAACCAATCCTTATTGGAGGCAAACAATCCTATTGAGTTTATTTCATATTTAAGTGATTTTTATTTTGTAGGCTTAAGACACAGGGATCCAAATTACGGGGAAAAAACCCTTATCCGGAAAACCCCAGGTCCTGAGCATTCTGGTTAACAGGTCCCATACCTTGTATTTATAAAGCACCATCATAATCTGCCCTTTAATTATCACCATTTTGCAAAAGATATTATCAAACAATATTTTCACTTGAAACATGTTACTTGGCATTAGTACATACTGAAGTGAAGATTGTTTGCAAATGTCAAAACAACCTTTTTAGTGATGATGCATCTTTTCAAGTTATGCATGAACACAAGGATAGATAATATAATTAGTAAGGCTTACTCTTTGCTGGGAGCAGCTTATAAGGCAGCAGTTGCTCTGACCTCAGCTACTTATCCAGGTGGATTTAGATGGATAAAAAGAAAAAATCCAAAGAATGTATATGGTAGTGGCTCCATTTGGAAAGGAGGTCAGGGAATACTTTAGATGGGTCAGTATACCCAAATATGAGAATATTTCTCATGGACAAGGCTCAGTTTACCCCATAGAAGTGTAGAAAGAGTGAAGGGTACCAACAGACCATTTTGTGCAAGATGCTTTTTTAGAGTGTATTGAATGCACGTACCTATAACCCATTAATACTGGTATTGTTTGGACAAGTAATTTATTTTTCTGTTTTGTTATTGTGATGTAAAGATCAGGTAAAGCATCATGTAAGGAATTATTTCACTGAATTACCTGACCTGACAATTTTGTCTGTTCAAATTAAGTGGCTGTTTAAGAATAATAATGGAATAAAAGAATATCTTTTGTGAGCATAGGCAAAGGAACCTAAAGTAATACAGGAGGTTTATTTTTCTGCAGGCCATTGTATGCGTGTATATTTGTATGTATATAGCAATACGTGTGTATATGATGCTTTACATTAAATTACTGAAATGTAGTGATAGATATAACAAACCCTATTTTAAAGTACAACCATCACTGTCAATAATTTTTCTTCAACAATATTGCCAAAATCTATCCCACTCTTTACCTGCTACAGTAAATATGCTCATGCATGCTCTCATTGTATTCTGACTAGGCTACTGTAACCTGCTGCTAAATGGTCATCTCTTCCCATTCCCACTACAGTCTGTATTAAATACTGCTGCCAGAATTATCTTCCTTTCATCCAGCCCCTCTTCTGCTGAAGTGCTTATCATGGTTTCCCATAAAACAAAGAATAACTTACAAACTCCTTATAACCTTAAAAGACCCTACATTCTTTGGAGAATCCCTGCTCCAAATTAACAAGCAGCTCAAAGATAAAAAGCGAAGAATAAAAGGAGTGAAGAAAAATTCAATAAAAGGGCCTCGCTAAAAACCCATTACTCCTACAAAACTATCACACAGTTTAAAGAGCTGACAAACTTGTTCTAACTCTTGACCTTGCACATTTGACACTAAAGCTTTTTTTTTCAGTCAAAGAATTCAGCTGGAAGAATCATGTCAGCATCTGTGTATTTTCATTTCTATTTCAACTTGAGATTATAAAAGTTTAATTCTTTTTTTTTTTTTCTTGCCTGAGGTATGCTTCAATAACACTTAAAAATGCACCTTCTGCACAATTGCCCTCAAGTCCAACTGAATATGTTAAGATCCTCAACACAAATAATTTATAATCTTTAACTACCACTTCAGAAAAGAAGATACTATTGAAAAAAAAATTAATTAAATGAATACGTTCTAAATCTTGCCAGAACAGGTCTGCAGAAATTAGATCATAAAAGTTAAATCTCTGGAAACCCGTTTTCTAGACTGCCCTGAAAACTGTCAATACAATTCTCAAAAATTAATTGGGAATTACAATGTCTTCATTTTTGCCTAACTCACTCTTACCCAGGCCAAGGTCAGGTACATTGTAGGCAAAAAGTATTGGGTGTTGGATTTTGCACTTTGCATAATTTAGGATACCTCCATGCTGATGGAAACAAATTATGTTATCTGGGAACTTTATGTGAATTACCATGTAATGAGAAAATTGGAGATCCAAATAACAAACCCCATAGCAACATTTCAGCAAAATGGAGTATGAATAGTTATTTTTATTTATAGTATAAGGAATACCAACTGAGCTGTATGAGTCAATTCAATCGTCTTGCAAAGGATTTGGTACAGAGTGCACTAAATTTCTTAGGAGGGGGCAGTATCCTCTTTTTTTTTCAGAAATCTTTTTTTTTTATTTAAATTTCAGTTACAATGTGGAACATAATATTTATGTCAAGTAGTAGATATAATAAATATATATTTTAAAAAAAAACATTACATCAGGTCCATTCTGATTTACATTTTCTGAAATCATTTGTCCAATTTTGATGGCAAAAGCACAAATACAAACAAGATAAAAAAATAATAACAAACTATTCTAAATTATAAGTGTAAGGCAAATGTGTGGGCATTAAATGTATACAATATTAAAAGAGAAAGTATTATGAGTCATTTCGTTTATTTCTTTATTGATCATATCCCTGAGTGATCTGCTTCATGCTAATTCCTAGGTCAGATACCTGTCTGGTGCCTGAAGGGTTACATTGGAATCCAGACTTTTACCAGAATTTGTAAAGTGACTGGAAATTGTATAATTTGAAGGCATTTCGATGATTTTACGATGCAACCCTACCCATTTCAGCAGCTATTAAATCAATGCTTGCGGCGGCTTGTAAAGTAAAGTCTCTAGCTGTGAACAGGAAGATCATTATGGCTGGTCCTCAAGCTGTAACACATTTAATTCTATCAACATGTACATACAACTGATATTGGATGAAACCAGTACTTTTTCAGTCAAACCAGATTCATGCATGGCTTTATCTAAGTTAATATATAGCAAGAATATTAACAAATGTGATGATGTAGTATTGCATAACAGCACAGACATATTGACAGGCTTGTGAATAAAGTATGTATCATTTTCATTAGTATGTGTCAAACAAATATATGACATAGCAAAGGGAAACATGCCCAGTACTTATATATTTGTGTGGCACAAAACTGTGCACAAGTAAGATTGTCTTCCTTGTGTCATGTAGCTTAGCATTCAGACTTCAATCAACTAGGGAGCCAGAAGTGCTTACAATTGGGATCTGGGGAAAAATATTTTCATGAACTTGGGGACAAACCAACTGATGAAAGGACCTGGAAAACACTAACCTAAACTACTAATCAGTAAAATAAAATCCTTTAAAGTTGGGTTCAAGTACCAATTTAAGGTCCAACTTTTAGTTAAGACCCAGTTAGTTCATAATAAGATTACAAATATAAAAAAAATGCTGTGTCTGTAATTTAGTGTCAATATTTGGAACAGCAAATAAGTATACATCCTTCAATATGGCCATCCAGGAATATCTACAAGAACACATCCCAAATCTCCCCATAAGACTCATTCTTCCTTAAGGGCCCAGGACTACAGTTTTGTAGCTGCTGCTTTAAAAGGACTGTCAAAAAGATAGTATTCTTGTCAGAAGAGGTCCATAGAAACTCCATAGTAAGAAAATCAAGAATATTAGGTTCTGCCATCTGAAAGGAGATTAGCAGGAGATTCCAAATTCTCAGTAGTGATCATCTCTATTCTCTCTAGATAGATTGATGACAGATAGATAGATAGATAGATAGATAGATAGATAGATAGATAGATAGATAGATTGATACTGTAGAACTACAGGAAATGTAAAATATCATAACGTGTGCTTAATTCACCCAAATGCAGTCTAACTTGTGTGTAAATGTAAAATATTATGAAGTACGCTTAATTAACCCATAAACAGTAATGTGCTGTAAATAACAGACATATTTCATTAGCAAAAGATGCATTATTATTTTTCAAGTTAAGCCGGGCATTGCGAGTGCAGCAACTACACAGGGTTCATGATAATAAAAGATAAGTGTAGCTTGATTAGAAGGTCTCAGTTTGTGGTATGGTTGTCACAATGTATTCTTTTCAGTATAAATATCTCATTATTCACCAAGCATGTTTAACTGCGATATTCTGAATACAATAACTGACTGAAGAAGATAAATTATTTCAAATGCACAACCCCACAGAACTCACAAAGCTTTTTTTTTTTTTTTTATATAAATAGCTTTGGATATTTCAGCTGAAGCCACATTTTGGGCTGTCTCATTAAAATAATAATTACCTAGAGACAGAAAGTAGGGCAATGTTTCCATGCAAGTCCAAACTGAATCGCCTCATCACTTCTCTAATACAGGACTATTTGGGCCTTTCTGAAATCCCTGCAAGCACTGCCTCTATAAAAATAGAAAATGATTTACAGAGTTGTGTTATTTCCGCTGCAGCCTCGCTCCTTTTTTTTTTAACATGTCAATATTTTCAGAAGCTCCTGGCATCTAATTTGTCTGCATGTCTGTTCTGCTGTGCATATCTCCTCATGGACTGTGACAGATTTTAATGAGCCCGAAGTTTGCTGTGCTCTACAGAAACCCCTTTCATCTTCTTTCTCTTTTGACTTATCTATGATTCTCACCTTACCTTTCAGGCATTGCTATTTCCTGCCAGGGTTAGTGACAGGATGTATAAATGCAAGGCAAAGTGTCAATAACATGCACTAGGCATCACATTTCATTTGGAGCCTCCTCAAACGTAGTAACAGTGATGTAACTGAAGGGAGAGATGTATGGTACATTAAGCCTTTCCCACAAAAAAGGATCCCCGTCTTATAACACATGCTCATATCACCAACTTTTTTAAAAAAAATCTTTTGGAATTACGTGCTCCACTTGGAAAGCTTATTTCTTTGATTTCTAGGAACATTTTCACTATTGACTCATGTAACCAGGAAAAACAAGAAGGGAAACCAAATGGAAACATGTTCTATCAGTATAGATATTTACCTTATCTGTGTGCGGAAATATAGCTTTACAGGATTCACCTATGCACAATGTGACCTCCCCTCATCTGTATGTGGTGTAAAAAAATCTCCATAAAAATACATTGTCATTTATGGTGCCTAAGTGTGGAGGCAGACAATACATAATCTCTGCCTACATAGAGAAAAGAAGGAGAAAAGATTGGTCTGTTCCCTTCCCTGGAAACACAAAAGTATGCATTTTTGTGGCAGAAATCACCAGTTTTTCAACCCAAATTTCTATGGGGAATATCATATGCCATGTGTAACCCAAGCTTAATGAGCTTTCTTAATAATGTGCTATATATATATATATATGTAGGGACCCATAAATGTAATGGCCCTTATGGCTTCATTCCCTGCCTAGTGCCTTCTTTTTCTCTGTTGCTGGGTTAAATCCCATGTAACATATTGGTATCATTCCTATTGGTTATAGGGTGTTGCTGCCTCCTGCAGTGCTGTAACAAAAGTGCTTGCAGGGAGGGTGCTTCCTCTTTGGCCTGCAGCAGTTCATCTGGGCAGTGATTACTTGGAGCCTGGAGTCAACACTGCCCCAGAAGTGTTAGGCCCTAAAGGGACAACCCCTTTAGAGAAGTCGGGGTACAGGGACCCCGTGAACGAGGTGAAGCCAGTGGATAGGATATCTGTCATAGAACTTTCTAGTGAAAGTGAGTCAGAGAGATTTAGCTACCATGAGCAGCTCAAGCTCCATCGAAGAGGATAGTTTAGTGTATTTTTCTGTGACTTTATTACTGGAGTAATATAGAGGGTGCTGTGCTGCACCTGCAGCAGTTTCTCTCCAGTGCCTGTTCTGCTATCTCTCTCTCTCTCTCACTCTCTTGTACAGCAGAGTTGCACCCTGATGTTTGGTGTGTTAAGGCTGGACTGGACTGAGAATCAAAATAGGCCCTGGCATTTCAGGTACACAGAGGCCCAATCAGCCCACATAGAGGCCCAAACAGTCCCCACCAGCCCACTGAATACTGACTTTCTATGGCACCTTATAGCAGCCCATCTGGCATTTGCCCTAACCCACAGATTGCCAGTCCGGGCCTGTGTTAAGCTATACGTTCATTGCTGAATAAACATGCAAAAGGTTGCTGCTGATGTGCCTGCTGTTTCCAGAGCCTGGGTATCACATACAGAATACTAAAAGGCTGCACAGCGAACACAACAGATAGAGGGAGTAGTGCTCCCCCAGGCTCTACTTTGTCTGGAGTGCAGGGACCACAGTACGGATAGGGAATTTAGGCAAAGTGCTAAACCCTGAGCTACGTCTGCTGTATGGGGTCCAGTTCACAGGAGGCATTGATATCCTGGAAAGCGCTATTGCTCCAATGGGTCTGTCCATGCTGTGTCTGCTAATCCTTGATTGTACATGGCATGTGTGTACCTACCTCAGTTGTGAGTATTACCAACTCTGTGGCGCTTTGTATTGTAAATAAAGCCTGTTCTACCTGTTTGCAAAGAACCACTGGCGTCCAACACTCTGTTCTTTTGAAAATTGGCAATACTGAGTTGTAGTTCAACAACTGTAACGTGTGTTTTCCACTTAGCGAAAGCCCTACCTGGTGAAAGAGGGTCGCATGTAGCCTATGTTCTATCATGCTAGTGGGTATTTGTCTAAATACAGCCAAATAGGAGCTTCATATAGTTTTAGAATACACTATCAGGAAACCCATTATCCAGAAAGCTCTGAATGACAGAAATGCCGTCTCCCATATATCCAGATAATACAAATTTTTAAAAAAGCTTTCCTTTTTCTCTGTAATAATAAAACAGTACCTTGTATGTAATCCAAACTAAGACATAATTAACCCTTATTGGAAGCAAAATCAGCCTACTGGGCATGATTTTAAAATAGGCTAATAAAGTACTTAAGATCCAAATTACAGAAGGATCCATTATCCAGAAAATCCCAGGTTCAGACCATTCTGGATAACGGATGTCATACCTATGTTTGTTATTTAAATAGTGCAAACAAAGAGGAGAGGACCAATGAGAGAGTTCTGGGCAGGCAAGGGAACCAAAAGTGTACAGAAGGGACAGGGAAGCAGGCAGCGTAGTCGTGGAACAAGCCAGGGCAATACGAAAAGGCAACGCGGTACCAAATCAGGAAGCAGAAGCATAGTCAAGGTCACAGTCTGTAATCAATACCATACAGTAGCAGGGTACAAAATCTGAATCTGAAGAATGATCAGTAACAGGCAGTGGTCAGTATAGGCAGCAGATTAGCAAAGTCAGGAACAGGCAAGGGTCAAGGACAAGGAGGAGACAATATAGACAATATAGACACACCCAGGAACTATGGAGATAGAACTATGTTGGCAACATAAAAAAGGGACATGCGCCTTTAAATATTTGAATTGTTTGCATTGGAGTGAATATGGAGTATGACTGCAATTGCAACTGCACTAGTGATTATAAATAAATACCTTTTGAATGCTTTGAATGGGAATTACTACCCTGATAACAAGCAAGGTTTTTTCTGGCATCACTAGAAACCCCTAAATTTTCTCCCCAGGGTAGTAACTATACATAATTATTTCAGTTAATTTCACTCCCCTCCAAGTTCTGTATTGTACTTAACCAGTTGCCAAGTGTGTCATTTTCTCAGTCTTATCCCTGAAATGCAAATGTTCTCATATAACCCTTCCTTCCATATACAAATCAAATTCTACTTCACTCTACAGTCCTTTATAAATGGCTTTCATTTTCAGCCCCACTGTCTAGACAAATAATAAAAGCTCTCAATCTTATTGTTTTTCTTAAGGAGGCTAAATGTAAACTATTCTTCATCATAGTAATCAAAAAGTTTTTCCTTGTCCCACTGAGCCAAACTTGACCCCCTAAAATTTAAACACCATGTTGCATCTATCAGTAGGTGACAATCATTGTTCCTTATTTATACTTCAGATGGGAAAAAAAATCACTCCTCTTTTTGTGCACTTAATCTGGATAGTCTGCTAGTATTTAAGAAAGAAAATAATCAAAATCATTTCCTTTAAGATATTTCAGCATCTGTTGCTCTTTAACCATTGTATGTTCTTACGATCCTTTCATAGCAAGTGGTTAGTATTTATGGACGCTAGATTTAATATTTGAAATATCTGAAATATTAAGTAAAATATAAGTAGTGATTCCAAGACACTTTGCAGTAGGTTCATTTTAATATTTTTTTGTGCTTGTCTGTTCTTGTCTTCTTTGTAACGCAATTCTGTGTGTGTGTCTTGAACCATAGAAAGTCTATGCACATTTTTTTTTCTGTGTCCTAAAGTACTATAGTGATTTTTACTAAGTGCTATCTCCAAAATTAAATAAAACAAGGTGCTTCCTTCAAAAGATAAAATGAATGAACGCAAGGTGCAAAGGTGTTTTCTTCAAACAATAAAACTCAGCAGTCTGCTTTTCTACTCTCTGGTGGGATTAGCAATTTACAAGATTTTAAAACAGCATATCAGTATCAACTCCATGGTATTTCTTTTTATATAAAGACATTAAAAAGAAGGGACAGGTGTAATTTACCTTTATTTTTTAAAAGGTTTTAAAACTTATTACACTTATATGTCACAATTTTGCATATAAAATAAAAACACTATTGTGCTATTGTGCTGAGTGTGGAGGTGAATCTTTGCAGTACAAAGAGATGGGTTCTGCCAGCATCTTGTCTCTCGTGTTCCACCTGTGTATCCACTTACTTCTTTAGCACCAGAAGTGTTGTCAAACCTGACCAGGCCTGGGCCTAGGGCGGCATAAATTAAGGGGTATCATGCTGCCCAGTCACAGGGGTAATGTTCTTGGTTCTGGCGATTAATGCTCTGGTATGAAGAGTATGTGCATTACTGCCTATGTGGGAGGTAGGGCCTTGAGGCCTCTGGGGAATTCTGGTCCTGCACCTGATGCGTTTTGCTGAGAGCAGCTTCTTCAGATAACCAGTACCAGCTCTAATGAACATGTGCCAGGGACATCAGACCACTCCCACTTATACTTAAACTATAAGCTCCACCATGCTAGTGACCTCACTATAGAAAAGCAAGAAAGTTGGTGGCTAGATTTTGTGACTAAACTGTAGCCTTCTTTGAAAATATGTTTATTGATATTGCATAGATGAAACTGTGTTAACAGTGGCAAAAAAAAAGAACATAATAACAAGCACATGACTTGTATTCTATCAAGTTCAATGTCAAGGTTCCATTTCTTTATATTTAGCACACTGGCAGGAGATATATATCTTCAAGAGAGATGCAGTAATTCCATGTATACCATCAATGACCAACAACCACAGTACTATAAGGGTTTTCTACAAATGACATACAAGGGATACAAATCCATTCTTCAAACCTAACATTTTCATTTGGCGTGTATTGTAACTAGTGGTAACATATGTTTTTTAAATAAGTAGCAAGAGGAAATGTTAAAAATTAGTACAGAGAAATTTGAATTTCAAACACTAGTATAGTTATCCATTTATGTTAAAAAACTATGGACTTAACTAAACATGTTTGGTCGTGAAACATACAACCAACTAAAGAAATTACACAGGCAATTATT
>CM044431.1:128986540-128997603 GCA_024363595.1 Xenopus borealis
TAGATCTTGGGGACAGGATAGCAGGAGGACAGGATACAGAAAGGCGCAAGAGCAGGAGAGGACTGGATAGCTGGAGAATCAGGAGCAAGCAAGGTCGGTACAGGGTTAAGGCAAGGCGAGAAGGACAAAGCAAGGCAGGAAGAACAAGGAAAGGCAAGAAGAACAAGAACAGGGCAAGAGCTTGAGCAAATTAGCCAGGGTCGCTGCCACAGTACTAGAGGCCAATTAATGCTCCAGTAAGGTGTGCTCGGAGGGCTGGTCTTAAATATGGCTGAGTCACCCCTGATTGGCTGACTGGAACCAATGAGGCTGCTGCTGGGCTGGGGCTGCAGAGGTCAGGAAACCTATAGTGAGCAGCCCTACAGGCTGCTCTCCTGGCCAAATAGATAAGACATTGAGCCAGAAGCCCAAAGGTCCCTGGCTAAAATCCCAGCAGAGTTGACACTGGATTTGGATTTCATTGCAGAAACACTGATGCTATTTGGATGTTTACCAACAGACTAGAATGTAGGTGTTATCCAGTCTTCTGTCTACTCTTAGTTCTATATAGTTCATGCTGTACCTGTAAATTAATTAATCTGTGCACTGATGGGCCTCACTTGTTTAAAATGCTAAATGATTGATTTTAGTGTGTTCCTATAAAGATGTCTTGTGGGTATATTAGCAATCTTTTGAACTGAAAATCTCAGCAGGGGAAAAGTAGCCATAGCAATGTGATGAAACTTCCTGGGGTAAGAGACAGGACTAAGCCCTACCACTACTTAATAAACTAATCCCTCATGGAAGAAGAACTTCAGAAATGTTCCTCATAGATGAAAATTGGCAGCGGTCTGCAAGAAAGGGAGCAATGTCACATCTGTCTATGCCATGAAATTCTCTTGGCATTATTTTTTTTCTCTCTCGCTCCATGAATCTTTCAAGCTCTTGATTTCAAAAGATTGCATGAAAAGCAGGCTTTACAGTTAACATAGCGTGGTAGGTCCTTTGGGCACCAAACAATGAGCCTAGTTACTAAGAGGTGGATTCTAAAGAGCTTGAAACCATTTTGTTTTTAATTTACCTTACTGTATAGGCTACTGTCCAAGCTACCTGGTGGGATCTACACGCATTGCCTGCTTTGGATAAGCACTGGATTTTATTCTGGTATAGAATTCTAGTTTGAATAGGATAGCACAAGTTAGAGCACACCAGGGATGTAAGTTAATTTAGTAGCTTTATATATACTGTATAAATGTATATATATAAATCTGTTTACAGTAATTAAACAATATTAATGCCATTAGCACAGAACACATTTGTAAAAGCAATAGGTTTATAACTGATAATGCACTTGCAAACATTATAACATGTAAAACTGTACAGCACAAAGAGACTTTTTCCACATCTGACAATAGAAAACATTTGCTTTTTATGTGAGGAAAATATTTATGACATCACATTGATAAAATTGCATGTGTATTTTGAAAGACCCCCCCAGCTCCTCTCAGCACAGCACAGGTTACACAGGACTCTTTATCTCTGAGTCAGGGGTTCTAAATATTTGTAACCAATTTATAGACTCTAAATTGATGTGGTACAGATGTTATACAAATTAATCTCTTCAAGATGTAAAATTCCAGACAGGGTTATTAGTTACAGTTTGATTAAGTACTCACTCTTGGATCACATCTCCAATATAACAGGCACCCCCAAAGGATTCTTCTTTATTATGAGTCTATGCGTGAGTACCTTCCCTGGTGGATACTAACCTTCTAACATCTTCAGTGGAGCTTAATACTGTTCTACTTAATAAGCCTCATCTATATTTTACTCATAGAGTAAAGAAAATGTATGAGATATCAGACCACTAACTAGCCCTTGTTTATAGATTTGCAAAAGCCTGATTACCACTGAGATGTTGTGTTTTCACCAGAATTCTATTCACTCTTCTGCCTAAGGCCCCCTGCACCATCAACACTTGTCCATGAGCAATCACCAAGAGGCTAAAACAGTGGTCCTCAAACTTGGCCCTTCAGCTGTTAAGGAACTACAAGCCCCACAATGCAATGATGGAGTCTGACAGCCACAGTCAGGCAAATGCATTGTGGGACTTGTAGTTCCTTAACAGCTGGAGGGCCAAGTTTGAGGACCACTGGGCTAAAATGTCTAATCCAGTTATTCTGGATACGTTTGATGAAAACCATCAAACGTATCAGTGGGAGTTCCAGTACACAGAGAGTGCATACACCTGTATGGGCTTGCAACTCCCTTTCCCCTCCTTTTAAACTGCTATAATACTGCTGGCGGAAACCATCTTGAGGTGGGTCGATAGCAGGCTGATCCGATTGTAGGCCCTAGGGTCCAACGATTGGATCAGAACGAAGTGTAAACGGGTGGTCGGATCGCTGCAATGGATAGATGCGGCCGCAATCCAACAGGATTTTTAGTCTTCTTTTATTTCGGCCAGATATCAATTGGGGAAGCCCATCGGAGGGCCCCATACACGAGCCAATAAGCTGCCGACTTGGTCTGTCTGCAGCTTTTATCGGCCCGTGTATGGCCACCTAACCCACAGGGCATGCCTGCATCTAAATCATTTAAAAACCTCCCACCCATCCATAACACTAGCCAGCCAAATATTTCAAGGACTATAGAAATAATTAGTGAGCTGACAACTATGTGGGAGCAGGTATGTGACTTGTTATGCAGAATGCTTGGGAAGTGGGTTTTTCTGGATAAGGGATCTTTCCATAATTTAAAAATCTCCATATCTTAAGCCTCCTAAAAATAATTTAAACATCATTAAAACTAATAGGCTGGGTTTGCCTCCAATAAAGATCATTTATATCAGGGATGTCCAAACTTTTGGCTTCCCTGGGCCACATTGGAAAAATAAAAATTGTCTGGGACCACACATGAGTTACACAAACACTTTTTCTTTGTAAAAATAAAGAAAATACACATAAAAAAACTACAAAGTTGGATAACCAGTTGGAGCTACACACTGGAATATGGGACACCTGGATATTAGTACAGACTTATTATTATACTATTATGACATTTTCTCAGGAACCGAATGTTTCAAGCTGGGCCGCATTCATATCCATCCTGGGCCGCAGTTTGGACACTCCTGATTTATATCTTAGCTTGGATCAAGTACAATGTACTGTTTAATTATTACAGAGACAAAGGAAATAATTTCTAAGAATTTTAATTATTTGCTTAAATTGGAGTCTATGGGAGATGGCCTTTTCGTAGTTGGAAGCTTTCTGAAGAATTGGTTTGCGGATGACAGATCCCATACAAATGTTTGTAGGTCAGTTCATACTTCAAAATGAATTACCCAGGTGCACGGTAAAACCAAACACTTAAGAGATAGAAAAGACCAGTACTCCAGGAGTTTTCTATGAAAAACTTTCTTGTATTAGTACACATACCGTTTATATACCTAAACATTATGCCTCTTTTTTAAATGACAAGTGTTTTTAACAGTACATACTAAATAAAGTTTTCCAACTTCTATCTCAGGAAAAAAAGTTACACCTATATTTCTTTTATAGCGCCCTAAGCAATACTTGTTAGATTAGATTGTAGTTTTTGCATTTTTATAGCAGTATGCAGTTATTACCAGCTAATATGACCTGCACACCATCCTCGTGCCACCACATTGGCAGAAGGAATTCTTATCAATCAGCTCCATTCTGATAGGATCAGATTTTGACATTTTAAAGCTTTCCACTTGAGTCTCATAGGCATAATTGAAAAGAACTAAACTGCCAACCATATCTGCCAAAGTATGAAGATTATAAGAAAATATCTGTTCAACCATATGCAATGAATTATGTGTGGATTTATCATAATACATAGTACTTCCAACTGTTCTGCACTGAAATACCTGCACTGCTTTTAAAGAAAGCATATAGCCAAATAAAACAATATAAACAGGGCTGTTTTAGTGGAAATATTCTTCCCTATATTATTAGAAAATTACCTGAAAATGTTGTACTGGAATGGAGTGGACCAATTATTTCCAGGGGCAAATGCAGGATCATCATAGGGAGATGCCAATTCTGTTACACACACACTCTGGAAAGCAAATCATACGTGAATTCAAAGTTATAGTAGTATTTATAGTTTTAAGATGTAGTACCTTGCTAGCCATTTGAAAAAATACAGAATATGTAAAGTTTGGTGATACCTTTTATTGGCTAACTGAATAAGTAACAATTGCAAGCTTTCGCAGCTCACAGGCCCCTGGAAATTAGGGCACTCCAGCCCTTGTAGAACCATCACCTTAGAAGACAAGAAAATCTACCAGTGGACTGTTGGAAATGGAATACATTCTCCCATAATAGCTGAACTGTCAAAGACTATCTATTACCACCCTACACCCAACCCAGATCTACTATCCCAATACTGTTTTCCATTTAGCAGGTAATAAAGCCAAGTTAATCCATTTGGAATATGTTGGGTTGTCTTTCTGCTTGTACACATAAATATTACTGGGTACAGAGAATGGATGGAAACAAAAATATTTCAACATTATGGAGCTTGTTGCACTCAAATGCTTGGAACATTTAAACATGAAGCATAGGTCTCAGGATATGCACATTGTAACATATTCCCCCAGTTGATGACATGCCCACATGTTAAAGCCACATAGCATAATAAGCAAACACCCAAAATGCATGCCAGTGCATAAATGTTCTTTTCTAGAGAGTTTAATTGGCATCACCTTCACTAAATTGGAATAGAACCAGGTTTTATATTGAATTACTAGTTTGAAAAGGGACATACTTGTACTTGTGTGTATCTTCTGGCATAGAAATGAGTTCCAAGGAATTGGCCAGAATGATAAGTTGTATTATTCCAAAAGGCACTAGTTGGATTTGGGAAGAATACATTGGCATTTTATGAAAGAACAAGTACAGTAAACCTCAATGACATCCAAATGGAAGAGCCTCTCAATAGCATTATTAGTGGGATACGTTAACAAAAAAATAGTCCTTTCCTTGTTGTTCTCCCTCTGCTTTAAGGTCTGTGCTGCAGGGTCTGTTCCTTTGACTTTATTCATACCCTGGCGGGTGGCTGTCTGCCAATGCCAGCTGCATGTGGGATCATTTGCATTGCATGTCGAGTCTATAGTTTAAAGTGAATCTCTTCCTTCCTTTAGATCATCCACTTCTTTGGAGTCACAGCATTTCTTCCCAGGGATTTTATTCTTTCTTTAATCTTTTTTTCCCTGACTCTGTAAAGTTTAACAAGCTTCTGCCTTAGAAGGCTCCCAGTGACTGTGAAAAGCCAGCTTTTTATAAGCATTGACTTATTCTCTACCCTTGGCTGGGCACAAGAGAGGATATTGAAGAGCACATTTTCTCCTGCTGCAGCTTTCTCTAGGGTGCCTGTATCCCCAGGTGTTAACAAGTAACTTAGAGAGAGGGTCTTGTCTTTCACAGGAGCTGTGGTTTGGGCCAGTCGCCCTTCTTCATTCTCAGATGACAGTTTACTATGGCAGATAAGTCAGAGGGTTACAATGCGGAACTGGTGCTGTCATGATTTTTTTTACACATTGCTTATCATTGCTAATGTTTATACATCATGATCAGCAATCCAAACATACCCATATATTTATTGACTGGCATACATTTTCATCCTTACATGTTGTATTTTACGCAGTATACTGCAGAGTTTTTAATAACCTTCCTAATTAAAGTATCGGCACAACTTTGTATACTTAGGGGCAGATTTACTAAGGGTTGAATTTTGAAGTTAAAAAAACTTCGAAATTCGACCATCGAATCTTTTTAAAAGTGTTTTTTCGATAGAAAACTATTTTCGATCGTATAGGTCGATTTCGATCAAATAAGAACCGTTTGAATCGTTCCATTGAATAATTCGAACGATTTTCACAAAAAATTTTTTATTTCAAAAACAGTCCTTAAAGGTTCTAGGAGGTCCCCCATAGGCTAAAACAGCAATTAGCCAGGTTTAAGGTGGCGATGGGTCGAATTAGAATTTTTTAAAGAGATGGTACTTTTTTTTAATATTAAAATCAAATTTTGGTCTATTCAGTAGTCGTAATACCCAAAAATTACTTCGAAATTCGAATTTTTTTCATTCAAATTTTCACTTCAGCCCTTAGTAAATCTGCCCCTAAGTGTATGGTTCTGAGTCCTACCTTAATTATGGCCTTAATAGTCAGTTGAATACATAGCAATTTGTATGCATGTTATTGAATTGGATAAATTAAAGTCACCTATATTAATATAATCCATATACGTTGTGTGACGTTTGTTATTTTGTTCAAAGGTTACAGGCCTTTTTTTTGGAAACAGCTAAAATTTAGCCATACTATAAACAGCTACAATTTAGCCCTATTATAAACAGCTACAAAACAGCTACAATTTAACCATATTATAACAGTTGGCTAGTGGTTACCTACCTGTAAGTCACATTTTTTAAGCCAATGCAACTGCCTGTCTTAAAATCATATGACACTCTAATCTGGCAGTCATGTGAACCTCATCAAAAAATATTATATTAGTGTAGATTTTTTACATCTGAATCATAGAGAAACACAGATATACATTAGATCTATATTTTTGATAGATAAGAGTGGACTGTACCTTATGCATCTGGTGGCATGTCCAAAGGCTAGACCCATATATAGTGTTTTTCACTGTGGATACCTTGTTCATGAAGCAGCACATATACATTGTTATCACAGGTATGGGATCCATTATCCAGTTTCTCCAGGAGCCTCCAAATTATAGAAAGGCTTTGTAATAATAAAACAGTAGCTTGTACTTGATCAAAACTAAGATATAATTAATCCTTATTGGAGGCAAAACCAGCCTGTTAGGTTTATTTAATGTTTAAATGATTTTCTAGTAGACTTAAGGTATGAAGATCAATATTACGGAAAGATTAATTATCTGGAAAACCCCAGGTTCTGAGCATTCCAGGTCTGTTACTACTATAATATGTAATATTTTATTAAAATCCACAGAACTAACAATGTCCATAATTCTTTCACATAAAGGTGATATTAAAATTTAAGTACAGTACTGCACTGTGTAAACCCCTTTGCCTCTTTGCCATTATTTACAGTGAGGTTGGTTTACCTGTTTCTGAGTAAAATAGTACTACAGAGTGCAAAGTGCAAAAATGGCAATTACCTTCCATGTTGTAAATAAGTCCCTGTCTCAGTGGATCTTACAATCTTAGGTCCCTATCACATTTACACACATTATGGCACATTTTTCAGGAGCCATTTAACCTGTATTTTATTGGAAATCAATTCTACATATTTCTCATATTATTAATGTAATTTTTGCTAGCTTGATTTGCTTATGTGTTCCATGGTTCTTACAGCTCACAAAAGAAAAAAAGCATTCTCAAATTTTCTTATTTAAAATAGTTGGAATAGCTCAATTCGAAAAATGCGATCGTTTGATTCAAACGATTGTAAATTAATCTAAAACAGCCATTTTCGACTGAAAATGTTCAATTTCGATCGAAAATGACCCCCCAAAAAATTCGATGGTTGAATTTCGAATTTTTTTTCCGAAATTCGACCAGTAGTAAATCTGCCCCTAAGTGTTTTACAATTAAAGGAATTGTTCAGTTTAAAAGTAAAAACTGGGTAAATAGATGTAGAATAGGCTGTACAAAATAAAAAATGTTTTCAATATAGTTAGTCCGGCAAAAATTTTATGCATAAAGGCTGGAGAGACTGTAAGTCTAACATAACTGAACAGAACACTACTTCTTGCTTTTCAGCTCCCTTTTGTTTACACTGACTGGTTACCCTGGTTACCAGGCAGTAACCAATCAGTGAATTGAGGGAGGGCCACATTGGTCATAGCTGTTGCTTTTGAATCTGAGCTGAATGCTGAGGATCAATTGCAAACTCACTGAACAGTTATGTCCCATATGGCCCCCCTTCAAGTCGCTGACTAACTCAGATTTAGAGAGCTGAAAAGCAGGAAGTTTTGTTGTATTCTGTTATGTTAGACATCCAGTCACTCCAGCCTTTATACATTACAGTTTTGGCTAACTAACTATATGAGACACATTTTTTATTTTGCACAGCCTATCTATTTACCCAGTTTTTATTTTTACCCTGAACTGTTCCTTTAAGCGCAAATTAGTAGCATAGTGGAATACAAGGGCCGACAAACAATAAATTTTTGCTCATCATTTAGTTACAAGGAAGAATAAAAAAACTATTGGCCAGTGAGTTCAAACACTTAAATCAATGCCCGAAAATAAAGAAACAAAAATAAAGATAGTATGTTAAATGTGTAATCTTTGGTTCTCCCAGAACAGATTTTGTATTTATTGTGTAACAAATCAGTCAAGCCTTGTTTTTTTGGAGGAACATTCTTTTTCAGTGTTTTATTGTAATTTTGTAAGCTGGGCCAGACATAGGATAGAGGGAACTTATCATGCTTGAATGAGCTGCTGAGAAATATCAGCAGAAACAAAGCACTGCTAGCCACAGTCATGATGGCTCAAATGGATATCAAAGCTCTGCTTTTTTTATCCTGATTTGTTCAGATAGCCTTTCCTATGTAATGTAACCACAGGAAAAACGCCAAATAGCTGCTTGCTTTGTTGCTTATTTACACAAGCCAGTTAAACCTTTTATATGAGAGAAGTAGATTCCTACAAGCCCCAGCTCTTTTGAAGTCAGCTTGCTTTTGTTCTTTACTGAACTTTATGGCATTTTACAGGACTTCATTTATATTCAGGTTAGATAGATGTTGCCACCCACAATTCCATAACAATTCCATAGCATAGTGTTAAAAAAATCTTGTAAGTAAGTTTTTCTTAAAATTCGGTAAGCTGACAATCTGTAGTGCAAGTAATTGTCTTTTCATTTCTTTTCACACTGGTCACTTTAAAAA
Organism: Xenopus borealis; assembly: GCA_024363595.1. Taxonomy (NCBI): domain Eukaryota; kingdom Metazoa; phylum Chordata; class Amphibia; order Anura; family Pipidae; genus Xenopus; species Xenopus borealis. The sequence continues at coordinate 128,995,432 of CM044431.1, forward strand.
TACCAATAGACATAATTGGAAAATAAAGGAAATGATTATTATTAACACATATTTATAAAATGCCAATATATTTTTCAGCACTGTACAATAAATAGATTTACACTCTAAATATACAAATCAGATTCAAAAATGAAAAGATAAATGTCACAAGAGGTAAAGTGGGCCCTGCTTAATAGATCCCGCAATCTAAATGATAACAACAGATGTATGTGCAATGTCATGGGTTTTCTATAAGCACAAAATAAGTTTACCTGTCTCTTCCTCCTATAGCATGGGTTCTAATATAAATCTGCAACAGCCTTATACATGTAAAGATCCTTTATGTCTTCCATAGTTCTTTATAGACTAACCTAAAAAGATGCTAACAACTGGAGACTAGGGTTGCCACCTGGTCGTATTTTACCGGCATGGCCGGTATTTTTTGATGGTTGAAACAAAGATAAATATATAGGAAGGCCAGTATGTTTTTCAGGAAAAGGTGGCAACCCTACTGGAGACACATGGGGTGTATACCCTCTCTTAGACCTCTGCAGCAGAATTACCCCTCTGTCACACAGCTGCTCCTTTCTATTACTTCCCTCATCCTAATGCTTAGCACAAATGCAGTAGAAATAAGTCCACTAGCCAACTCCTCAGCTGTCCCTCTTCAATAAAAAAAGCCCAACCACCCCTCTCAACATAGGGTGCCCATTCAGTACATTTGTGTTCAAGCCCTAATGTATTACTGAGAGTGAGGGGAGTTAATGACAAAAAAATGGCTGTCCATTTATTTAGCCAAACCAATACGGTGTCACTTTGAGAAATGAGTAAACAGAACATTTTTATTAAAACAATATGCAAAGCATACACACTGTCATTTATTGTCTACAGTAGGTTTACCTATAAACTAGAACTTTTTTCATTAGAAAAAAAGTAGTGTGTGTTTCTTATATAACCACATTCAAACCCAATGTGTAACAGATGTTGAAGCAAACTACAAGATGAATGTGATATGAGCATAGAATTGTCATCACACTTCCTGGAATCACTTTTTTACTCACTCATGTGGTGTGCACCTGTGGTGTTTGTTGCTCCATTTTCTTCTCCAGTGTTGTTCCCCAGCCAATCACAACAAAGAGTGACACATGCTTTCAGCCCTATCTGGAAGCCTCAGGTCACATGTACCTAAGTTCCAGCATCTTTGGTTTCTAGTCAGAATAGAACATAACACTGAGCCTGTGTTGTCCCTAGGTATATAGATATATTTATTTCATCTTTATTATGTTAAAATTGTTCCCATTAACAATGAGAAATGCTACTGGTCACAAAGTTTTAATACATTTGGAAATATCTGCTAAAAGAAATGTTACCTCAAGGAAACCACAATGAAACCTTTATGCTGGGAACATTTCCTGCAAAATGCCTGGTGAAAAAACAATGTCACTGGCAAAATCCAGAAAGAGCCCATTAAAATGTTTTATATCCAGTATGAGGTGGTGAAATGGAAGTACAGAAAAGTACAGTGAAATGACTGTGAACAGAGAGAAAAACAGGCATTTCTTTAGTGGGATTATTTGCTCAAGATTTCCATAGTTTAATAAAGACAGGAAAGAAATCTATTTATACAAAGTTTGAAGACTGATACAGAACACTGGTGTCGCATTTGGTTTTCCAAAACCCAGAACAGACGCCAAGGTTCCAGTCACAGCTCACTGTTCTGCCTGTAACAGCTGCCTTTCACATAGGAGGAGCTCTTCTCTACTTGGAAGCGCCAGGACTTAAAGTGAGAGAATCAAGGTGAGAGTTCTGGGCTGACAAGGGAACTGGAATGTGTGACAGGAGTAACGGGATTAGAACAAAGCATAGTTGAGGAAACAATCCAAGTTTCATAACCAATAACACAGTGCAGGATCTGGAAGAGTAGTCAGTAAACAGGCAATGGTCAGTTCAGGAAGCAGACAGGAATGGTCAAGGACAGTCAAGGGTCTAGAAACAGTAAATCAAACCAGAATCGCAAATTAATTTTCACCCAATTGATCAATCAAATCCGATTTTGTGTTCACTGGAATAATTTTTCAAGAGCTAAAGCAAATAATGAACAGTTATTCATTTTGGTATATTCTATTCAGTAAATTATTTACATGGAAAATCATATAATTGTTTGTAGATAGTGCCCTATGATGCTCAAAGTGG
>CM044431.1:129091633-129101657 GCA_024363595.1 Xenopus borealis
GCTATAAATCAGGTCCTCCTATCCCTTAAACGACTGTTTTCATTGGCTATGAACATTCTGTTTTACTTGCAGAACTGTATCTAGACTAAGAGACCAGTGCCAAAGCAAATTTAGCTCACTTAGACAAGTGAAAATATAGGTTTCCTTTACAACTCCCTAGAACCATGCAAATGTAAATACACTGTGTAAAAAAACAAACAAACTGTAGCCACAAAAATGAATTCTACAACATCCAGGTATTGTTAAAACATAAAACAAACAGGTATATGATCCACTATCAGGACACCCATTATCCAGAAAGTTCTGAATTACGGAAAGGCCAGTAATGAAAAAACAGTACTTTGTACTTGATCCAAACTAGGATATAATTAATCCTTACTGGAAAATAAACCAAACTGTTGGGTTTATAAAATGCTTTCATGGTTTTCTAATAGACTTAAGTTATGAAGATCCAAATGACAGAAAGATCCATAATCCAGAAAACCCTGGTCCTGAGCATTCTGGATAACAGGTCCCATAAATGCATTACTATCACAATGACATGAATGGGTTTGTTTCAGCTTAGAAGGAAGAAAAGCTGCCACAATATATATTATGTAAACTCTTGATTTTATAAACAAAATTATTTATTTCTGGGGTATTCCATTCAAAAGGGGGTTTTCTATTCCCCTACACATCAGAGAGCTTATTGTAGGATTTTGTTGCTTATTGAAATAAGTCACATCCATTAAGATTTGCACTGTGTTCTTTAGAACTTTAAATACAAAATGTTATCTGATAACATCTTATTTTGGCTTGCTGCCCTGGCAAAGCAGTGGGATTTTAGGCTTATATGGTCCTGGAAGTTTTACAGGACCACTGAGGGTTGCAGAAAGTTTCTGCACATTCAAATTTATAGGTCTTGTTTGCCAGATGTAAAGTGGCGTTTTATAGGTAACTTAAAAAGGTACTAATGGGCCACCTTAAAAAGTGACTTTAATGCTTGTGCCTATTAATTAATTGATAAAATCCCATTCCATGGACACTATAATGCTGTTTTTCTATAATACATTGTTTGTGGTGTAGATAAACTTAAGACCAAAGCAGTGGTGAAAGATTTAATAGGCTAAACCTTGGTCATATACACATAATCAGACAAATATGTTACAAATATGTTCTGAGACTTTAAATAAGAAATTTAGAATATCTGAGTTTTATGGGATGCAGGAAAACGATAAGAAATCAAACTCGAATATAACACAAAAACAGTAATAAAAGGAGATCCTGTATACAAATATGAATATTATAAGGAAATGACACATTTTGTCTTTAGCATTAGTGTTCCATGTTAATGCACATGCAGATTCAATCTAGAAATCAGGTCCATGAGTAGTACCAGAATGAGGACTACACGGCCCAGAATAGAAATCTGGTTATACAAGATGCTGCTGTAAGCTGCCACATCATTTCCATGGGGGCTATTAAAAATAAAAGACATATATCTGGCGAATGTATTAATTTGCTAGATTTCCACAAAGCTTCCAAAAGCTAATGTGTTTTGTGGCCAAAAATGCATCTTATCTACTATAGGTTTATAGACAACTAGAGACTGCCACTATTATGGGATAACTTAGGATACTCACAAATGTGAGACAGCTGGCAACTTGACCAGCCAGACAAAACACTTTAAAGCGATACTGACATGTGCCTATGAAATATATTTAACTCTAAAAGCCCCCCCCCCCAAAACAATTTTCAGGTCATGAAGCAGATTCATGGATTTCATTTGGATCCCTTGGTAAAGTGTAGACATACTGCAATAGACACTGACAGTTTACATTTTTCTATTCCTATTCTATTACAGAGTATAAATGTTTCTTTAAAATTAAACATTCTCCACATATGGATGGATTGGCACTATACAGAGGGTTGTACATATTATTATAAAGTAACTGATCTGTTTGCAAAAACTGCACTGGCCTGGGATACTTATGTAAGAGTAATACTTTGTGATCTTCTGCTTCTCTGATCTTCTCTGTGGCCTTGGATTCAGTTTATCACTCGACAGCAGAAGAGTACCCAGACTGAAATGTAAAGAAAATCTAGAAAAAAGGAGGACTAACAAGTTTGTTGGTATGGAAATCCTTTGACTCTTCGGTTTATAATACCTCCAACTGCATAATATACTTATGTATGTTGATGATGGAAAGATCACAGCATACAAGGCATTTTATCACAGTGAAAGCTGAAGATATTTTCTTGGTGTCTGCTTTTGGGAACAAACCAAAGAACTACCTGCGAGGAAGCTGACACAGTACCCTATTGGCCATCATTTCTAGGCACCTAAGTCTAATGAAGAAGAGCCAGAAAAAAAAGCAGGTGCCATTCTGCATTTTTCAGAAGCCACTGAGAAAATCTTGTTATGAACCTGAATGAAAATCAGCATACAAAACACAGAATAATTAGTGAGGGAGACTGTGTTGCAATTACCTTGCCCTTGGTGGCCAATGATTCACTGAACATGGTTATCTCCAATTACTTAATGGCTTACAAGAACATCACTAGGGAACAGCAAGGAATAGTTTGTGTAACCACATTCATTACAAGCTTTAAACAGGCAGCATACGCCATAGGAATAGATCACTAAAAGAATGGATTTAAACCTTACAAGTCATCCCTTTTAATAGAAGACTGGACCTGAAGTGGTAGTTATATAATAATTCACTATATTGCTCTTTTTATCATTGTAGAAACACACTTTGGGCAATTTAGTGACAAATTGGTTATTAGAATATTTGTCTAGGCTTTTCAAGCCTTTCTGAGATGTTGGAGGAGAATTGATAATAATATGCAAAAAACTTTGTTCCAAAAGCTTGTTCCTGTAAAAATATGGGTATTTTCCAAGGCTTTTTGGTTCAAATTCAGTATGAGTTAAGGAACTCACGCGGGGTTTCATTAAAAATTGCTAATGCTGAAAAGCACAAACAAAATCAAACAGGGCCTTTAGTACTTTCAATTGATTCACATTTTCCCTATAGAAAATATATGCATAGTTTACAAATATGCCTTCAATATAAATAAATATAAACAGTACCCAGCATTTGAATCGACTCACTTGCCTATGTATTTCAAATATGTCCCATTTGACACTGTCCCATTTGACAGTGAAAAAAGTATGGCTTTCACAGAAAATGACTGATTTGACCTATCATGGCAATTTAATGAAGTTAAAAAGTAACTGTTTTCCAGAACACTTAGGATTATGGAAAATATTTTCATGTTTCAGTGAATTTTGTCATCAAGGCAAAAACCAGATTCACTGAGGGGTGCCAATACATTAGGAACCCTCCAGTGAATCCAGTCACTGTATATGCAATACCTTTTCTGGACATCCCCACTAACTTACACTTGTACACACACACAGAAGAGGGCCCCCCCCATACACTGCCCAATAAGCTGTCGGCAGAGTATATGGGCCTATGTATGGCCACCTTTAGCCCTTAAGTGTACATAAAATAATTCTTTAGAAGCCATGAATGCTATGAAACCTGTTAATTGCTGTGACAGGTGTATAAGCATTTAAATAGAGGGTTAGTAAACATTATCCAATAAGGAATAGCTGGAGTAATGGCACATCCCTTGGGTATATTTTGTTCTTTGCTGATCTCCACAAAAGGAGCAATGAAGGGAATTTTTAGGCATTAGATCATTGTCATGGAAATGATGTTGGCGACAAATTAGCTGTCATAACAACAAAGCCACACTGTCAAACTGCTAATATTTTTGGGCATTTGGCATGACCTGTTTGTATTTAGATCACAAGGAAACAGACTCAAGGACAATACTACCAAACAACACTTTTAGAGAGATAGTTCACCTTTACAAATCTTACTGCTTTCATTTAGTATACCACATAAAATACCTTTTTCACAACTGTTACTTTTATTTTTGTGTATCTTTATGTAGCTTTTAAGCAGCTTTATGCATTGGCAGCAGCTATTTTACAACATATACCTGAATTTCTGTTAAGAAGCTACAATACAGAACAGATGCTCTAACGCATAAATATGCAACCATTATTAATATTTTATAACAAAATGAAAAGTACCTCTGATTTGGATGACATGTTATCCTCCATGTCTGTGTCATTTGGATCTACAATGTCTTCAAATGGGGGTAGTGACAGCTTCTTTTTGTCCATTACTTCACTTTCAATCTTTACCTTCCCAATTTTATGCACAGATTTTTCCCTAATTGGTTTTTTGTCAGAAGATGACAATATAAGGAGTGAAGAATTAGAAAAACTTTTAATTGATGACTCAGAGTTGCTTTTTTTCCGTTTCCTGGCAAATGGGTCCTCAGAGTCCAAATGTGGAGGCCTCTTACTAGAAAGTTTCTTTTCTTGTTGATGTCCAGTGGATACAGTAAGAATATTATTGTTCTCACACCTTGGTTCTTTTGACATGGGTTTAGGTTCCTTAAAGGCCATTTTAGGGACTATTTTTTCTTCTTTCAGTGGTTTGTTTTCTTTGGGTTTTTTTGAGGATTCTTTGGAAGATTTATTATGTTCCCTGGATGGTTCTTTGAAGGCACTTCTATGCTCTTTTGAGTCCTTTGATGATTTTTCTTTGTGCTCCTTTGATGACTTGTGGGGTTTAGACAAGCTAATGCTGTTGCTGCTGTTGTTTATACTGACAAGTTTATTTGGGTCCTGTTTAAAAGAAAAATCAACTGTCACTGTCTTATACACAATAAAATACATTTCCCACTATTGATTTTTATGTGTATGTGTTAATATGTTCTGTGATGTTTAATTAAGGTAACAAAAAATGCTTTGCTTGACCACAAACAATGCAACAGTGAGTCAAATGAGAATTGAGTTTAAAAGTACAGCAGAAAATATTCCCACAGCAATAGTTGGCATTGTAGGCAATAGCCTCCTTCCAGGCTTTCCTGATACAGTGTACTACTAGTTTGTCACAGTAGCACTGGCGTGTAGGGTTGCCACCTTTTCCTGAAAAGAATACCGGCCTTCCTATATATTTATTTTATTTCCCTATTAATAACATTGGGATCAACCATCAAAAATACCGGCCAGGCCGGTAAAATACCGGCCAGGTGGCAACCCTACTGGCGTGTCTTGCTCTGATAACAGGCAAGCAATAGACTCTAGAACTTTAGTATTAGTATATACAATCATGTGCCTATTAGGGAAAGGCTTCGGCAGAGTTCTCCAGCAAATGTTTAGCTCACATTTGTTTGTCAGGCTGCAAACATGGTTAGAAACCCTCTCTTTGCCCAAGGACTATCACAGACTTTGGCTCATAGTCAATTAAAGGTGTTTTGTATGTGTTGGAGGCTGCAGGTGAGCTACAAGGAACTCTTGTGGTTGCAGAGATATGTTTACCTTGGATCCATGAGATGATTTGCTCTTTTTTACTTCTGAAAATGACAATGAGTTACATGGAAGGCTGGGAAGATGGAGGCTGGTTCCTGAAGAGAAAGACGTTCCTTCTGACATGACCATAATCTGCAAGAAAGGAAAAACATGAAAACTTGGGTTAGCATTAACAGGTTACTGACATTTATATTAAAAATAAAAAGTTTCTCGGTGTTATCCCAAAGGCCGGGAGTATGTGTGTGGGGGTTGTTGCTGCCTGCATGCTACATAAACCATCTACTTCACATCTTGAACTAGAAAACAATGTTCATGTAGTTATAATGTAGTTATAATGTTTTGATTCCCAGGAAATCGTGACCTTCGTAAATGACCCTTTACAGTATTTGAAATCAATTAACTGAAAGATTTTATTTTTGTCTTCATGTTCTCATAAGGACACAGCAAAGCATAAATATCTGCAGTATTGCCTTGATCGGCCTGCCTCACCCACATACCCACAGAGTCTAATGATGTAGTGCTACGACCCTTCAAGTACATGTCTGAAAAGCAATACTATACTGCTGATGAAGTTACTTTATGATCACAGCCACAAATTCAGCCACACACAACTGCTGTGCATATTGGTGCCACTTCAGAAATGGCAATTTGGGATTGTAGGATTCACTGTGCACACAAACAAACAATACATGTTAGGTCACAGGAGCCAATTAAAAGACAAAGTTGTGTCTTTTACTCCACACTTCTTCCTGTTATAAGAAGTGCTGCAGTATTTCTGTTCAGGGGATCTCTGAGGCAGCACACAGACCATCACAAAGTGGTGGTTCAAGTCAAGAAATGTAAAAGGGTAACATTTACCAGTTTGGTAAGATTCTTTAATACACCACTTCATTAGATATAAACTTTTTTATAAATCTTTTGCTTAAAGGAACAGTTCAGGGTAAAAATAAAAACTGGGTAAATAGATAGGCTGTGCAAAATAAAAAAATGTTTGTGATATAGTTAGTTAGACAGAAATGTAATGTATAAAGGCTGGAATGACTGGATGTATAATATAATAGCCGGAATCCAGCTTCCTGCTTTTCAGCTCTCTAAATCTGATTTAGTCAGCGACTTGAAGGGGGGTCACATGGGACATTACTGTTCAGTGAGTTTGCAATTGATCCTCAGCATTCAGCTCAGATTCAAAAGCAACAGTTATGACCCATGTGGACCTCCCTCAAGTCACTGATTGGTTACTGCCTGGTAACCATTTGCATTTGAATTTGTTATATAGTACTTGAGATGGGTCTGTTAAAATGAATATATTTCACTGACCTAGCTCTTTCAAAGATCAATAATATAATATGCTTGCAGTCCTCTGAGTCCTGAATTTTTAACACCTGCATTATGTGTAGCAGGAGTTGCCCAGCATACTTTACTTTATTGGACGGAAAATCTTTATTCATTTCAGTGTTCAAGTGCCAATAAAATGCATACTGGCTTCTTAATAGATAGTTGTATTTTTATAACTTTTAGTGATAATTAAATGCAATACTAGCTTTTTAAACAGTGTTGCCTATCCCATTGTTTAATGGGCTGTTGAGCCACACAAGAACAGTTTTGTAGGATACGCACAGAATGCACTTTTTATTGGACCTTTCATGCAGGCAATGGTGTAAATTACCATATATCACCTAGGATATTGTCATAATGCACAGGAAATGTCCAAAACACCAAATACTGACAGTGATATTAATATCGTCTATCATTCACTGCTCACATGGACAAAAAGTGAACTTGTGTATTTTTGTATATTCGTAAATTTTCTTCTGCCAGCAAAAAAAAATGTGACATCTGCTTAATGGATCCATTGTCTGCACGAGAGGCACATTAGAACGCGCATTCCGCAATCAGAGAAAATGAAACAAACAACAGTAATATAACAGGGGACTAAATGTGTTCTCTTAGTTGGCCATACATGTATATATTTGTTCAGGCAGTTTGCTTAATTTTGTCCACACTACCTGACCTTCTGTACATGTATTCCAGGCTGGGGGTCATTTATAACAGACCATGCTGGTGGCACCTTAACCAATGATCTTAAACCTATGGTACCAGACAGGTCAAGTGCTTAATTGCCATTACAGCAGATTTTCCAATTCAGGGATCTATGGAATGCCAAGGTGTGTCTGGCAACAAAGGGCAAGATGCATCTGGTGGGGAAACAGTTAAAGGGAAGCCAGGATATCAGCACCCATCACTTCGTCAATCTGTATTTGTTTAGACTATTTTCGAATTAGGACCTGCATTGGAGAAAGAAATCCCACAAAGTATGCAGTTTTTATTGAGTTTACTGACTCAACCTTAATTAAAAAAAGATTGATTCTCCAATTGCTAGCCGGTAATCACCAGGACAATGCTATTAAATCGTAGGAAAATATGACTCTGTGAATTAGATGGTTTTTTGAATGTCAGCCGCACAAAATTATTACTTTGATTACTGTGTAACCCTAAGAAAATAAACAGGGAATGAGAGCAAGAACATTAAGCTGTCTCTGAAGAAATGAAACCACAATGGAAATATTTTAGCGTATAAGAATACACTTTGTAAGGGAAATGACTACTGCATAATATGTTGTAAGTAAAAATGAAACACAAGGAACTGAATGCAAAATACAGTGGCATAACACATTATATGGCACACAAGATGTAACACTCATGTCACTCCAAATACTCTGAGATTTATTAAATACTTTACTGGGTGACTGTGTTATATAATCTTTTTTTATTTGCTAGATTAAACTAGATACTCCTATGTCCTAAAGGTAATAACTGTTTGGTTGTACGGCATTTAAGAGCAGATATGATACAAACAAACATCTATGAATAAACTGCCTAAATAATCCATAAAACTGTACTTGGTTACATCATGTGACTCACTGACGTATTATAAATTATCAGGGCCCTTTTTATCAAGCCTAGGCAAACTGCGAAGCGAGTGTCACAAAGTGCCCTGTTTTTTTGCACTTTGCCCCAAGACTTGCTGGAATGGAGCATAAACTGCAGCATTTCACTCTGAATGTGGTGCTGTCTGCTTCTTACTGCTTTCTGAGAGGCAAGTGGTTGCCAGCGTGTGGGCAACCTCTGGAATGTCCCCTAGCTGGCACATCATTCTGTCACTGTCTAGGGAGCACTAGGGGCTGCAAGGTGAAGAGAGGCCTGTACATTCTCCCTTTAGTATTCTTGCATTTCAAACAATAATAAATGAACCCAATACTGTAAGTCTGTAGCTGAGAGTCCAATACCTAGATCTCTTTTGCCATCTTAGGCCACATACCAAGTTATGAGACTGCCTACAATGTAATTTAATAATCATGTGTTTAAAATGTTAAAATATGGTTTAAATTAGCAATAAAGTATATGAGCATGCAAAGTGATCTACTTGTTATCAAGCACAGTCTATATCTTATAAGCAGCATAACATTAACCTTTAGTAGAAAATCCATCTGCTCTGTGTACTTTGGACTGGCAATTTTGTTTGAAGGAAATTGCTTTTGTTTGCTCACCTGTCTCTTTTCAAACACTGGACACTTGGTTTATCACTTGAAACACTGCATTATTTCTGCTCTAGAAGCAACATTTATTCAATTTCAACAAATTCCCATTGATTGACATTTTACTGTTGTTAAGGAAGCTTACTCTTAAGAATATCATAACCCAAGAAGTGTGTATAGACAGAACTAACTATAGCCCAATTAAAGATGGAAAAAAATATCCTTTTTAGACTGCTGCTATTTTCTCAGGTACAACAACATAAAATATGATGTCCTTTTCCTGATGTCAGCTGCAAATAGACCTCCTATGGCACACTCCACTTTACACTTTGCTTGCTTAGAAATGTATTTCTACCACAATGAGGCATGGGACAGCACCAAATGCTTACTAGACACTATATTATAGTATCTCATGAAACTACAGCCCTATTTGTATTCAATATATTATAGTATCTCATGAAACTACAGCCCTATTTGTATTCAATCTGCTCTTCTTCCCATGGTTAAAATACAGTACATATGAATTTTGTCTTGTCCCCCAGTTTTAAATAAAGGATGAAGCAAGTGTGTAGGTGTAAGTGGAATCTTCTTTCTTTAGAACATTGAGAATAGAAAATGATTTGACTGCACAGAAAGAAGACATACTTTACAACCAGTATATTATGCTCATAGTTTACAGTGATAAGAACATATAAAGACAATACATACCCCTTGTTGATTTATTTGAAAGTAAGTGTTACTCACTCCTCCGGCCTTTAGAAGTTTTCTACGGAACTCTTCAGTGGGGTTATTGAAGGTAAGTTTTTCACAGCGAAGATGGTTCACAGGTGGATGTCCTTCAAGGTGCAGAAATAAGTCATAGTCAAAACGGACTTTCTTAGGCTCTTCCTAGGATAAGAACAACGGGAAATCAACACAGTCTTCTACAGGAGAAAAAATATATTTTGGTACCTGTAACCCTCAAATGCTATATATGCTTTATAATCCAGTCTATCTATCAAGTGAAATAACAAGTCAAATACTCAAATATACTCATTAATAGGATCCCAAGCGACATCATCATAGAAACGGCCATTTTAAAATTGGCCGGGGGCCTCAAGGGATGCGCACC
>CM044431.1:129104028-129117486 GCA_024363595.1 Xenopus borealis
AAAAAAAAAAAAAAGTACTAGTACCCCCAACCGGAATGTGGGCTCTATCGGGCCACACATTTGGTTGGGGGTAACTTTTTAATACAATAGGTACCCTTTAAGGCACAAAATGTTTCAATGTCCTTAATATATTGAAATATATAAGAATAAACAGATACATATAGAAAAACAGTGATTAATATAAAAAGAGTATATAGTAGTAGCAATATAAACACAGTTGTAATAGCTTATGTCATATTCAAGACCATAAATATGAATTAAACATCCAATATTGCCATCACTGGCATTAGTGCAGCCCCATTTAGCTACTTTGGTCCCACAGTCTGGGAACCATTGCTTTAGGGCAGTGATCCCCAACCAGCAGTAGCTCGTGAGCAACATGTTGCTCTCCAGCCCCTTGGATGTTGCTCTCCATGTCCTCAAAGCAGATGTTTATTTTTAAATTCCAGGCTTGGAAGCAAGTTTTAATTGCATAAAAACTAAGTATAGTGCCAAGTAGAGTCTCCTGTAGGCTGTTAGTCCACATAGGGACTACCAAATAATCAATTACACCACTTCTTTGACACCCCAAGGGATTTTTTCATGCTTGTGTTGCTCCCCAACTCTTTTTACATTTGAATGTGGCTCACGATTAAAAAAAGGTTGGGGACCCCTGCTTTAGGGTAATGTATTTATTTACCACAAGAAACAAATCTATTTACTTCTTTGCATTAAAATTGGGTGAATAAGGGCAAAATTACACTACAAAATAAAACAAACACTATGTCAATTTGTGTTCCCTGAACCTGAACATCTTCTATCAAATGTGTCTGCCTCGCATATCTAACCGTAGTACAGAGCCAATTTAGATTATTATGCCCCCTGCTACAGCTTTCCCTGAATCCTTTCTCCAGGGCCAGAGAAAATCAGTTTTGTAGTTACTGGCAAGCAACTAAATGCTGGGCAACAGAATGTGGAATAATTATATTAAAGAACTGTATACATGTAAGTGCTTTGCAGAAGCAAATTTAAATTGAGGTGTAAGGAAAGGTGGGTGACTAGTCACTCTTTATTACATCAGTAAATAAACTGCAAATGGCTTACCTTATTTTTAAAGTAGACCTCTATTGGCAAAATAAAACCAGCATATCCAGATTCTTCTACTTTGTACGGTGGGTCTTTGCACACTGAAACCAAGGTGAAAAATAACATTAGAAACAGGGCAACAGCAATAAAACTGTAGCACAGCCTTCAATATGTTTTTGTCAAAAAGAAATCATATTAACGACACTACCTGAAAGAGAGACCTTTACCCAAACATCAAATGATGGCTTCATTATACTTCTAAGACAAATAAAAAAAATGCAATTTTACTCAATGTGACAGAAAGATTAATTCAGAAATGTTATAAAACTTGTAAGAAAAACCTGCAGGAAAAGAGTATGCTATACTTCCAGCTATAATAACGGTTTTATATAAAATGGTTCATCATGATTTATTTACATGCCACCAGCAAGTTACATAGTGTTTTACATTAATTCAGTGATCCCTAACTAGTTGCTTTGCAAACCCTTAGGGCTCTTACACAAGAGTGTTTTTACCTGTGCTCCCCTGCGTTCCGTTTTGCTGCGTTCAGCCACAGGGGAGTGCAGGTATAGACGCACTCAATGCTTTTCAGTGAGGCTATACTCACACAAGCGCATGTAGGTGCAGAACGCAGGAAAAATGCAGCATGTTGCGTCTGAACCTGCATTCGGCGCCTACATGCGTTCGTGTGAGTACAGCCCCATTGAAAAGCATTGAGTGCGTCTATACCTGCGCTCCCCTGCGGCTGAACGCAGCAAAACGGAACGCAGGGGAGCGCTCGTGTGTAAGAGTCCTTAGATGTTGCTCCCAGTGCCTCAAACCAGGTGCTTATTTTTTTTAATTTCAGGCTTGGAGGCAAGTTTTGGTTGCATAAATATCAGCTGTACTGCCAAACAGAGCATCCTGTAGGCTGCCAGTCCATATAGAGGCTACCATATAGTCAATCACAGCCCTTATTTTAAACCAGCCATGAACATCTTGCTCCCCAACTCTTACATCTGAATGTTGCTCACAGGTAAACAAAAAAGTTTGGGATCCCCACATTAATTTATAACAACCAGGGTTCTAAAAATAATTTAACAAACAGGTTACAGAAAAAAATAAGTGATCCGACGGCCCTATTCATAAGAGCTAACTATCTTTCTGTCTTTGCACAGTCTTTATATGCTCTGGTGTCTACAAATAACAGATATCCTTGGTTAAAGTTATGATAATTTTAATCACACAAGAAGTTAAAGGGTGGGCAGATTCGGGGAGATTTAGTCGCCTAGTTTCCTCGTAAGGCAACTTCGGAAAACGAAGCACCGCGTGTGCTTAGGGCAGGCGACTTTTCATTACAGAGGCAGGGAAGACACACAAAGGCAGTTCGGGGAGATTGTCACCCAGGCGACTAAATCTCCCAGAATCTGCCGTGTGTCTCCACCCTAAAGAGAACCATACCTTCCAACATTTGAAAACAAAGTTTATTTTAACAAGTCCAAGAAACCTGCTTATTAGTGATGTGCGGCCTAGACAGATACCTGCAGGATCTGACAGATTACCCCCGGGTCAGGCGGGTTCAGGCCAATCTCACGCTCCTCTTCATAGGTGGCAGGCGGGTGCGGTTTGAGCACTTCTCTTGCTCTCCCCTGCGGGAAGTCGGGCTCGACTGAAGGGAGGGCGGGTGGCTGCGGGTCTGGGAAATCCTGACCTGCACATTACTACTGCTTATCTTAAATAGTTACATTGTATATTTCCTTAAATTGCTACAAATGTATTTAGGTGCAGGTGCTAAGTATTCCAGGATCTCTGCCAAAAATATTCTTATTTAATTAAGTTTCAGAAACATTTTATCTTTCCTGGCATCAACGCAGGAAATCAAACAGAAACTCAGGACATTTTAGTAAGAATCTTGGACTGCAGACTGAGCTCTCAAAATCAGGACTGTCCTGCAAGAAACTCACAAACTAGCTTAGATGAATGGTCTCTGCAGCTTCCAGAGTTACTTAAAGGAAAACTATACTCCCCGATCAATGTAGGTCTCTATAAAAAGATATTGCATAAAAAACTCACATGTAAAACCTTGCTTCATGTAAATAAACCATTTTCATAATTATACACTTTTTTAGTAACATGTGCCATTGTGTAATCAGAAATAGAAAATAGCCATTTTAAAAAATAAGGACAGCCTCCTGTGATCATATGATTCAACGGTGCACACAAACATACCAAATAAACTATAAAGTTAGGTCACACGAGCCAATTAACAGACAGAGTTGTGTCTTTTGCTTCAACACTTCATGTTACAGTTAAATTGAAATATTTCTGGTCAGGTGATCTCTGAGGCAGCACACAGACCATCATGAAATGGTGGCTCAAGGCAAGAGATGTTAAAGGGCAATATTTACTTAAATATATATTCCAGTTTGGTAAGATTCTTTAATATGCCACTGAATATGATATAAACTGTTGCTCAAGTATTCATTTTTGGGGTATAGTTTTCCTTTAAACTCAAAATAGGATGAAGACTTTTAATATAATGAAAGCAAACATTGTCACTATTATGTATTCACAGAATAAAAATACCAAGTAAAATCAATAATATAAATGGGATACAGTTCACATAAGACTTACAAATCTTATATTTATTATATGAAAAGTGTATTAAGGTTTGCAATGCTAATACTGTCATGTACTCCCAACATATGTCCTAATGGAAATAAGCTGGCTTCTACAAATGCAAGTCTGGGATAGGCAAATTTCTATAATGCAAAAACTGTGCATCAACCTAGCTAACATTAAAATAAGAACTAACAAATATGAGGATAGTAACATTTGCAGAATACTACAGCCCTGCACCCACCTCCCTGTGCCCAGTGTGAAACATATTCATGGTGGGTCTTTCGCACATGCAAATAAGTACCCTGGGAAAAGAATTGGAATGCACAAAATTATCTGAAAGAAGAAGGCTGCTGGCATGTCTACACTATAATAGAAGAACATGAAGATATTTTATTTCTTTTAACATTTTTTTTAGAAGCTAGAGGAAAAAAGCAATTCACTTGTATATTATGGTTATTTGTGTTATAAACAGTATTTTGCCATAGAATGGGAAATTAAATATCTCCCTCTGACTGCCATGTGCCCCAGATTTTTAGCTACTAGTGTGGACAGTGCTAATTTCATACACACATTTTTCAAAATAATGTTCATAGGAAGTGCCATTTTATAATAGATGGGCATTTTGCACAATAAGATAAAATATTGCATCAGAAACAGCCTAACCTAAATATTGCATCAGAAACAGCCTAACCTCAGTTCTTAATGACAAGGTGTTATATTATCTACAGCACCCTGGAGTCCGTATTTTGGATCCAATGCTAGAGGAAATAAGTTTACTTAATATAAATTCTGTAATTTGTTTGTACTGTTTTTGGATTTGTGCAAAAAGCCACTACATGTGCCACCATTGGAACAACTATGACAATGGTTATAGGCAGACTCTATGAAACAGTTTACACTCTATGGGCAGATTTACTAAATTCAAATGAATAATTCGAAGTTGGATCGATTTTCAAATAGATTCGAATTAGAATTTTCACAAATGCAAATTCGACCATCAAATTCGAATAATTTGAATATTCGAATTTCATTTTATTAGAATATTCGACAAAGTACTTCCCCTTTAAATTTTTATTCGAGCATCTACACTGTAGTTCGCCAGATCAAAGCTGTAGTATTGGATTGGGTATCATTATTTTTGAAAAATTTTCTAATTCAAAAAAATTGGAAATTTGACCATTTGAATAGTATGTGAAGTAAAATCCATCAAATTTGAATATCGAATTCACATACTATTCACATGGTCATATTTCCAATTTTTTTGAATTCGAACATCGATAAATCTGCCCCTATGAGTTAATACCTGACAAAGCTAACTTGATGGTTACTAAGCAGCTTGAATCCATATTGTTTTTTAGCAGGACTGTTGTAGTATTTCTATAGTACTTTATACACAAAAGGTTTATCTCACTAAACCTTTGGTTTATTAAACAGACCTAAAGCTTGGCAAAATTCCCAAAATGTAAAAAGAAAAAAAATGGCTTAAATGAAACCATATTTATGGGCTTTGGCAAGATTTTCTCTTATCTGATAAGAGACCGTCTAGGACAGAAATACAGAACTTAACAACCCTAAGGGCAATGGCACACTTAGAACTCTGTCACTCATGGGAGATCATTTACAATTGGCAAACTCAGTTCCTTTTGATTAAAAGTTATTTTTGTATGCTTTGTCTCCAGCACGAGAGTCAATTACCCGCAAGCGACAAAGCCCCATGCGTGCCAATGTCCTAGCACAATCATATGCACAGGTCAGACAGTCCTTATCAAATAAATGACAAGTCCCTGCAGAAACATACAGAACAGTTTTTTACATGCACATCTGAAAATGACATAAAGCCAGGATATCTGTAGATGAAATTTGGGAGGTTTAACAATCTATAAATAATAATTTTAAGATGCTTCTGAAGCGTTAGAGAAGGAAACTTCAAACACCAAAGTAAACCAATGACCTAACAATATATAAGAACTTAATCTGGGATATGGGTTCTTTTTACAATGGAGTCTTAGATCCTACTATGAGTTTTTTTTTTGATAATCACAGCAATTAAAAATTATTATGGAAATTAAGTGTTAAGCTACTACCAGGTTAAAAAAACTGCTGATTTTCTATCCAGTTCCATAGTATTAGCAAAAAGAAAAAAACGCAATTTCAATACACTCTTGTAACGTCCTAGATTTTAGAAATCTATTAAAAAAATATATAATATAAATATAAAAATATAAGGGATTTGTAAACAAAGCCAAAACACTATGAAGGAAATGATCAATTTCATTATGAAGAAAACACACTCAGTTTAACATTGGATTGGACCAATCTCTCTGGTAGCTGGATCAAACAACCAGGTCCTGTGCACATAAGAGATGAATAAAAAGGTAGGCACCTATTCTTTCATCCTTTCGTACATTCCTTCTTCTCTTATGGCTAGACTAAATTGTGCAAAATCTAAATACAGATTGAAGTTATATAAACTGGTCTGCTGTAATACACATTCCATTCAGGCACAGTGGCTTTATTTCCTTTGCATACTAAGTATGGTTGTACTGAATCACAGATTTGGTTAGGGATTCTGATGAAGCTTAGGGCCTTGCCAATATAAATAACTTTTTTATTATATGGGAATTTTCTTTAAAAAAAAAATGCTTGTTTGCATATGCAGATAAGGGTTTAGATGCAGCTTGGGATTATTTTGTGTTGAATTCAGTTTTTGTCTAACTTTGTGGCGTCACTGTATCACTAACAGTATTACTATACTAACAGAATTTTCCAACCAAAGCAAACATTTAAACCTCACCCATAGACAGCAAAGGAACAATAACCTCTGTGCACTAATGTGTTTAAATTGTTTTTTTAGTTCTTTTTCAACTAAGTTTTCAACACTGCACACATTGACTTTAGTACAGGTATGGGATCTCTTATCCGGAAAACCATTATACAGAAAGCTCCAAATTACGGAATGGCCGTCTCCCATAGACTCCATTATAATGAAATAATCCAAATGATTTTTATTTTTCTCTGTAATAATAAAACATTAGCTTGTACTTGATCCCAACTTAGATATCATTAATGCGTATTGGAAGCAAAACCAGCCTATTGAGTTTATTTATTAAGGTATGAAGATCCAAAATATGGAAAGATCCGTTATCTGGTTCCGAGCACGCTGGATAACAGGTCCCATACCTGTATTGCACAAGCCAAAACGCACACAATGTTTGCACTGATTTCATATTATTTTCTTGTCATTAAATACGGTATATGACGGACTACCATGCTATTTTAAACAAAGCATTCAATTTTGCATTAGTTAAACAGATTGCCCATCCAAAAATGCTTTTAGTGAGAAAAACCCTACAGCTTCCAAATCCACTTTGACCTGGAGGAAGCAGATCTCTAACTGCTTTTATTTTCTTTTGAACTATTGCTGCTAAAAGTCTTTGGACTGAGTTGTGGACCATTGGCTCAAAATTAATCATGAGTTGCATATGGTTTCCTGCTTACTTTTTACAATGTATTATTTTCCCCAATAAAGAGACAAATGTTCAATAACTTCATAAACACAAAAACGGGTTGGGCAGGTTTGGGTTGAAGTTTTGCCAACCACTGTGGGTTAGGATTGGGTGCAGGTCAGTCATCCACTGTTCCCGAAGATTCCCTGTCTTGGAACCAGAGGCATGGATTGGTATGGGTTGGGCGTAGGTCCTACAATAGCAACATTTTGTTGGGTTAAGGTCAGGTGCAGGATGAATTTTTCCTGAACCACATGTTTCACTGGTTGATAGGCCAATTCTGCACCTTGAGGCAATTGTGAAATGATCATTATCAGCACCAGCCCCCACACAGAGACTTCAATTCAAGCACGCAAACCAGTTACAGATACCGTGCTCCTCTTTCAAGAACACCCCAAATGCTCTTCCAAACACTGCTCGAATTTCAGAGTCTATAAGTGTAACTTTTAGTTTTGCAGAGCCACATAAGTCACTGCACAATTAGCTACAAAATAATGTGCCACATTATTCATGTTCTAAAGCACAAAAGCCTCCTAATAGGCTTGATTCTAGTGAGGAATGATCATATGTACTGAAGTATAAATAACTAAATATGTTACAAGTACAATATGCAGTAAATGTGGTGAAATCACATGCGCTGTTTAATGAATGAGGGATTCTGCAAATTCAGAAGACTATTTAAACCATACACATGAGTAGTGTGTGCACTCTGTAGACGCCTAGGCTGCTGCAAATGCAATGCAGACACACATGGTACATATTAAATCTCCTCTGGGAAAATAGAAGTTTATTGATGTGAGGGGTGAGTGAAGGGGGTATAACTTAAAACAATATAATTCAAAAATGGCAAAGCTGTAAGTGGTTTATTAAAAGGTCTTTGACTGCAGTAACAGATGCGATCAAAATATCAAATTCTACCATGAGGGTCATGCTGGAACACACAATTACGAGCCAAGAATTTGTGCAGTGTTGAAGGAGGCCAGTCAGACATTTCTGTTTTCATATGTATTTTGTTATATCAGGTTAAGGTCTGTGAAAAATCACATTATTCCTACCTGAAATGGTTTTGATGTCTCAAGCTGTATTCAGAATTAAGTATGTAACTGTATAAGAGATTTTTAGCTATACATTTAGGGGGTTATTTAACAAAGGTCAGGATGTTTTTACCACAAAAAAAACTCAGGTTTTCGAGGGTATTTTAGTCAAAAGGCAGAGGTCCCTTGAACCATTTGAAGATGTTTGTAGCCTTAATGATGTTCGAGTTTTTTCTCGGTGGGTTTCATTCGAAATTTTCAAGTTTTATTCCGTAGAAAACCATCAATTCAAGTTTTTGGGTTTCTGAACTCGAATTCACAAATTCAAATTTTTTACATTCGAGTTTTTTCTTAAATTGGAAACCATTTGAGTTGTGATTTCATTTGAGGTTTAAAAAAGCTCACAAAGCTTTAAAAGTCAACCTTTAATAAATAGCCCCCTTTATAAACACTTTTCTTAAAAACCTACGGGGACCATGCCAGTGCATATTTATTAGAGTTGACATATTTTTCATTTGTTTTCACTTTTTATCAGTGTATTTGCCAAGGTGAAAAAGTGTAATCTAGTGCAAAAATGAAAACGTTTGGGCTTAATATACAAATACAGACAAATAAAGAAATTGTTCCATAATATTAAAGTATCACTAATACAGGTATAAAGGGTACCATTTTCCCTTCCTTTGGGCTACTAAATATTTCCAAAAAAACGAAGTCACTAAGAAATGCGTATTAAAATAATTTTTTGCTCTGTGTTTCTGACATCTATGTCAGGTACTGAATTAGAATTAGAGCACAGCTTTACTTTAGCATTAAGCATGGCATTGTGTAACCACCAGAGCTGCAGCTCTCTCAGACACCAATAGACAACATCTCATAAGGTTACACTCCACTAAAAAAATGTAGATTAATAAAGTAACAAACGAACCAATTAGTGGACTTTCCTATTGTTTTGATGATACAGGATGTGAATGTACCGTGCACTGATGACTTGGTTCACTGGCAGGTGACATATTTTCAAACCTGCCTAATTAACTAAATGACTAACTAACTAACTCAGTTTCTGACAATAGTTGACTGAGCACACGTGGTGGGTGTAATAAAGCCCCTATTACATTGTTACACTTAAAATTCAAGAACATGGAGGAGGATAACCATGTTCATGGCAACTAGTAGGTAAGGGGCAGAAGTGAGGGTTCTGACTGTGGCATATGCTGCTAGAAATAGCACAGCTTCCTGTGAAATAATAATTAAAATAACCTTTAATCACAGGACATTATTATACTTTTAGACTAGTCACATGTGCATACTGTATATACTGAGGACATTGGTGTCCTTCGATGCATAGAGCATGATTGATTCTGGATATAATGCTGTATTCCTAATATCCTCAAAATTTTGGTAAATGGTGCCAATGAGCTTAACATTTATTTTTAATTAGTCTAATTGTGCTTTGCTATTGTGAACACCTATTGTACTCTGAGATATGAATCCACTTGTTTCATGTAAATATATTAATTATATTCCCAGGTTAATGCCACATGAAACTTTGTCTGCCTAGGAAAAAAAAAGTGGAGGGTAGAAGGTTTCAATTGTAATCACATTTAACAAATAACAAAGGAAATGTTTAAATAAGTGTATATTGTAAAGTTGCTTTGAACTTAAACGTGTAATACGTTAACTATGGATTTGATGCATCCCTACTAAAATGACATTTTCTTTCTTTATGCAAAAACAAGAGTTTTTTGGAGGACATTCCCATCAATATTAGATTTGCATACAGTACATAGTTCAGTAATGGACAGTAGGACACAAACAGGCAAAGACAATGCAAAATGATCATATAAAACTAGATATTCACACACTCAGCAAAGACTGAACATGTATTTTTCAAAATGCTTTCTGTAGAATTGTTATCCATTGGCCAAATATTTAAATTACACTATATTTTTTAGGTCTGCACATTTTGGTTTTTAGGTTAATATGGTTTGTTACCAATGCCAAAAAAATGTCTAGATGATATTTGGCATATGGTAAACATATGGAGGAAGGAAGCATTGCTGGAAGCAGTTTGAATGGAATACATTGCAATCAGTATCCACTAACTAGGAAGTTACCATGATTAATCTGAGACTTAATTACAGGCCTATGTCATTTTTGTTCAAGGAAATAATTTAAAACAATAGAAAACCACAATAATTTACATGAACTGATGAATGTCTTAATTCTTTATGCATTTGGTGCTAGTTTTTTCACAGTAGGCAAGAGGCAAAGATGTATTTGTCTGCCATTTCTATGCAGCCAATTTATTATCTGTTATGTCAGAGCACATAATGGTTTTAAAAACATGAAAATGTATATCTGCATTACATAATGTACATTTAAAATAACTACAAGGGTATACAACGAACACAAATATCAATTAGGGATGCACAGCATCCACTATTTGGGATTCATTTGGGATTCAGTCTAATCCAAGAATCCTTAGTGAAAGATTCAGCCGAATACCAAACAGAATACCAATTTGCATATGCAAATTAGAGGTAGGATAGGAAACATTTTGTTTACCTTCCTTGTTTTGAGATGAAAAGTCATTTGATTTCCCTTCCCACACCTAATTTACGAGTGCAAATTAGGATTTGGATCCGGTTCGGCCACACACACGGGGTCCTGCCGAATCCAAATCCTGCTGAAAAAGGCAGAATCCCCCAAACCAATTCCTGGATTTGGTGCATCCCTAATATCAATCTATTCAAAGGGTAATTTAAGAGGTGTGTCACTAGTTAAAATCCCTGTTTGTCACCAATATCACATGACTTGCTGAAACAATTCATTTCATTCACTTTTCATTGCATTTTTACAGACTCAAGAAGCTGCATTTTATTGCACTTGACAAGCTTTCAAAAGACAATAGAATAAATGGTTGCTTGTAAATGCATAAAAACACCCATGTGTATGAGCCCTTAGAATTAGGTGTCAGGTTTGCTTGTAGTAAACTAAACAACAGTTGTAAACACTGTAAACTGATAAAAAGACACGGAATACTGGACGTTATGGGAGCTTATGAAAAGCGAGAACAAATATGCTTCATTTATGAACCACGAGACGGAACGAAGTCCAATTTTCCAATAAATTACACAAAGAGACAGCTGGAAAAATAGGAAATATGCCAAATAGTCTGAATTTATATTTAACCAAACTCTATCTTGTAAAACTAAACTGCTGTAAAATGTTATTACGTTCTCCAATATCCTGATCACAACCATGAAACTAGATCAATTATAATGAAGATGTCTTTGCTAAAGTCAACTGCAGCTGTACTGACTGCAATTACTTGATCGGTTGATATGCATCTCATAGTGTGGCTAATATGGGTGACCATGAGGGGATTGCAGAGTATTGCAGAGTATAAATATTTATCTATTTATATACCTGACACTGAGTTTAGATCATCATTTAGATCATCACAAGTATTACTGATCAAATTGCTACATGTGGATTGCTGATATGTTTCCAGAAAAGATGCAGCGAAGAATACCCATATATTATATTTGACTTTAAAATATCTCCTTATGGTTTTGTACAGCATAAGTTAAAATAAAAAAATAAATTAAAAGAAAGAACAATAAGAGATACAGATTAAGAAGAAAAATAAGCTATACATTGTGCTCAAAGTTGTGTTGGTTACAGTAGGATTTGGAAAGGGGGCCTTTCATCTCAGGGAACATATGTAGGGCCCATCATGATACTGACACAAAGAGTTGGAAAAAATGCAGTTGTTTTTGTATTAATCCAAAACTGTCCAGACATCATTGTAGGTGTTTAGAGAATCTTATATCCTATAATGAATAGATTGTGAGTAATCATGAGATGGAGTTGGAGCAGAGAATGCTTTGGACCAAGCCAGTTGAAAGCTATGACCCATCAGTAGGCAGTACTGATGGGTCAGTAAGTTAGCTTGATAAAGAGCCAGGGAACGACTCGAAACGTTGCTGGATTTGGTCTGTGCCATGTTTAAATAAAGGCTTTTTACTTAAAAAAAAAAAGGTGCTGTTTGTTACTTCATTGGATTCTACAGTGTGGGTGGCCACTATTGAACGTGCATCTTAATATTGGAGGAGTGTGTGCTGACTCTGAAACACAGAGTGTCACCAGGCATGTCACCCTTGTGAGACTTTCATTTTTTAATCCCTGGTTATGTTGCATCATGTTGCTCTTCCTTTTCCATTAGTTTATGTCCCCCATTCATCTAAGAAGCAGCGGATATGCTTATACTTTTAACACAGTAGCCATGTCAGACCTGAAAAAGAACCTTTGCATGTCATTTTTCTGCTTCTGGTGTAGCCAGTGGTGTTACCACTCTTTCAGCCTCTATCTATACTCAACCACTTATAAATATGCCCTCTGCAAGAAGTAGTCCAGAGGTAAAAATAAATCAATATTCTGCAGATCTTGGGTTAGGTGAGAACTATCATATGAAAACATGCAAAATATCCAGTTACTTTTAAAGCACTTTGCCAGCTTGTAGGTATCAAATCCCACCCGCCAAAGGGATATTAAAAGAATAATACAGTGTATTTTCATTGAAGTGTAGCCAATATCCACACAAAAGGGTATTCAAGTCACTTCAGGAAAAAGCTCACATGAATGAGTGGCATACACATTGGTAAATAATTCAACTATTGCCTCCTGAGGTATCAGAAGCCAAAATATTATAGAGCTCTACTGGTGTATTCAGTGTTTTGCATTATACTGAAAATTAACATTAAAAGCTTTTTCACTAGCATTTAGCTGCAGGTCCACCTTTCAATTAAGCAGGGAGACAGATCTTTTATGCAATGAGACAGCTCAATCCTCACTGTTCCATTTAGATTTTTATTGGGTTTACAGGATAAAAAAAAAAAAAAAGTTTAGAGAATCGTAATTGGTAAATGTCCATCATTGGTGTTCATACTTTTGACAAATTTTGAAAGTTGTCTGAATCATTTGGTAAAAGCAATAAAACAAATGTAGAAATAAAAAAACAATGACATTAAACTACCTGCATCATTTGTTGCAAAATAACATTTGCTGAGAGATATGTTCGAGAGGCACTCCAAGTTCCGAGAGAGGAATTGCAAACATGCATAAGAAATCAGTATAACACAACATGCTACATCCATCACAACTATATTGAATCAGTCAAAGTACCTACGATATTACAGTATAGCTATGTGGAAAGGAGAGACAACTTAAGTCCTGGGGGGGGGGGGGGG
>CM044431.1:129163550-129179356 GCA_024363595.1 Xenopus borealis
GTGCCAAGGTTGAAGTGGTTTGGGTCTAGCATGTTTAGTTTAAACAGGAGACCAGTAAATGATACCTGCTGACTGGTAGCTAGAGTTGATTTAAAAGTGATTAAATGTTTACCTTTGGTTACATAATTCCATGTATATTTGCACAAGAAATTATACTTTCTTTTTACAAGCTAATTATTTCCAGGTATGACCTCAATTCCACCTAAATGAATCTATGGTCTGAAATTCCCATAATGCGGTAAAATATGGACACCATACACAAATGGCACAACCAAATTCCAATGGATGTGCTAGCTAATCCTTGTATTGCTTTTATATCCTTACTTATTCTCTCCCTCTCCAAACTCCAATTGGTGTAACTGTGTAGTAAAAGGAATAGTGTATTTTTTTCAATAAAACAATGGCTATAAGAGGAGGTACAATAGGTGAAAAACGAGCCCTGTTCATTGAACTCATTCTGCACAAGGGAATACATTCCCCCTTATATGAAAAATAGAAATTTACAGAAGAAACAGGCCAAGATTAGTAACCACTATTAGAAAATAATAACTGCTCAAGACTGATATTCTTTTTCCAGTGTTTGTTATCTGGAGTAGGTTAATTGCATTAAATTCATTTTCTTTTATATGTCTGGTCTACAGAAACAACAATATTATGATTTGAGAGCTGTTTGTAACTGCATGGGGGAGGAATTCTTTCATTTCTGAACTCCCTACCTGCTGTATCTCAGGAAAGTATACTACTGAGACAATCAATATTATTAAGTATTTATTTAGTGCTACAGGATGTTGCCACATTACAAATACCCTTTACTAACAATGCCAACATATGCCAAAATGCTGTGCAATTAATGGTTGCATACAAATTACATACAAAAATTACCAATACTCAAGTGGGAAAGATAAAAAGGAACAATAAAAAAACTGTTTAAAAGCTGTGATGGGTGAATCTGACCCATTTCACTTTGCCGAAATGCATTTAAGTTTTTAGGACTTTTTATGATTTTAGGACGCGCAACCTTTTCACAGCGAAGCTTGGTGAAAATTTTGCTCAACACTATTTAAAAGTAAATCAAACATAATGTACTGTTGCCCTGGACTGGAAAATCTGTTTGCTTCAGATACACTACTATATTTTATACAAACAAGTAGCTGTGTAGCAATGGTGGCAATGTAACTTGAGGCATTTCTCCTTTGATGGACTGCCCCATGGCTACAAGCACACAACTATAGTTGTGTTTATGAAAAAAGTACAGAAATCAATTTCTGTGCCATAATGACACACTTTTAAATGTACCCAGCGCGATAAGAGCCTCAAGATTATCAAAGAAGGAACACAAGAATTTTATCACTGCAACTTTAAGTGGTTTCTGCAGATAAAACAAAAAGTAAATTGACAGTGCTACAAACACAAAAAGGTTATTACACTGTTGCAATTCATTGTAACATAGTAAGCTATGTCGCTAATTAGTCAAGGTAGGTCAATATAAAAGATTGAAATATAGTGACTTTATAGTGTTTGCTAAACACTAATTTACATGTAAATGTTATTAGTTATACTATGCAGAACTTCCATTATGCCAAGCTGTTCTAATGGAATGCACAACTATAATATGTATCCCTTTCTTGCACACCTATAATATGGGTCAAGAAAAAGGATACAAAGTTAAATAGCAATAAGGATATAGGAGAAGCTATTACAAACGTATATAAACCATTAGCTAGAAAAGGGCTACACCATAAGCAAAGGAGAAAGCATATTAATCAATAATACAGATCACTAGCAACGAGGTTTGATTGGAGTAGGAGAAACATATACAAACTATTGAGAGACTAATAAACTTCCTGGAGAATCACTCAAATGTGGACTGGGAGATATCTATTTACACAAAGTTCAAATCAAAGGGTGAAATATGTGCTGTATACACTGAATCAAGACAGGAGGTCTGTCCTTCTAAACTGTTTAAGGTAAACATTCTACTACTCAAATATTCCATATGTGAACTGCAAATGCCTTCATCAGGCTGATTCTAGAAACCCAGACATGCAATCTGTGATCTCATGCTAATGGTAACAATCAACAAGCAAGGGACAAGACAGGGATTGGGAAGATGCCAGTAAATCTCCATGACGCTTTTTTAACTCTTCAAACCTAAATGTTCCCAACAAAGTAACCATTCTCCTAGTTCCATGTAAATTCTTTTAGTCCTTTTAGTTTAATTGTTTCTATTTCCATAGCTAGCCCCCCTCAATAAAAACTTTTAATATTTAGCCAAATTAATTTAACTGCTAATACAATGTTATTATCCGTTATTTATATAGTGCAGATATATTTAGCAGAGATTATACACCATTTACTTGTCCTAGTGGAGCTTACAAAGAACTCTATCCCATACACACTATGGTCTATTTTTTGTAAGGAGCCAAATAACCTACCTGCAATGTTTTGTGTGTTTAGTGTGGGAGGAAAGCAAATTACGTATAACAGAGGGGACAATACAAACTCCTTGTAGCATGAACGCTTGCTTGGAATCAAACCAAGTGGTGTGATAAAATACTTTGACATCAAATAAGTATAAAGAATAAATTAATCTGACATGTAGATTACAAAGCAAGGGATCTTCATATTAATACAGGTTTTCCCGAAAGAAATACTGTTTCTCTGGCCATCCAGTAGCAAACAATGAATAGATTAAATGGTTTTTTCAAATGTATTTTAAAACGAAAGAGACTGAGTTTCATGTAAATGTTTGTCACAAGCATGGTGATTCAAGAATTAAAAAAAACTGTCAAAATTCAGACTTTTTTGCAGTTATTACAGCACATACTTCAAGCACATGTTCTCTAAGACACCCCTAGGTCTATAATGATAGGTGAAACTAGAAAAAAGTAGCCAACAGGTTAAAGGTGCCACTGATACCCTTTAGGCTGGGGACAGACAGGGAGATTCGGGGAGATTCTGTCGCCTGGCGTTTAATAGCAGGCGACAATCTCCCCGAACTTCCTTCTCCCTGTCCGTCGCTAGTTTAAATGACAAAGCGCCAGCGCTGTGCACACGCAGCGCGGCGATTTCCGGAATCGCCCGAAGTGACTTCGTGAGGAAACTTTGGGCGATTCCGGAAATCACCGCGGAAACAGAATCTCCCCGAATCTCCCTGTCTGTCCCCAGCCTTAGAGCACCCCCTCAGAGAAATGTCCTTATACTTATACTAAATAAAAGCCTGTCAATCCATTTGATTCAATTGTATTGCTACTTTGTTGATTACAGGGGGTATCTAAAGTCTCTTAAGTCCCTAGGTAAAGCTGAGAGGGCAAACACAATTACACTGCTTCCAATGTGAATTCCACAGTCAGAAACTGCAATCAGCCACACAGCTCAAGTTTAAAAATCCTAACAGCAACTTATAGTACAGGTATGGGATATGTTATTGGGAAACCCCATTATCCAGAAAGCTCCAAATTACAGAAAGGCCATCTTCCATAGACTACATTTTATCCAAATAATTGAAACTTTTAAAAAGTATTTCCTTTTTTCTCTGTAATAATAAAACAGTAGCTTGTACTTGATCTGATTTTATAGTAGATTTAAAGTATGAAGATCCAAACTATGGAAAATCCATTATCTGGAAAACCCCAAATCCTGTCATTCTAGATAACAGGTCCCGTACCAGTACCTCATGTAAAAATGAGAAGCCCGAGCCCCCTACTATGGAATCAGTCCAGTATATTCATCCATGTAAGTGGCCAAAAAGCATAACATGCCTACTGGTTACTGTATATGTAAAACATCCTGTGTAAAAGAGAAGCCCTGTTACAGTTTTCAAAAGAAATTTGAAAATGTTTGGCTTTTCACTCTACTGCAAATGCACACCCAACACAAAGAAGGAAGAAGCCGACAATATAGGGACATGCTGCTCTACAGAAGTACCCCACCAGTGCAGATTTCAGCAGGTCCAGGATATTAGGCAAGTCACTTAGGGTGGGGGTGCCTAACATTTTGCAACCCCCCCTAGCTTTCCTTCGGGAGACTAAATAATTAGCATCTGTTAAACAACACTAAGCTACAATTTTACCTTTCTTTACAGAAAGGTAAAGATATACATATCAATGTTTATATATTCCATTATATAAAATTCAAGAGAATACACACACTGCTAGGTTGTGATGATGTTCTTACCTCTTTTAGGTCTGGGAAAGCTCTCGTGTAAATGAAAGACAACTTTCTCCACAAAGTGCTGAATGTTGCTGTGCTCTGGCCCCCGGACAAATACCATCCAATCGTGAGTGAATCCCTCTAGTGTAGGTTTCTTCCTGACCTGGGCTCGATGGCCCAGCTCTAACTTCACTTGTACAGCACACTGCATGGCAAAGAAAAAAGAGGAAATAATCAGTACTTGTTATGAAAATCTTATAGTGTAATTAGTTCACATTTTCCATTTAACACCGTCATAATACTGTTTAGTAGAAAGTACATTTTAAAATCCATTTTTGTAGCATCTGATGTACTGTATATCCATGCTTACTTAGAACTCAAAATAACTGTATGCATCACTTTAGTTATGTCTGTAACTTAGTCTGTACATGAATAGCTTGCTTATTTATATAAAGGAAACTTCTGGGTAGGGGTTCCCTGTTTGTGCTTCCCTATTTGAGAGCAATCCTGAGAATCACTGACCTGTTAGTTGAGACCACATACAGTATGCTTTTTATTCATATCCCAGTGTGACACACTGAATGTACTTCATACATTCTCTCTGGAGATCAACAATCAAATCACAAATAGGGTCAACAATATAACTTCCATTCAAAAGACCTCTTTATAAACAATCCCCATCCTTACCTCAGCTGCAGCCTTTGTTAGGTTTCGAGATAAGTAGCCTTCGGTAACTATGCTTTTAGTCATGTGTAGCAACTCCCTGCTTCCACACAGAAATCTAAATCTCACAAAAAATAGCCTATACAGTTTGTACTGTACACAACTTAAATATAGAATTTGCAATCTGAATTCCGACGGTCATAAATTTGAAAACCCAAAACCAAAGTGAATTAATAAAGATTGCCTTGATCAACAGAATCAACAAAATGATTCAATAAAAATCTGGGGCCTATTTGTCAAGCTGTGTATAAGATTGACAAAAGACATAACAGGCAACCAATCAGATAAAATCCCATGTGAATTAAACATTTCTGATTATTCTGCACATAAACAATGAAATTCTAAATAACATGCAAAGAACTCACTTAGTAAGGACTTATGAATAAAAACCTAAGACCGTGGGGCATGGGCTAATGAAAGGAAATGCTACTTAAGGTGCAGGCCAGATAATGGATCTTTCCATGATTTGGATCTTCCAATCTTAAAACTTCTAGAAAATAATGTAACCATTAAATAAACCCAATAGGCTGGTTTTCCAATGAGGATTAATTATATATTAGTTTAGATAAAATAAAAGGTACTGTTTTCTAATTATTTAAAATTTTTTGGATTATTTGGATAAAGTATATGGGAGATGGAACTTTCTGGATGACAGGTTTCTAGACAGTGGATCCCATACATGTACTACAGTTTGTCAAGCAGTTACTGGCTACTCTAAGCTGCAGTTCAACTAAGGGCTCTTCCAGACGAAGAGATTGCAGGGAGATTTGTAGCCTGCGACAAATCGCCGCGTTTTAAGCAACAAATCTCCCTGCATCTCTTCCCCCAGTCTTGCGCCCGGTAAAGTCAAAGTCGCGTGCGCCTATTCACACGCAGCGCGGCGCTTTTGAAAATCGCGCGAAAATGCATTGCCGAGCAATTTGCAAAAGCGCCGTGCCGCGTGTGAATAGGCACACGCGACTTTAACTTAAGCGGGCGCAAGACTGGGGGAAGAGATGCAGGGAGATTTGTTGCTTCAAACACGCGGCGATTTGTCGCATGCTACAAATCTCCCTGCAATCTCTTCGTCTGGAAGAGCCCTTAGAGAGAAGCAAAACAGCAGTTTGCCAACACTACAGCAAAATGTACAATAAAGATGATAGTATGCTATGAAGGGGGTGTTTGCCCTCTGCTTGAATCTGTTTACTCTTGTGTCTGTATCTAGAGACCCTAGGTCAGCCTGGGTGCAGACACACAGAGCACATTTTGGCACCAAACCAAGTATGCATTTTTGTGTGTCTGCACCAAGGTCAACACAGTGTCTCTGTGTGCAAACACAAAAGATTAGATCAGATTAGAGTGAAGGGGTTGTTTCTCGGCCTGCAAATATACATAGGGCTGAGAAACAGCCCAGTGTGGCAATACCATTAGGACAATTGCACTTGGGACAAGTCCCCCCCCCTTGCTTAAAGGGATACTGTCATGGGAAAAAATGTTTTTATCAAAATGCATCAGTTAGGCCTGAAAGCATAAAAACAAGGAGGAACAGATTATTTAACAGCTTCTTTCCAAGAGCAGTTAGACTAACCGCAAATAAGTCCAATAGTTAGTAGAGGACCAACCACAAATGAGCCCAGTAGATAGTGGAGAACCAACAGCAAATGAGTTCAACTTATCTCATGAACTCATTAGTCTAACACTTATATGTACTCACTGCACTTACTACCATACATAGCAACTATGAATTGCACTGAACCCATCATACTCTATTATTATTATTACTGCACTCTACAATTCTATATCATACTGTAAAACAAAAAAGTTAAAAATAGGTCTCACTGCCCTATGCTGCACAAGAAATTCCTATGTACTTCTAGTACAAATGGCAATAAACAACTACTTGACTTGACTTAATAGTCCTGCTCCAGCAAAATTCTTTATTGAAATCAATTTCTCAAAAGAGCAACAGATTTTTTTATATTTCATTTTGAAATCTGACATGAGGCTAGACATAATTGTCAATTTCCCAGCTGCCCCAAGTCATGTGACTTGTGCTCTGATAAACTTCAATCACTCTTTACTGCTGTACTGCAAGTTGGAGAGATATCACCCCTCCCTTCCCGCCAGCAGCCTAACAACAGAACAATGGGAAGGTAACCAGATAACAGCTCCCTAACACAAGATAACAGCTGCCTAGTAGATCTAAGAGCAGCACTCAATAGTAAAACCCATGTCCCACTCAGTTACATTGAGAAGGAAAAACAACAGCCTGCCAAGAAAGAAGTTCCATCCTAATGTGCTGGCACAAGTCACATGAACAGGGGCAAAAATGGGGGGACAATTGACAAAATGGTGGAAATTGATCAAATTTCTAGCCCCATGTCAGATTTCAAAATTGAATATAAAAATCTGTTTGCTCTTTTGAGAAATGGATTTCAGTGAAGACTGCTGAAGTATCACTATTAACTGTGTTTTGAAGAAAAAAAACACGTTTTCCCATGACAGTATCCCTTTAATCTCCTCCAGAGAAAAATCAGAAAAAGCTTTTGAATTGTTCCAAATGGCCTGTACTAAAATATATGAATCGCATAAGCACTTGAAAATGGAAGAGAATGCAATTTCTGGAACTTGCATGATTGGTACTTGCACTAACACCAATGCAAAGACGTTTTCTAACGTTTTGTCACCTGCACTGGAAGAGATTAAGTATAGGCAGAGAACAGATTGTGTGCCATTGCTGTTAGAGTCACTAGTCTGTTGTGTTGGGAAAAACAGCATGTGCTTCAACAACTAACAAAACTGCACAAAGCATAGAGGACCCAGACAGAACAGCAATTAGGGATACACTTAACATGAAACACGGTTATTGGCTGATCTGAATACCTGCTTTTTTATGGACTAAGGGAGACCTGCAAATTAGTTTGCTTAGTGAGCAGCCACTGGGTGCAGTGAATATATTTATCATTGATAACAGAAAGTGCCAAAAGGCAGGACGGCAGTTCCAGTACCAGATGGAGAACAAACAGTGTCTGCAAAATCACTTCTCCATCTGGCAAAGGTACCCTGTTAGATCTACAGCTAGCTCTGTCCACACCACATTCCCTGCAAAGTCCTGTTGTTGGTTCCCTGGGAAAAAAACATTTTAAAACATATCACTAAACCGAGATGCACACATGAACTCATAGAATTCAATATTATTAGTCATTATACTACACTTAGAACTAAAAAGTTGTTTTCATAAACAGTAATCAACCTTGTTTTACAATTGCCTTTTTTTTTTGTTATAAATGCTTGCTCACTTCCTCAAACACGTATACAGTTATGGCACCTGCTATCCAGAATGCTCTGAACCTGATATTTTCTGGATAAGGGATCTTTCTGTAATTTGGATCTCCATATCCCAAAACTGAATATAAAGAAATCTGTTTGCTCTTTTGAGAAATGGATTTCAGTGCAGACGTCTACTGGAGTAGCACTATTAACTGATGCGTTTTGAAAAAAACATGTTTTTAGGTCGAAGATGTGGCACTTACTCTCTTCCTTTTTGGTCCACAGATGGAATTCAAATGCTCATGTACAATGACATTGTGTTAATGTGTCACAGTAATAGGAAGAAAAACATTTTTTTCTTTGAAACAATTAGGTGCACTGAATCCATTATTTTGGCATCAGGCCGAATTCCGAATCTTTCATTAAGGATTAGGCCAAATCCTGAAACTGTCATGAAGGATTGGCGGAGTCTGTTCCCTCATTTGTATATGCAAATTAGAGAAAGAAAGAACCTCAGAAAAAGAATCTCATTTCCCTAGTTCAAGTGATAAAAAGTTAAGTGATTATAAGGATTCCGATGCGACCAAGTACTTTGATTTCCTGACGAAAAAGACAGGATTCCAAACTAGATCCTGAATCCCCATGAACAATGGAAACGCTTAAACTCATACTGGGAATGCAAGTAAATATTTGCATAGGATGGCTGTGATATTCTAGACCTAAACAGTCAAAAATGATTAATGATTGTTTAATTATCATTCTCTGATCTCATATAAGACCATAATCATACCATCCATGTTGAATGAGCTGCTTGGTCACTGAGGAAAGTCATCTTGAAGCTTTCATAGGTCACTATAAAAGATGCTGCATAGCAGGCATTCTGCCACAATATGAGAAACACAATCGTGCCTTTAAACCCAACTGGAAAGTCTTGCAATGTAAGACCCGTTGCTTTGGATAGAAGCAGGTATATTATATAAAGACTTATGTGCAGTAACCGGTCATGTTCCTTAAAAGTACTTGATCTGTACCATTAGAAAGCGGTGAATACATTTAGCTTTGTAATTTCCTAATACTCAATAAGGTTGGAAAGATGATTTGGGGTGCTAAGATATTGTGGATTATCACCACGTTCTAGGATATAGGACTTTGTACTTAACACCTAGCAAAACAAAGAAGGCATCAGCTACACCTTTAATACGCAATCTAAGCAGTGCTTGATAAGCAATAGAAAGGCCAAAGCAAACAATACCGCAATAGACAAACAAATAGTGCATATGGCTGGAAGGTACAGAAGATCAGACTATGGAATGTTACTAAAGGCATTTTCAATTCTTGTCTGAACACAGTTCAGGTACAGTGAAACAATGTAGTGAAAGTGATCACTGATGCACCAAGCAAGAACACTCTCACGTAACACACACACACATATATATATATATATACACATATGTCTTCACGGTATTTACTGTAATGTACAGAAATACTTAAATAATGGGGGGGGTTGGTGGCTTTAAAGAGGATATCCATCACATGGCTGTGTAGTATAGGACTGTGGACTGAGTGTGCCATAAATTTGAAGAGGAGCTAAGAAGGTGAAAGGCTAAAACAATGAAAGGGCTTAAGTGCAAGTCTCGATTTTACTAGGAGATTTGCATGATTCATGGTTGAGTCTGTGACACTGATCGGTCATACGTTTAAATTTGGCAAAGCATAATTTGCACAAAGACTAAATATTAGCCTAATAGATAAAGGGGAAATATTACAATTAGTGGAAATGATTTTCTGGTTGGATGGCAAAACTCAGATATTAGTTCAGAAGACAATACCCAAGTATATACAGCTTGCAGAAACTTAATTATACATTTTTGTTTTAACATGCTGAACATGCATTCTTTGAGTGGAAAAGGTAAAAAATGAAGGCCAGTGCTTTAATCTTTAAAAAGTACAGGGAATACTGTGATATTGTGTTTAGGCTTAATTAAATCCTAACTTTCACACCATGAAATAGGTTTTGCCCTGCCAGCATAATATTCAAGCATTAAAAAAGAACGTAGGTAAAATTACTTTTATGCTTATATCTACTACTTGTGGTTGGGTTGATGTTAGGATTGCCACCTAACATTGGGATTAGTCATCAAAAATAAAAACGGTTAAAAAAACGGCCAGGTGGCAACCCTAGTTGATGTACAGTTGACAAATGAATCAAATTGTGCAGCCAGCCAGCAGAATAAAACCACTGCAGCTCTAATGTAAACCAGGTTTAAACCAAGAACAAATTGTTGTGTATTCTTATAGAGTAGAATGCAGCCATGCTTCCTAAGGATGATCCAAGTACATGTACAGAAAAAAACATTGCAGAAAAATCATCAGATCCATGCCAGTGGAGAGATACCTTTATAGAAAGCAGCATTCTACATTCCACCCCTTAACACAATTCATTGCTAAAAATGATTGCAAACACAATCTTTAAAATCAAAACAAACAGAACATCACTTTCTCCCCTGGAGGTGCACCTAAGCCTAAAGAGATGCTCGGTCACCTTTCTGTTCAGCTACACCTTCTACCATTGCCGGGGGTCATTAAAAAAGGCAGTGTAAACCCAAACATGAAAATGTACTTTCCAGTGTTCATTCCGTAAAAATGCTTAATGGTTTCTAAGTCATAAGCCGCAAGGTGAAGGCTGGAAAGGGAGCAAAGCCTGCAGTTGTATTTAGTTGACAAATGACTGTAAAACCACTGACATTTTTGAATGACAGTATATTGGAAAGTTGTTGTTTTTTTGGGGGGGTTTGCATTGCATTTATGAGAACTGTTGACAGGCTTCGGAGTGGGCACCCTTATTGGTGATATCATTTACAGGCCAGCACACATTCCTAAGCTCTCTGTCTTCTGTGAGAATGGGGATCCCTGCTCCTTTGACAATGGGAAATGAGCGAGCCATGCAAGGGATGATGGCAGCGTGCTGGTATTGTGTGCACAGGGCAGGTAGGTGCACAGGGCAGGTAGGTGCACAGGGCAGGTAGGTGCAGAGGGCAGGTAGGTGCACAGGGCAGGTAGGTGCACAGGGGAAGGGGTGACAATTACAGGAGAAACAGAAATGTAACACACCATGCTAGCGGCGCCTTCTGTAGCTACTGCCAAGTGCAGCTGCCGCCTGGGGGATTCAGGGGCTTCTTCGCCGAATCCACTTTCCCCTGCCTTTTCTCCCTTAAAGATCCAGAGCTCGACCCAGCCTGCCGCAGGTGCTTAATTGCGAATCCACTCGAGCACACCGACAGCCTCCCCAAAGCCCCCCGTCCTCTCGCCGGCGATGAATCTGCCACACGACAAATGTGTAAAATACCGTTCAGTTGGACACAAGCCAAACCCAGGTGATGCGCTGCAGATCCACTTATTTGCTCGGTGTCGCGTTAATCCAAATCCATGCCGTGACCCCCCACCCACCCAGCACCGACGGTGTCCCCACTTCTCACTCCTAATTCTCACACCATGTCAAAGCCGCAGCACAATGCTGCGCCTAAGGGTTCTGCTCCAGAAAGGCCGACCCGTCGTTGCTTGACTCCACTGACCCTCTCGATCCAGTTCCCGTTGCGCCAATTGCTGCCCATCTACCTTCCCATGGATCCGCACTGCGCTTCCTTTCCCCAGCAGTAGTAGTAGTAGCAGCAGTAAATGCGCAGCGGAAGAAGAACGCGTCCCGAGTCGCAGAAAGGCAGCAGGCACAGCAGGGTCCGTGTCAGTAGCGCATAGATGGCAGTGCTGCTGCTGGGGCTGAGCCGGTCTGTACACACTGAGCGGCTCACTGTGTGCGCTGGAGAGAAGGGTTTGTTCCACCCCCTATACTCGCCGAGCAGACCATGCCTACCGGGCAGCCTCTTATTCCTCCTCCTTGTGTTTTGCGCTCACCGACACAGAGAGGGAGGATCAAGAGGAGGTGGAAGACAGCGGCGGCGACAGTGAGATGGCAGCAATAGGCATTTCTCTTTGCTCGCTCGCTAGTTCTCTTCTTCCCCTATGTGTCTGCCTCGCACTCTCCCCTTGTCTCACATGAAACTGCAAGCAGTAGGGCGCATGCGCATTGAGACTACACACCGACACAGCCATATCCCGGTGCTAAGTGAAGGAAGGAGGGGGAGAAAGAGAAGAGAAATGAGTGGAGGGGAGAAGGAAAAAAGGGAGGGGGACAGGGTGGTAGGGATAACTGGATTAGGAGCGTGTTGTAGTGGGGAGACTAGGAGATGGAATGAATTGAAGGGAAAGGTGAAGACTACAGAAAAGGAAAGAGGGCTGGAAGTGGGCGTCAATAAAAGTTATTGGAAAAGAAAAGCGAAAGAACACAGGTACAAGGCACGAAGGGGAAGATATAATCAGTTAGGATAATTAGGGTGTGAGATTGTTGGTGAGAGAGAATGAGGGGGAAAAAGGACATGTACCTCAGGAGAGAATCATAGGCAAGAAAGAAACATTTTCAGTGAAAAAAATTCAAGCTTAAAGGAACAGTTCAGTGTAAAAATAAAAACTGGGTAAATAGATAGGCTGTGCAAAATAAAATTGTTTCTAATATAGTTAGTTAGCCAAAAATGTAATGTATAAAGGCTGGAGTGACTGGATGTCTAATATATAGTGGCGTAACTACCGGGGGAGCAGGGGGTGCGAGTGTACCAGGGCCCGCCCCCGGCAGATTTCGCCTCGCTGCAGCCGTCATAAAAAAAAATCGGAACGGAGGGGGTGGGCCGCCCCCACCTAGTTATGTTACTGCTAATATAATAACCAGAACACTACTTCCTGCTTTTCAGCTCTCTAACTCTGAGTTAGTCAGCGACTTGAAGGGGGGCCACATGGGTCATTGGGCCAGTGGTGGGGGCAGGCAGTAGGGTTGCCACCTTTCCCTGTGGCTCAAGCCGGACAGGGGGCGGGCCCGTGACGTCACAGGGTGGGCCCGTGACGTCACAGGGCGGGGCTATGACACCGCGATCGCCGATTGGCCGATCGTGGCGTCAATCAAGCTAATCCCGCCCGGTTTTCCTTATTTGGAAAACCGGGCAGGAAGCATTGACCCGGGCAGCCCTTAAAAATACCGGGCTGTCCGGGTCAAAACCGGACAGGTGGCCAGGCAGTGGCGTAACTACTCACTGGTGGGCCCTAGTGCAGGATTGGCACCCGGGCCCCCCTATCGGGCTCTCCCCCCTATGAATTGCCCATTGGAGTTCTCCTAGCCTCTCCAGCGGGCCCCGAGAGGGAGTGGGCCCTGGTGCAATTGCACCCCCTGCTCCCCTGGTAGTTACGCCACTGTGGCCAGGCCCGGACTGGCAATCTGTAGGTTAGGGCAAATGCCAGATGGGCTGCTATAAATTGCCATAGAAAGTCACAATTTAGTGGGCTGGTGGAGGCGTCCAGCACTGCAGGTGGCAACCCTAGCAGGCAGTGTTTCAAACGGGGCAGAGCTATGACACTAAAGGGGGTGGAACCACCAGGCACGTTGAAGAATAGGTTAGTTTACAGGGAAAGGCCAAGGGCTTTTGTTAGGGTATTACTACATTTCCGGTAAAACGGCCTTGGCGGGTGTTTTACCGGCTAGGCTGGTAAAATACCGGCCTGGTGGCAAACCTACATGGGACATAACTGTTCAGTGAGTTTGCAATTGATCATTAGCATTCAGCTCAGATTCTAAAGCAAACAATTATGACCCATGTGCCCCCCTCAAGTCACTGATTGGTTACTGTCTGGTAACCAAACAGCCAAAACCAAGAAAGCTGCAAAGCAGGAAGTAGTTTTCTGCTTATTACATTATATTTTTGACTAACTATATTAGAAACATTTTTTATTTTGCACAGCCTATCCTTTTACCCTCTTTTTATTTTTACACTGAACTGTTCCTTTATGGTGGCCGTACACACACACAGATATTATCTTATGAAATTTGGAGTGTGTATGGTAGGATACTAGGTGGCCAATATCTGGTCTAACAGGCAGGATGGAAAACTTTTACCAGGCGCCTTGAAGAAGCCCAGTTTTTACACACGTATATATATATATATATATATATATATATAGGCAATCAATGAATCAAACACTGCTTGATAAGCACACCCTTTTTAACACTAATGTCTGGTGACAAGTGGTGTATTTAGTCACCATTATTTTACACAGCCTAAAACTATTTGCTTTGTAAATGTCAACCCAAAAAAAAGAACTGGGGCAATAGAATTCAGAGCAGAAGCTACTTGTGGGCATGATCCATTATGCTGAGGCCGGGCATTGACAGGATCGTGGCTTTATAGGCACAAGCTTCATTTGGAGTAGGAAATCTTTGCACAGTAAAGGGCAATAATTCAAAATATTTACTCTGATGGGACTATAGCTTTAGATAATTTAGCAAGGCCCCTCAATGGAGAGCATGTATTGTGTAAAAAAAAACATTGTGCCAGAATGTGCCAGTGCATTATACACTTTTAAATGTAGAAGGAAAGTGCTTAAACAAGAAGTGTTTTGGACTGGTTTATTGAAAATGGCTATATCTGTTCCATTTACTGTTGTTTTCTTACCCAGGCTGTATGGGGGGTTGGGGCAGAAGTACTTGGCACACTGTACTGTATGATAGAGACCTGCAACTAGGTGGACTTGATAGGGAACTGAAGCTTGTCTTTGCTTGTGTGACTGCTGTGATTCGCCAGGGACCATTAGGTGGTACCCATCCTTATTCCAAACAGGGACAGGGACCAGAGAGGATCTAAGGGAAGCTCCAATCAAAGGGCCATTTTAAAGGTAATGATCATTTTTAGTTCCCCTTCCTATAACCTCACTTTTTATCTCTGCCATCATATTTCAATTCTTCCCACAACAAGGACAATGAATGTTCCTCCTAAAGCAGACGCTGGCACATACAGATTAATTACAGTTGGAAACATTTACTTCGGTATTTGTAGTAGTAGTGTTTGGCTGTCACCGCTTGTGTCTGCCATAAGTAGAGAGTTTCCCATTCTTTGCTTTGGGAAAGAGTGTCAGCTAAAGGTATTTTGACTGTTGCTATTCTCTGTACGTGTACATGGAGGGTCAGATACTCTGTGTGACAAGAACATAGACAAAAACAATCAAATTGGTTTAGTATTTAAATTAATTAAACTCAAGGTATGTCGATCCAAAATATGGGAAGGTCCCTTATCTTGAAGAAATTCTGGATAACGAGTCCCATTACTGTATCACCTTCTTGAAATATAGAATTCTTCAAGTTTATTAAAAAACAGTACATTGGCTCTTCCAGTTCA
Source organism: Xenopus borealis (assembly GCA_024363595.1). Lineage (NCBI taxonomy): Eukaryota > Metazoa > Chordata > Amphibia > Anura > Pipidae > Xenopus > Xenopus borealis. Next base: position 129,178,943 of record CM044431.1, read on the forward strand.
GCAGTGAAAACATTTATAAACAATTCCATTTGGAAGCATCAATATTTTGTCTGTAGCATAAATCAACTCTACTGGTCATACTGTTCTTTTGTTACCTATGGAAAAAAGTCCATTATTATTTTTATATTAACATGTATATCTATAAGTGGGTGAGAAATGTGGTACTGTATGTAGTGTTGCATTTGGTAGTTAAGAGTGAGGGTAGGCTTCTCGAAAGAAGTGCGTTTTAAGAGATTTCTTGAAAGCAGAAAGGTTGGTAGAAAGTCGGACAGACCGCAGGAGAGAATTCCAGAGGAGTGGAGCAGCTCTTGCAAAGTCTTGAATCCAAGTATGTGAGGAGGTAATCAGAGAAGCGTTGAGTAGCAGGTCAGTAGAGGAGCATAGTAAGCGGTTGGGTGAATATATAGAGATGAG
>CM044431.1:129182024-129200058 GCA_024363595.1 Xenopus borealis
TGTTATTGCAGAGAAGTTTTGAAGGAATTGGATCAAGTGGGCAGGTAGTAAGGTGGGAAGTTTTGAGACTTCCTCATCCGTGACAGGGGTGAAGGAGCACAGGAGAGACTGGGGAGTGTGGAGGGAAGGTGGTGGAAGTCTAGGGGGGTTGAGTAGTATGATGTCCCTTCTGATAGTGTCGATTTTGTTTTGGAAGTGCTCAGCAATATCTTGAGCAGAGACAGATGTGCATGGAGGGGGTGGAAATGGGGAGAGGAGAGTGTTAAAGGTCGAGAAACGTTGTGCCGGTTTTTTAGAAAGGGAGTTAATGAGTGAAGCAAAGTATGTTTGTCTGGCTTGGGAGAGGCTAGTGTTATAGGAGTGCAGGGCAGATTTGTAGCTCCAAAAGTCTGATTCTGAGCGAGATTTGCGCCAGCGACACTCAAGTGCACGTGATTGTCTTTGGAGCGCTTTTGTTTGAGCAGTATGCCAAGGCTGAAGTGGTTTGGGTCTAGCATGTTTAGTTTTTGTAGGAGCAAGCGCATTAAGGGCAGCGGTGAGAGTGCTGTAGTAGACAGAGGTAGCCACATTAGGACATGAGATGGTGGAGATATCAGAGTAAAGAGAGTCAAAGGAAGGAGAGAGATGTGACACATCTAGAGCATGGAGGTCACGGTAGGTACATGTTTAGGGAATAGCAGGGAGTGAGGAGGGAGTTAGTGAGAGTTGAAATGTGAGCATATTGTGATCAGAGAGGGGAAATGGTGAGTTAGTAAGATTGGTGGTTGAAAAGAGTCTGGTAAATATTAGATCCAGAGCGTTACCATTGGTGTGAGAGGGTGAGTCTGTGCACAAGCATAAGCCTAGGGAGGAGGTTAGTAAAAGAAGTTTAGAGACAGAAAGGCCATCAATAAAACAACCAACAGCAGGTACCCCATGTGACAAATACAAAGAATCTGAATTTCATTTGTAGTTATTGCCAGGCTGGCATACTCTGTACCCACCAGAAGAGCCAAGAGCCCGCTACATTGCCACCACACTTCCTCATACTATTAACCATCAGACAACTATCTATGCCACTACCCACTCCCCTCATACACCACACATTCTGGCCTTTTTTTAACATGTCAAGGAAAACGTTTCCATAAGAAAAAAAATAGTCACTGGTGGAAATTTTAGGTTTTTAGATTCTTTGTATAATGTATCTGAGAATTATATGAATATAAGAATGTTACAGATGACGTATAGCAATGGCTGAAGTGAGTCAGGTTTATCTAGTTGGGGAAGCCCGACTATGTGTGAGTGGGCAGATTGTGATTTGCGTAGGTGAAAAAAAAAACAGACTCCACTCATATTAAGAAAAGTTGACATTTTGAGAAAGAAGGAACTGAAAAATTGTCATGCTTGAATGCATGTCTATGACGCAGCTCAAGTCATCATGTTTTCTTTTGTGGGTTAGATGTACACTGATACAGTTTGTTTAAAATATCCGGTATAATGATGGTAAGTGCTGACTGATAGTGAAAATGCTGTGTGTAATTTCTCTCTTCAGCTCCAGATCTTTCTTTTTATAATGAATTTATTTTTACATTGTCACACTTTCCAGTGTTATACTAGTGTAACAGGAGTGAATGAGAAGATTAAATAATGGGGAATAAAAATAGTATTGCTTATACACAAATCGTAGTTTTTTTATTTCTTAAAAAGGCATATTATTGTCACCTTTTATTAGACTAATAATGTTTGGGACGCACTGACACATCCCAAACCACCTGTCTTGTCTGTGATTGCTGCAGGATGGACACATCTTTAACCAAATTGAGCCTGTGGTGATAGGCAGTAGCAATTAAAGGCAATAGTAAGTGTAGAATGTAGAATGTAATGTAGAAGTCAATGGTAGATGCCCCTGAAGTTGTTTCTTGACATTGTGAACTGTGCTGGATAATCTAAAAAATTTGGGGTTTTGATCCGATAATCCGAACAACAAGTTTAGTGGTGTCAATTGACGCTCGATTTTGTCGTGCAAATTTGTTGTGCCAATTTTTTGGAGAAAAATTATTGATAAATGAGTTAAAATCAAGAAACAGAGTTTAGTCAGATTTGTTTTAAAAAATAAAAAACAAGACTAATTAATAATCACAATATACAGACTGCACTGGGTCCTGTGTTGTCATGTAATCTAATGTGGATTTTATAGCTTTTGTATTGTTTAATACAAACTTTCTCCAACTCTGCAGAACCAGTGGCTGCAGCAAAATAATCCTTTAAATAGAATCTCAGTTTATGTGTTTAAATCTGGCTCCAAGATCTTTGTCCCTGTAGCTGGAGTTGGAAACAGTAAAGGGGATGTAAAGGTAAAAATAAAATCCAACAATAGGTGCCTGCAGATAGAAAAATATATTTTGTGGATGCTTATAAATATACAGACGTGTTTAGTGATAAAACTGAAGTATGTTGAAGTCCACCCAGCAAATTGTTTCAAAAGGAGGCCATACACGTAGAGATCCGCTTGTTTGGTGATGTCGCCAAACGAGTGGATCTCTCCTGATATGCCTACATTGAGGTGGGGGCGATATCGGGATGATCCGATCATGGGCCCTAGGGCTCATAATTCAGATCACTGGACAGCATCAACGAACACATACCGCCATATTCCGACATGATTTTTAAATTCACATGATGGATTCGAAGTCCAATCGAATTTTCAAAAAGATTCGAATTCAAATTTTTTAATGTTTTTGAAGACCACTTCGACCTGTGAATTTTGAAAATTCGATCGAATAATAATCTATTCGAATATTCGACAGTCGAAGTACTTCCCCTTTAAATTTTTATTTGACTGCCTAGTTCACCAGATCAAAGCTACCGAATTGGGTTTCGTAATTTTTGATCAAATAAAAATATTCCATGGAATGGTTAAAATCGTTCGAATCGATCGATTAGATCGATCGAATATTTGCTATTCGATTGTTTGACCAATCGTATTGCTGTAAAATCCTTCGAATTTGATATATTCGAATTCGAAGGATTTTACTTCCCCAGCTATTCACATGGTCGAATTCAAGGGTTTTTTCAATGGTTTTTTCGACCAATAGTAAATCTGCCCCTGAGTCTTGAATATTTTAAAGGAACAGTTCAGTGTAAAAATAAAAACTGGGTAAATAAATAGGCTGTGCAAAATAAAAAATGTTTCTAATATAGTTAGTTAGCCAAAAATGTAATGTATAAAGGCTGGAGTGACTGGATGTCTAAAATAATATCCAGAACACTACTTCCTGCTTTTCAGCTCTCTAATGCTGAGTCAGTCAGCGACTTGAAGATGGGTCACATGGGACATAACTGTTCAGTGAGTTTGCAATTGATCCTCCACATTCAGCTCAGATTCAAAAGCAACAGTTATGACCCATGTGGCCTCCCCTCAAGTCACTGATTGGTTACTGCCTGGTAACCAGTCAGTGTAAAACAAGAGAGCTGAATAGTAGGTAGTGTTCTGTCATGTTAGACATCCAGTCACTCCAAACTTTACACATTACATTTTTGGCTAACTAAATATATTAGATAAATGTTTTATTTAACCATGCCTATCTATTTATCCAGTTTTTAATTTAATACTGAACAATTCCTTTAAAAGTAATCTGTGAAATGTGTTATAGAATATTGGTTTGAGAAGTTGATTTGTTGACAAGGATTATTAATGGAGAAAGATTTAGCCTTGGTGATATTCACCTTTAATCCAGAAATCTGAAGAAGTGTTCTAGGACATGAAACATGTTGGGTTAGCATTGGGTCATATGTATTTTCAATTAGACAAACTTTAGGCAACACAAAATATGATTACGGTACAGCAAATATTAGGCTTATTAAGTATACTTGTATACTTAGAAAATATGGCAATATATCAAGAGCGCCAATGTGGTTTTATTCCAAAAGTAGTTTTGCCATATCCAGACTGACAAATACTATTGAAAAGAAATAGCAAGCATCTCATTATTTATGTCATTGTATGTTTCTAATGAAATTTATTTGGGGGATGTACATTGGTGTACATTAAAAAAAGTATTTATGACAGAAAATTTTTATCACGTGGCCCTTGCATAATTAAGATTTGAAGTGAATACATGTTGTGCAAATTTGCCTGACATTGATGTAGACTGGTGTAATTAGACAAGGAAATGTGCACTTCAATTAATTTGTCCCTTGGTGAGATATAGGCAAATATTAGAACGTTAAACTATTAAACTATACCCCCCCCCCGAACAATGTAGGTCTTTATAAAAAGATATTGCATAAAACAACTCATATATAAAACCTTGCTTCATGTAAATAAACCATTTTCATAATAATATACTTTTTTAAGTAGCATGTGCCATTGGGTAATCATAAATAGAAAATAGCCATTTAAAAAAATAAGGACATCCTCCTGGGATCGTATGATTCAACGGTGCACACAGACATACCAAACAAACTATAAAGTTAGGTTACATGAGCCAATTAACAGACAGAGTTGTGTCTTTTGCTTCAACACTTCTTCCTGTTACAGTTAGAGTTGAAATATTTCTGGTCAGGTAATCTCTGAGGCAGCACACAGACCATCATGAAATGGTGGTTCAAGGCAAGAGATGTAAAAGGGCAATATTTACTTGAATATATATTTCGGTTTGGTAAGATTCTTTAATATGCCACTTTAATCTGTTGCTCAAGTATTCATTTTCGGCATGTAGTTTTCCTCTAAGAGCTGTGGCACACAGGGAGGTTTGTTGACCAAGGTTACAGATTTGTTTTGAGGAATTTTATTGCATCTTCCACCTTTTTCATTGTGTTATGACATTCTTGATGTGCTGTTGTATAGCACCAAGTAGCAAACCAGTAGCAGGGGGCAATGTTACATTATAATAAGGGGTTTTATGGAGCAGGCCCTCAGCCAGAAGTGACTTGGTTTGGCAGCACTCTAGTGTTCCACTCTGGATAACGACCCTCCCTCCTACCCTGCCATGTCATTGTAATGGTTAAGTGATACCCATGCAGACACAGATAGTGTCTATGGCTGGAATTAATCCTATAACCATAGCATTGCAGTGAAGCAGTTCAAACTACTGCTCCACCATCCCTAGAATATTAAACATTGTATTGTAGTGTACCTAAGTCTTTGAGCATTCATGTTGCCACTTTTGCTTTATCTGAAAGCCGATGTGTTCATAGTATATAAATGATCTTTCTTGTTTGGCACCTAGGTTTCACTTTCAGCTTGACTTTTATTCCTAAATTTCACTCTCAGCAGAACATTTCAGTATTCCAGTTTGTAACATACACTGATACATATCATTCATTCACGTGGATAGAACTGCAGCCCTTGGAAGTTATAAAAACTATAATAAATCATAATAAACTATACTAGATAAAAATGAAGGCTTTTAGGATATCTGACAAAAAGTTTGATTTTTAAAAAAAATTACTAAAGACACATGTTTTCCACTTGATACTTAAAGGGGCAGTTCAAGGTAGTGAATGGACCTCTAATAACAAAACAGTCACAACAAACAGTAAAGGGGTGTTGTGTACTGGCAATCTACTTACAATCAATTTTAATTACCTTGCAAAGATCAAATACAGAGTAGCTTCAGTCTCCCTTTTTGTCCTGTTTAGCTCAAGAAATAACAAAAAACATTGATTTTTCAAGCTTTACTGTGGCATACAATTAAATGGATCCTTGTTACGATCAAAAGCTTCCAGATACTGGATGCTGTTTTACATTGAATGCAAATATTTTTAGCTTGATTAAAAGATACTGTTAGAAAACCCATCCATACAAATAGAAATTTGGGTAATCCTGAAAGTTTATGACCTTGAGCATATTTTCCAAAGTTTTGGAAATAAATAAACAATGCAATGGCAAAATTATTTGAATTATACTGTGCTTTCAGTGTATCAATTTTCATACAGTTGTATGTATTTTTTTTGCTTGACAGTTGTGCAACGCCATGCATTGTTCTCTGGTAGCTTGAACCACACAGCAAGATAGACATAGAGTATGAAACTGTTGATCTGTAAGTAATGTTAATCATGGTATTAAACAAATAAAAAAATAATTTTTTTAAAAAAAATATTTCATGTTGTTTTCTATATATCTATTCAATTTATAGTCCATAGATTTTCCTGCAAAATCAATGTAGTATAACAATTATTAAATTACTTCAAGGGAAATCCATTAATTTTATACAATTCTTATTGGGTCACCAAAAGATCTCACTTTTGATGAGGAAAGAATAATTGCAACCCTTGGCTATAGTCAAATTGCATTTTCCTACCACTAGAGGGTGCATTAAGCCTCTTACAGATGTCCTTAATTGACCTGGCAAAGAATAAAAAAGATTTAAATATAGATTGTGCCACCCAGTGGTCCTAGTGGACATTAGGTGTGTGTATTTGTATATTTTGTATATATTTTGGAAAGCTAATATAGATAGAGGCCAAGAAATAGATGACATCAAGTGTTCCTTAAAGGTTAACTTGAATGACTTCCCTTTGGATTTGTATTTATAGGCAGTATTGCATAATAACTGTTACTATACAACCCAGCAACATGTGTTGGTGTTCATATAAATAATAGTTTAATATATAATTGCTGATAATAATAAGCTTTGTGATTCAAATCCATACAAATAAATGCTCATACATGTTTCACATAAATGTATACATTATACATTAAAGCGTTAGGAAAATGTTGCCTTTAATTTTGACATTGCTGTCTTGTCCTCAGTTTGATTCTGACCAGGACAGGGTTTAGGTGAATCCTGAATAAATATTTGGCATAATTGGGCAATGACTGGGGTGGAACAGTACAAGGAGCATTTTTCTCATTGGGGGGTCTTACCCACCCTTGGGGCCCAGATGACCAGCGGCTAATACCTGGGCCCCCCTGGGAGGAGGACCTTTCTAACACCTTTCTAACTACTAGGAGGACCTTTCTAACACCATGATGAGTGATATTGGCCATATATAAAGCCATACATGTTGGATATATTGATTAATGAAACAGATGTGTGGAATAAAACTATTTACGAGAGCTGTGATAGCAGAAACAGTTAAATTGGTAAAATTAACAATTTGGTTAACAAAGTGGTTATTAGAAAGAAGGAACAAACAAAAAATAAAATGCTATTACAATGTTAACACAATAAATTTGACAGAATATATTATATCACCATAAAATTATATTGCTAGTCTACTACAGTTTTATATATAGAATATATTTGGCTTTGGTGAGTTCAGGGGTTTGCAACTTTCAAAACCAGTTGTGTATTCATAAATATAAAAAATGCATTTACATTATATTCTAATATAAAATAATTTAGAACCATATATCTTGTTACAGAAGTAGAAATACACATAAATTCAGTTGACTCGTTATTGCTATACAACTATATCAATGCACCTTAAACCCAGTAAGAACATTTTTAAAATATTTTTTAATATGTTAACCCTGCTAATCAATAAAACTTTGGCATTTATATATACAGTATTTGTATTTTCGCATGTATGTCGACACCAGTTCTAATGCTACCAAAAGGTGCTCACATTAATATTTAGAAGCACACTCAATAACATGAGAAATTAACTCACATTCTTCTTGGGTTCTTGGGATTTTGTATTGTATCTCAAACGTTTCAGCAGCTGTTACTTTTCCCAAGTTGCACGCATAAATGGCATGAGTGTCACAGACATCACCTCATTATGGGTGCATCTCCTCATGAAGGCAGAGGGCAGAGTCGAAGATACATGGTCATGATGCCTTTTCCTTCTGATTAACCCTTTTGGTTGCAACTGAAATAGCTGTCATTGGATATCTGAAACTGGAAACACCCTACTGTGCCTTTCAGATAAACTGAAGGGTGTGTAGTTGACTCCACCATGCTTTGAAGTTTAAATATACTTTTTTTTAAATGAATAAGTAGAAAGTTGGAGGAAGGGAACTTAAGTAACTAAGATGCATATACAACTTTATAACCGTGTTTAAGCACTTCACCCCTCCCCAGCCATATTCCAACATATACACTTGGAGGGAGTTGGGGAGGCTATTTATCAAAGTTTGATTTTATCTCAATATTTTCTGGAAAAAAAACTCTTACTAAATCTTCAAATTTTTTTACCTTTTATTAATAAAGATTATTGCATGAAACCTAGCGCAGATCAAAAAATCTTTAGAACTTCTCCTGTTGACTTACAGTATATGCAACCTTGGCAGGTCTGAGATGCAGGATTTTTCAGAATCTGACTTTTACCATCTTCAGGGTAAAATAAATCCCAAAACATTTGTGGGTTTTTTTTCACTATAAATACGGATTTTATACTGAAAAAACACACATTTTTCGTATTTTTGGCATTCAGAGTTTAGTCAATAACCCCCATAGTCTAACAGCTCTTCTCCACTCTCCATAGCGAGTATGCATGCAAAAAGATTCATTAATTACAATCCTGCCTTCTCTGTGTATACAAAGCTGTTTGTTATTTTGTACATGCAAATGAAGATATTGGTATGTAGTATTCTCACTGCTAAATCTTTTTGCATCTGTAATAAGGTCTAGGCTGTCTACATTGGAAACATGGGGAGTGCTGCTGGCAATTTTATGAATGGCTCATGTCCCCTTTAACTGCTTAGATTTTAAGGAGCACTGGGTATAACCATTATAAAAAATCATCATGCATCTCTTTCCAAGTACAAACAATTATTTGTGCATCGTTGTATTTTTGCCTTCCTAATTCTGCAGTCGTCAGCTGGCCTTCTTGCTGGTACTTGGAGGGACAGGCAGTGCTGAAGCAGTATGCATGTTGTATTTGGCTAGATTTTCCTCAACCACAAATAGTCCAGCTAGTGATAGGAGCATGTGTTACATTGGACTCACACTGCAAGCTAGGGCCTTTGCTAAGTGGAAGCATTCCTTCTAAGGTGTAGTGCCTACAAACAATGATTGGGCGCCAGGAGGTTCTTATGATGCAAACAAAGAACTGTTTATTAGTCATAGACAATGTCCCCAGGTTTACTCACGCACACAGATGAGGTTTGGCACATGACACACACAGTCAAATCAGTTAATAGGTAACACAGCTGAGGAAAAGACTCCATTAGGCATTTGCAGTACAACCATTCCCAGGAAGCTGTCAGGAAGAAGCCTCTACCCTACTGTCCCTCTTCACTGAGGTCCCTGCACTCAGGCATTTAAAAAGCATCTGGGAAGCTACTCCCTCCTGCAAATCCTCGTTGGAGCTTCAGCTGCTCTTTCTCTTTACCCTATTTACCTCTCCTAGAGAGACTATTACAAGTCTGCCCTACTATAGCTAAACCTCTTTACTGGACCCATGCCCAGGTTCACCGCATACATCCACCCTGCTCGTCAGGTGGAAGGCAGAGAAAGCTGCCACTCCTTTTCCAGCACTATACCAGGTTGAGGTAGGATGTGGTCACAGTGCCACCTGGCCAAAAGCAGGGGATATGCAAATAGGAATTAGATAAATAGGCTTATGCCTAGTAACTTGGGACAATGAAAAAGAGTAGGGCCTTAAAGCCATAGGGGTACATTAACCCCTGTGGGTCCCTACACATCATTAGGGGAGGGAATGTTGTCTAATTTGTTAGACCATAAAAATAGCAGGAAAATAAATTTCTACACTGTTTCAGCACTGGTTTTCCGTCTGAGCAGAAAAGATGGTGGCTGCAGTACCTGGAAGGAGAGAAGGAGAAAATATGTTGGTATAAATTATTGCTTGTGAATGTTCATAATTTTTTATACAGTAAATATACATGTTGCTTGTTTTGGCATTTGGCATTGCAATGAGTTTTCTGTAGACACATTACTGAGTCAAAACAACAAAAGCCTTTGGAACATATGGTACTGGTATGCACATCTCTATAAGATCTATGTAGTACACTTCCTATTAGCCCCTGATTAAAGAATTTCTGACATCTGGTCTAAGGTGGGAACAGCGACAGTAGCAGTTAATACATTATTTTACATAGCAGTCTTGCAAAGCCTCCTGTGGCTCCCAAGAGAGGTGTGCAGCCATACACCACATGGTTTCAGATTCTACGCATTGCTGAAAATATGGAGATCCATATTTAATACCTTTAATACATAGTTCAGAAGCCTTTATCCAGAATTTTTTGTAAGGAAAACTATACCCCCCCGAACAATGTAGGTCTCTATAAACAGATATTGCCTAAAACAACTCATATGTAAAACGCTGCTTCATGTAAATAAACCATTTTCATAATAAAACACTTTTTTAGTAGTATGTGCCATTGGGTAATCATAAATAGAAAATAGCCATTTTAAAAAATAAGGACGGCCTCCTGGGATCCTAGGATCCAACGGTGCACACAAACATACCAAACAAACTATAAAGTTAGGTCACATGAGCCAATTAACAGACAGAGTTGTGTCTTTTGCTTCAACACTTCTTCCTGTTACAGTTAGAGTTGAAATATTTCTGGTCAGGTGATCTCTGAGGCAGCACACAGACCATCACGAAATGGTGGTTCAAGGCAAGAGATGTAGAAGGGCAATATTTACTTAAATATATATACCAGGTAGGTAAGATTCTTTAATATGTCACTTAATTTGATATAAACTATCTGTTGCTCAAAAATTCATTTTTGGGGTATAGTTTTCCTTTAAGGCATTAGATACCCCTAGGCAGGATTTATCCACTTTTTTATTGCATCTGCCTAGAAAGGTGACAGTAGGCCAGTTTGCCATCAATTTAGAAATCATGCCCTTAAGAAAAATATGCAACCTTTTTATAGATGTTTATTGCTTGAATGACACAGCTTTTCAGGGTTACTTCTAAATTGCTGCATCTATACTATATGGCAAAAAGTAATTCAGACACCTGCCTGGCCGACACCTTATTTTCAAACAAGTAATATTTGTCCTCCCTTTACTGCTATACTGGCTTCTTTTCTTATTGCCAGGGTTCCCATTACAGTGGAACAACATTTTGGTAGGATTTGCTTTCAGTTCACCAGAGGAACATTATTAAGTTTGGGCACTGATTAAAGGTGTGAACAATGCAGGAGTTTACAGTCTGAATTTGAGGTGTAAACAATGCAGGCTCCAGTTAAGCCGTCATAGCAGGCAGACTTTCATGTGGGGGCCACACAAGGGGGTTGCGGGCCACCAGTTGGAAAGCACTGGTTTAAAGTATGAATAGAGAGTTTTGCACTGGTTTAGAGAATTAATGGTGCCTTTACTAACTTGCTTTAACCCCTTGCTTGATAACTTGATTATTCCAACATTTGTAATACTGGCCTTGGTCTGTACTGCATGAATGTTTTTTGTTTTCTGCCTGGCCTGACTAAATACTGTATCTAGAACAGACAGCATGTAGTTACTACTCTTGCAAGTCTTCCTCAAATAGCTAGAGGATCCCCATATTTCTCTAGAACCCATTGGGGAGTTGAAGTTATTGATGCAGAGTCCAGGGTTCCAAATAGGCTCCAGGCAATATCTGCATTAGTGTTACCAGTTATATACATGTAGCTTGTTTAGGGATATATGGTCGGACACCTGTTAGCCTTTGGAGTGTTGGGAACATCCATATATATGATCTAGTGCTTCATATGAGATGTAACAGAAGTGTAGTACTATTTGCTTTGGACAGCTCTAGAATTCACGTGGATTTAAGCTGCATGTATTAAAAGAACATTATTCCCTCCTTATTTTATTTAACTTATTTCTTAGTTTGTCGTTGCAAATAATAATTTTTTTCCCTCTATAGTTTTTTTTTCAGATTTTTAAAAGCAAGCCGACACATCATCTGCTGTTTATTTTTATGTTCTGCTGTTTCTGACGTTGTTATATATATCAGAAAAAATATAAAAAAAACAAGTCTGTCAAGGGGAAATTGAAATCTATCCACTTCACTTGTTATAAATATTTCTAACATTAGCTTAACTGAAAGTCTCCTTTCTTTTCCTCCTTTTTTCATCTGATCAAGAGCATGATTTATGTCGGGGACGCAAGGACTTATTTCTGTATTCCTCTCAGGGGAAAATGTTTGCTATAATTATATGGTTATTTGAACCTCTACAGTGTGTTATTCAGTCAGGACTGAATGTTGATTGTAATACACATAGGGTGTAAAATAATGTGAAAGTAGTCATGCTTCACTAACCATTTTCCCACCTGAAACAAAAGCATAGGAAGTTGGTGAGTTTGCACAAGTAAATATGCTTCTTGTGTTACTCTGAATTCAAGCCAGGAAAGCAGCCTTAGTAGTCTGTGGGCATTTTCATGTTAGTAAGTTGTCTTCATTATGTTGCTAACAAATTTTTTTAAGAGACTCACAATCAACCAGAAATAAAGAAGTTAGTAATATTTACAAATTGCACGAAAGAAACCAAATGGTTAGCTGTGCATTTTAAATTAAAGCCGAGTGTTCCCAAGGAAGCAGATACCTAGTGACTGAGCTGACAAATCTTCACTTGAGAAGATCAAGTTCTGCTAAGGCAGACATTTTTTTAAATACCAGCTTGTTGCTATGTTGTTAGAAATATTCATGTCTTGAGGGTAAGATGCATATTCTTTCTAGTCACCTATTGTTGAGTTATCAATTTGAATGTCTAAGGCCTGGAAAAGGCTCAAATTTAGAAAAATGGGGGTATTCTGTATTGCATAATATAGTTTTCAAGGGGCAGATTTACTATTGGTCGACTTTCCAATGGGAATAGTTAGAGTATGAAAATCCTTCAAATTCGAAGGATTTTACCGCAATTCGATTGATTCGAACGATTTTGACCATTCGATCAAATTTTGATAATTCAATCAAAATTTGGCAAAGACATTTCAGTAGGTTGAAACTGGAGAACTAGGCACTCGAGTAAAACTTTAAAGGGGAAGTAATTCGATAGTCGAATATTCAAATAGATTTTTATGCGAATTATTCGAATCATTCGATTCGATCGAATTTACTGAATTCACTAGTCGAATTTACCTAATTTGCATATTTGAAATTCAAATCTTTTTGAAAATTTTATCGAATTTTGAATCTTTCATGTGAATACATGTGAATTTAGTAAATCTGCCCCTTAATGTTGCAGTTTAATCAATGCAAACTTTTGGTCACTGAGAATATAGTAGAACCCGATTTGAAGTTTCTCAGATGTCCCAGATTATTCACAGATTATTCATGGTTTTATGTACATTTTTTCCTTCATTTAATTTTTTTACCGAATTTTAATTTAGTTTCTCTTAGTCCCTTGGAAATGACAAAGTGGGGTTCTACTGAATTCATACTTTCCATTTTTTAACTTAAATGGACTTGTAGATAAATGCAGAGGGAGAAGGGTTTTATCTCCTGTGTTGGCATCCTTTGACCTTAGTGTTGCTGCATCTCAACCTTCTAAAGCATGAAGAGGAAAGCAAGACTGATTAGGCTCATTTACCACCACTGGCCAAACTTGCACTTGGACAGTAACCCATGACAAGCAATAATATTTTTACTTTTCCTGATCCTTCAGCTGACTGAGCAAAGCTTATAATTGATTGATTAGTTGTTATGGATTGCTGCCCAGATGCAAATTTGACCAATCATAAGCCCAATTATGAGTATGGAATTCGAATCTCTGTACATTTTAGTTTTACCCAAAGGGTGACTACAGTCAATGTCATTATAATAAAGTGAAGAGGCCTGCAGCTGCAAGCTATATTTGCCAAGAAAAACCTGAAAAGTTTTTTCTTCATTACAGTTGCCTAACAATGTGATAAATTTAGGATAAGTGGGCAGACACAGCACATTTTATGTCAGCATTGCTCTATAAAGAGCAAATTATTGAAAATGTCGTTCTAAGCAACTTTTAGTATAAATTAGTTTAAAAAGAAAGAATGCTTTTAGGGGCAGATTCACTAAGGGTCGAAGTGAATATTCAAATTAAATTTGAATTTTAAAAATTAAAATTTCGAAGTAATTTTGGACTACTTTGACTATCAAATAGCCCAAAATTTGATTTGAAAAAAATTTCAAAATTTTAATTTTGAAGTACTGTCTCTTTAAAAAACCTTGACTTTAACACTTCACCGCCTTAAAGCTGCCAAATTGCCATTGTAGACTATGGGGGACCTCCTAGAACTTTTACTGATTTTTTTTCCTAGGAAATCAAAGGATTTTTTTAAAAATCGTTTGAATCGTTCGAATCAAACAATTCAAAAAATTTTATTTGATCAAAAACCTATTCGATCAAAATAGGTCCATTTTCAATCGAAAATAGCTTTTAAAAAATTTGATCGTCAAATGTTGAAGTTTTTAAACTTCGAAATTCAACCCTTAGTAAATCTGCTCCTAGATGTTGAAAAAATATTGACTTGGCATATAAAAGTGTATAAAGAATGGTAAGAGCCATTGCTATGAGCACACAGAAGACTAAATACAGTGCTTGAGAAATAACGCCAACATTTTTAAAAATGTTTCTTTTTTCTTCAGAAAAGACAATAGGGGGCACATTTACTAAAACTCAAATTAATCTCATTGTTATGACTCATTATTTTTTGTGGCAAATCATCACAACAAAATCGAGTCTTAAGACTGACACTCCGAAAATTGATTTGTTTAGTCTTCGCTGCAAAAACTCGACGTTTTTGGATTATCGAACGAAAACCCTGAATTTCCAGATTATCCAGTGCAGATCACAATGTCAAGAAACAACTTCAGAGACATCTGCCATTGACTTCTACATGACCTCGACAGGTTTGATATGGCATATTTTTGTATTTGGATTTTTCCCAGTTTTGTAATATAAATCTCAAATCTACAAAAAAGAAAATTGGAGTTTTCTCCCTAAAAGCCTTGATCAGAAAAAATTGAGGCTTATAAATGGGCCCCTAGGTGTTTCTCACAGCCTGAAATCAAAATCAATTTACTCAGGTATTGTCAGTAGTATTGTAAAGATGAAAATTGAAAGAAATTCCAAACAGACTCAATGAGTCCTGAAGCCTTCTGAATTCATGCATGACAGTGCACAAGCATTTGGTCCAATTTATAGCATACAGCTATAAGGCCTGCTATTAACTTTTCTTAGTCAGTAATCAATTGCAACATCCTGTTTCCTGAAGCTTTATAGAAGAGTTTTTTCCTCTGCCCCTGCACGGTATAGTCCCATTTGCTATGTAAAAAATCCTTTATTTGGTGGACAAAGACGCTAGCTAGTCTGCTAAATTATTTCAGATAACATGCAGTTAAATTCACACTCTTTTTCTGTTCTGTCTTAGTGAATGCAGGCTACATGTGGCTTATTATAGGAGGCTGCTTTTTACTGTGACAATCTTTTCATTTTTCTTTTTCTGAAATTTTTTACAATTTAGATATTTGGATTTTAGACTGCTAATACCAAGCTTTTGGCTCAATTGAGAGTCAGCAACCCTGAGGATTATTGAGCCAATCTCTGCTCCATTTAGCTGCACTTAAATAACACTCTATTGCATGTACATGTTTCTGCAAATTAGATGCATGTTGTGGCTAGCATTTTTAGAGTGGGGATGGACTTTGGGCAATTCAATGGGCACAATTCTGTAGTGCCTACTGACAAAATCCACTACTCTTATATAGAATGATTCATTGGAGTGTAATGCTGAGTGCTTAGATATCTATTCTTGTAGGTAAAATCTGTATATCTGCCAGATGATGTAAACCTGCTTTCAGCAAATATAGACATAAGAAGAACAAATACTGTGTTATGTTTTCCATTGCATGTAGAGGAAATGGCCAGGAGAAAGTTGTCTGAAAAGTTTATTGTATAATGTTTATTATGGAGAAATTCAGTATGCTGCCTTGCAAGGTGATGGATCAATCATCTTTTTTACTCTAAATATAAAATAAACAAATTCTTTTGACCTAAGTCTCTGTTTCTTTTCCTTTCAAGAATCCGGCCCAACGATTCTCGTTTCTCCTCGAGAAAAAAACACAACCAAAATCCAAATCCACAGGGTCAGCGCTAATAAAAGCTCAGGAAAGGATATATAGCCAGGGAAAAAATGGGAAAAGGAGAAAAAAATATATAGTGTAGTAATTTTTGAGTGTTATAGTTCCACACTTGTAGGTTCCCACTACCAATCTGGTGTATTTAGCCTTTATATAATCACCACAGAGTGAGTGAACGGGCGGGTACTTACAAACGTTTCAGTAAACTTTATCACATCGATAATTTGTAGACATGGATATTTGGATAGCAGTTGAAGCTGTAAAAAGCGTAATGCACAGAAATAGCATAAAACCTCTTTATTTTTTATAAAATATAAAACCAATCGGTTAAACTCACATTTTTAGTGGTTAAAATCAGGTAAAAAAGTGTATCTCCATTACAGTCTGCAGTGTCCCGAGTGCCGTGTGTGTTCCGTGGTTTCTAAGCTCCGACCTGCGTTGCTTCTACACCACGCTGGCTTCCCCCTGGGCTCCTGGAGATGACGTACCTGCCTTTGCCTAACGCGTTTCGTCGCTGCGAGACTTCCTCAGAGGCTCTGGGCGGGACTTCTGTTCCGTGCCTCTTAACAAAAAAGGTTGCCATGGAGACGCGTCCCGCTAAAAGAACAGGAAGCAGATAATACAGAGGGGACGCGTAACCATAACTTCCTATGACTAAGTGCCTGCTAAGGCACGAAAAGTGTAACGCACATGTTTTGTGATACTTTTTCTTTAAATAAAAATAGTCTACATTGTTATGGTTTGTGCCAGCTTTCTGAATTCTACAAAAATATGATTTACATCCCTTAAGCTGATCGTCGGGGCTTGTGTACCTGGGTCCCACAATATTTGCAGTGATTATACCCCAATTTACTGGTTCTGTTATGTATAGCTTGTGCTAGAAGAATGTCAATCATGCCCTCAATAATTATAATAATGTTGGGATGCCAGTAGGCACTATTCTAATGTTGATACTGGCTATGCTCATTGAACTCACTGTATAGTTACAGAATCATTTATCCATCAGGAGGTTCATCTAACCTAAACCTTAAAAAATGTATAAAAATGTCAGTTTTAAGGTAGACATGGTTTTAAAAGGTTTTGCTGTAGAAGGCTCATCAACCACCTTCCCTAATCCCCCACTGAAATAACTTCCTGCAGCCCTTCTCTCTGTCTCCCATTCCAATTATATATAATTCCCAATATACTTGCACTTTGCTTGCTATTGCTTACTACCTAGTAATTCTTTATGTTACCCTATACTAGCTAATACTAAAATAATAAAGCACATCTTCCTATACAGTTTAACCCTCACATCCTTCTATTCACATCCTTCCTCCTTTTAATGTTTTCTTTCTTGGTTATGGCTGGGTGTGCAGGCTCAGTGGGCATGCGTTCCCCTGCTTGAAGTTTCAAGTATAGAGAGAATGAAGAAGATCTATAAATACAGTGCTGTATTTAGTTCTGGTGTCACCCTAGGCACTGGAACTAACTGCACCCCAAACTTAAGCTGGCCATAGACACAAAGATCCTATTGTATGATCGGACATCCCCATCTCCTGACCTGCCACCAGGACTGGACTGAGAATCAAAATAGGCCCTGGCATTTCAGGTACACAGAGGCCCAATCAGCCCACATAGAGGCCCAAACAGTCCCCACCAGCCCACTAAATAGTAACTTTCTATGGCACCTTATAGCAGCCCATCTGGCATTTGCCCTAACTCACAGATTGCCAGTCCGGGCCTGCCTGCCACTAACCTTCAGATTAAATAAAGCAGTAAAAGAACAGATCAGCTGATGTTCTGCCCCAACATCAATCGTACGGAAGTTTATGTCCGACAAAAGCTGGTGACAGTCTCGTCAGATCAGCAAAACATGCAGAGATATCATCGGCAACCGACCAAAATCTTTTAACTTGTCCGATCGACTGAACGATCAATCAGCATGGCAAGACAAATGTCAGGACACTCCACACTAGATCAGTTCATTGTGTCTATGGCCAGCTTTACCGAGGTGACATTGTGCAGACGTTACTTTCCTTTCTGTTATGCGTCATTCCTGGTTTTTTGACACAGTGAGCTTGGTTTCCTTCAATCTCCTTGCTGTGCC
>CM044431.1:129213252-129238925 GCA_024363595.1 Xenopus borealis
CCCGAAAGGTAACAGCAAAACATTTACTTTATTTCTCAAAATGTGTGAAAATTGAGTTGTAGAAAGGCCACAGCCAAAACTTGACAGCAGTTTAAGAAATAATTGCTCATTCCAAGAAGATATTACTAAAAGCTGCCTGCATTAGTTAGCATGATGTTGATTTTGGCAGTTATGGGTTTTCTTTGAGGACTGGATACATTTAAAAAGTTAATGAATAAAGATGCATGTGTAAATTTTAAGAAAGACCATTCCCTATAAAAGTATTAATGGCTATGTGTGTTTTTATTAAGAAATCAATTGTAACCAGAATGTTTCTTGTTTGTGCATTTTGGAAATACATTTGCCACTAAATGCAACTAATATATTAGTATTATTATATTTGTGTTTTCCTTATACTGCATTGATACATTGATCTGTTTATTTGATATATAATACAGGTATGGGATCTGATATACACAGACCTATTTTCCAGAAAGCTCCAAAATCTTGAAATGCCATCTCCAATAGTGTCCATTTTAATAAAATAATTCTAAATTTCCTTGTGCTCTGTAATAAAATCTACTGTCTTCATACTTAAAGGGGTTGTTCACTTTCCAAACACTTTTTTCAGTTCAGTTGCTTTCATATTGTTCCCCAGAAATAAAGACTTTTTACAATTACTTTCCATTATTCAAATCTAAGTGTAAAGTTGAATGTTTGTTCTCTAATGTTTCAGTCTGGCAGCTCTGTTACAATTTTGCAACATTTAGTTGATACATTTCTCAGCAGCAACTCTGGAGTAGTAGCAACTATTGTAGCAATTGTAACAGCTGCCTGTTCCCTGCTTAGCAGTGACAAAAATGTATCCATTAAATGTATCAATGTAGTACAGTTTTGGGGGTCTGTGACCCCGCCCCCAGAGTTACTTTAGAAGGTGAAAAATGACAATTTACACTTCAATATTAGAACGGTCGCACATAGAAAATAAAAAGTAATTGGAAAAAGTCTTTATTTCTGGTGATCTATGTGAAAACAACTAGATGTTTGTATGTGAACAACCCCTTTAAGATATGGAGATACAAATTACAGAAAACCTCATGTCCCAAGCATTCTGGATAACAGATCCCATAATATTGATTGGATACAGATACAAAAGCTGTAACGTATATTGCTGTGTTTAGTAATACTATATATCTGATACTAATTATTGATATAATTGATATGTATACTGTATATATATATATATATTTCCATATGCATCTATATGTATTCATATAGAATACAAACCCTGTAATCAAAAATATCAAGTATTATTATAACGCCGTCACAATTACCCAATTACTGTTGTAAAGTCTGCTATGTTAACAGCACAACTCAATTTTAAACTTATTATTTAAACTTATTATTTATGTCATTATCTGTTAGAAAAAGCATAAAATCACTATACTAATAGTAAATATCACATGTAAAGTGACATAAATTATAACTACATATAAGATGTGCCTTTAACAGGAACTAGGTTTGTCACCTGGCAGGTATTTTACCGACATGGTCTGTAAAAATGATGGTTGATCCAAATGTTGCAAAAAAAGATAAATATATAGGATTTTATTCTGGAAAAGGTGGCAACCCTAAAAGGAAAAAGAGTGAAACTCACTGCATAAAAAACCTATATAGTGTAGTTAAAACTCACAGCAACCTTACCCCAAGGACACACTGGGGTACAACAACCCAATTGGTTCACTTTTATTGAAAGCTACAAGAAAGAAGGATAAAAACTTTCTCTATTGAGATCCTTTTTGCTTTCTTTTTTAAACCTCACAGGAGCTGAATTTAAATAGTGTTTCTCTTATTCTTATCTCTTTTTCACAAGACGTGGGGAATTTGTGGTTTTTTAGGAAAGATAGATACCACACCAGTCAGGAAAGGTAATAATTGAGACCACAGTTCCCCACATTCTGCCTTCTCCTCTTGTGGTAATCCCATAGTCTAGCAAACTTGAGACAGTTTCTACTGGGATGACTCCACCATTATCCTCTCTTTTCCCAATTCATTCTAACTAGCAAATCAAGTATGGAAAAGATTATTTAACTTCTTGAATCTAATACATTTGAAACCTATTAATTGATTGACGTCTCTTAACTTGAAAATCAAAATAAGGGGGGGGGGTTAATTAATGGCAGGGGGCCCTCTTTGTCTATCATTAATCTAATTCAAGATACGAATGAATGAATGAATTTTAGGTTCAAATAATTCTAATTCCGGTGTGATCATTTATTTAACTAAATAAACTATTTATGCACATAGCACTTTAATCTTGGTGATTTTTAAGTAATGAATTGATTAGAACTCTTGAATGAATTGGTGTTACAATTGATCAATTGAATACCTATATCCAATACTAGATTAATTGATTTTTATACAATTGATCATTTTAAATGAATTGATTGGTAATTGAAACTTGTCTGAAGGGGGTATTGGATGAATTGATGGATGGGTTTGATTTAAGTTAATATTGTTTTTAAGTAACCCAATTAATTTGATATTTGTGATTAATTATTAGTAATAATCAAGGACGCACTCAATTTAATGTATATAGTGCATGGTTTTATATTATCATGTGCAAGCACTAATAATTACATTATAGTCAATGGAACGTTTTTTAGTATATTGAGAATCACGGATTAGTTCTGGTTTGAAAGTAATACAATTGGAAATTAATATAGAATTACAGTGTTTCACAGGCTGGAATGATATTAGATAAGTTGATGGGAATAGTTGACTTCAATAAATCTATAATAAGGTGATCCAAGAATATTGGTTTATATTTAATAAAGGACCTTGGGGTTTTTATCCTTCTTTCTCGTACCTTTCAATAAAAGTGCATAAAAAACAGTAACTTTATATGTAGTCTTTCCATTATGTCCAATTGACCCTAGTAGCCTCAATAATGTGGGAGAGAAGTGCCACAATATATTATTTGCTACTAAGATGAAAAATAAAATTTAGTTAGAACATAATCCTGATGCATGTTTCGGCCCTGCCGATGGCTTTATCAGCAGTTTCATGATTTATTTTATCATTGATTTTGCTAAATGCAAGCCATTAGTGGATCATTATTTAGAATTTTTGTTTCCATTATTGTTTTATTCTATATCTATTTGAGTAAATGTTTTTCTTAGAAAATAGTCGACTTTCTCCTAATCTAAATTCTGAACTTGGGTTTTGGATTCAGATGATAAGTATGGAGACCACCCTGCATGGCCTGGTTTGCTTTTACTGTGAGGAGATTTCCCACATGCAGCTGGTAGTGACAGCAGGCCTAAAGCACACAGCCGGGAGATCTCAAGGAGGGGCTCCAACAGCCTGCCGTAGTGTTATTGCCTGAAGCTGCCAAAATAAACTCTACGAATAGCATATAAATTGGCACAGATTATAAATTAAGCAGAATGCTGTCTTGGGATCATACCTCCTCACAGTATGAAATGTGGGACTGCTGGAAATGTTTTACAGTAGTAATATACTTTGTAATATCTCACTTGATACTTTCAAATTCATGTTTTAATCTTGAATATTAACTTTTCATGGAACAAAATAAATGCCAGGTAGTCATTTTTTGAGAATATCAGCTGTATATTATTCTTTGTGTCTTATCAAGTCAAGTGAAAGGTGCTTATAGATTGAACATGAAGCCTTGAGTATTTTTTAAACAATAATCGCCTCTCACTTGACTTCACAGGTTGCTTGCAGAGGATTCCCATTTAACACGAATGAGGTGTTGAATTTGATCAATCTGTTACACATGGAGCTCCTCATGTTGAAATTAATGTTGTAGTACACTGCCTTAAAAGGGTACCTGCCATCCTAACAAATAATCCCAGATTCTATTTTATGATAGTCATGCAAAATAAACTATATAAATTATTTCAAATCTTGTTTCTGATAGTCTTTGAATTCACAATCACATCAAGCAAGTAAGCATCATTTTGCATACAGGGCTAGATTTACATAGTGGGTACCCCTAGGCCTGCTGCTGTACATTGCCCTGCCCCCTCCCTTGTATTTATGAAAATACAAAATTTCCATAAGGACCAAAGCAATGGGGATTGAAGCACAGGAAATTTATAAAACTATTGTATCTCCTGCGCATCCTTTGTTTCTAAACCAATGTGGGTAAGGTTGGGCAGCATCCCACCCCCTAAAATCCTGCTGCCCTAGGCTTGGCATTGGTGGCCTCTCCACAAATCCGGGCCTGTTTGCAGATACTGTTATTAAAGGAGAAGTCTACCCATCCTGCGCTAAACACCTCCCCCCGGCCTACTTCCCCCCCCCCGGGCAAATGCCCCTAAGTTGCTACTTACCCCCTCAGTGCAGGTCCTGACCATGGAGTTTGCAGGCGCCATCTTTTCTTGTGCAGTCTTTTTCCAGGATCCAGCAGCGTTTGGCAGCGCATGCACAGTAGGAGCATTTTCCGGGTCCAGCTCTACTGTGCATGCGCTGAAAGTCACGAAGTTTCAATTGGAAAACTTTGTGACTTTCGGCGCATGTGCAGTAGAGCTGAACCGATAAATGCTCCTACTGCTCATGCGCCGCCAAGCGACAAAGAATCCAGGAAGAAGACGGCTGGGGAGAAGATGGCGCCTGCAAACTCCACGGTCAGTACCTGTGCAGAGGGGTGAAGTAGCAGCTTAGGGGCATTTGCACAGGGGGGGGGGTTTAGCGCAGGATGGGTAGACTTCTCCTTTAAGGCAAATTTTTCATCATGCTCTTGCCCATTTAGTGGCTTCACAAGAAATGGTGTGCAGGGAGAGGGAATGTGAGGAGTGCAGTGGCATCTAGGAAGTGGGGAATGGAATATACATACAGTATATAGAATATACACAATAGCATTGCAATAAATGATCAAATGTTTATTTGCCATACTTCTTTCTCCAGCTGTACATATATATTTTTGTTCTGAATATTGTTCTGAATATTTACATTACCTGTATTTTTTACAGTAGCTCTACTTCAAGCAGTGTGTATTTTGTGGCACCATTTCTGAGGTACTTGTACTGTGAACCCTCCCAGCTACAAGAGTACTCTGCCCTTCGAATGGGTCTGAGGAAAGCATTAGTTACTATTTCAGAGACAAGTCGGTCCAACAATCCATCTAAATCAGAAGAGCATATCCTACGGATTTTCATTGACATGATGGGCTTTATTCAAGTAAGTTGACTTGTACTACTAAAAAGTTTTGTAGGGTGATGGGTGAGTCCTTATCATTTGTTACATCTAATATCTTTGTGTATTCCTTGCATTTTAAGCAGTTTATCTAGCTCTATAAGAGTATGGCATACTTTTTTTGAAACCAGCCTTTTTCAAGAAAATTGATGTTCTATGGAACAGTGGGACAGCTTGTAGGCCCTCATGAAAACCTGAATTTGCAAGTGCATTCGTTTAAAGATACATTTTCTAAAATTAAACATTTAGGGGCAAATTCCCTACAGCGCAAAGCGTCTAACGCTAGCGCTAATTCGCTAGCGTAATGTCAATTAGCAACTTTGCGAATTTACTAAGTTAGACTCTGGCGAAAATTCACTAGTGAAGTAGATAGACTAGCGCAACTTCACACCCTAACACCAGGCGAAGTTGCGCACAGATGAAGGGACGTAACTACTGTATGCTAATTCACTAAGATGAACATTTTACTGAACGTTACCTCTTGCGCTAGACATTACTTCGCCAGGTCAGACCTGGCGAAGTTCAATACAATAGATAGGAGTTTGGAAAGTCCCAAAAAACGGTGGCGTCTTTTTTTTACTTTTTTCTTGAGAGTGATCGTCTGAAAAATAGTGTAATTTTTTTGGGGGGGTTACCCTCCTTCCCCCCTACATTTCCTAACATAGTGGCTGTAACATACACTTCTATTATACGTTTTACTTTGCGCCGTAAGCAAATAAGGCATGTAAATGTGCTTTGCCTGGCGAAGTAACGGTAGCGCAACTTCAATAACATTTGCCACCCTGAGTGCAAATTTGCATTTTAGTGAATTCGCAGTGGGCTGGTGAAAATTCTCCTGGCGAAGTGCGGTGAATGCCGGCGAAGCTGTCGCTAGCGCATTTTCGCACTTTAGTGAATTTGCCCCCCAGGGTGTTCTCAAAGGTCAGGTTGTTTTTTCCACTAAAAAATTAGTTTTCAATAAAATTTTTGGAGATTTATGATACCTCGAACCTAGAAATTGCTTGAATCCGAAAAAAACACCATCTAAAACCTGTCGAGGTCATGGCAGAGGTCCCTTGAACTATTTGAAGATGTTTGTAGCCATGTTTTTTCAGTGGAATTTGCTTGAAAGCGCTATCAATTCAAGCAGTTTGTTTCTTTCCAAGTTTTCTGGTTTTTTTACATTCAGGTTTTTTTCTTAAATTAGAAACCATTTGATTTGTGAGTTCATTTGAGGTTTTAAAAGTCTCTAAAACTTGACCTTTGATAAGTAACCACCTTAATTTGTAAACATTGGGACTTATTTATCAACACTGGGCAAATCTGCCCTTGGGCAGTTACCTATAGCAACGAATCAGTGATTAGCTTTTTAAAGTCAGCTGCAAGTAAAACAATGAATGCAGCAATTGGTTGCCATGGGTTATTGCTCATGAGCATATTTGCCCAGTGTTGATAACTGACCCCCATTATGTTGGTGTTATAGTGGGTTTGCTTAAAGGATTTAAAATTTTGCATATAGAAAAAAAAAACAATTAGCCAAACATATTTATTTAGGGAAGAATTCTCAAAATTTCCATCTCATATCTGTATAATAAAATATCTCTATGTTATTAAACAACACACACACATTTTGTGATCTTAATTCATGCTTGAAATAATTTGTTATTGTGAATAATTTGGGTTTGAACACATATATACAGTAACTAGCTGTGGCAAGGGATTGTGTTATCAAAGTCATATATTATTACACAGACCTCACCTGTTATCCACAATGCTTGGGACTTGAGGTTTTTAGAATAAGGGACCTTTCCATAATTTGGATCACCATACTTTAAATCCACCAACATATAATTTAAACGCTAAATAGACGTAACACAATTTTGGACTATTTATGCCAATGGGGTTAACAGCCAATTAGTATACTAGAGCATAGGTTACATATGACTCTAACACTTAATGATAGGTCTTTGCAAAGTGGAAGAAACGGAAAATGTGGTGTAGTTTAATTACAACTCCCACAGGCTACTGTGTATAAGCTGAATAAAGAAGAGGGTGCCAGGAGGTTCTTTTAAATCAAACTGAACAGGATATTTTATTTATCAGAGACAAATGATCCACAGGGAGCATATATAGAGTGCAGAATAGATATGAAGAACAGTACATCAGAGATAATTGCATGTGGATCCCCTGAGGATGTAATCAAGGCAGTACAGCATACCTCCAGACAGAAATACCTCACACATGCTCTAAATCTCACCCAGTGGAGTGGTCAGGGATAAAAGTCTGACACCCAATCCACTGTGGTCCCTTTACTGTAGGCAGGGAAGCTACTCCTTACTGCAATCCTTGATGGAGCACAAAGCTGCTCTTTCTCTCTTCCCTCACTATTTTACTCTCCTAGAGAGTCTATGACAGTTAGTAATCATGTCGCTAGCTGGCCTTGTTCACAAGTTCCCTGCTCCCAGACTTATCTCTTTAGAGGTACTCTTGCCTCTAGGGCAGAATTGCTTTACTGGGCCTTGGTGTACCCAGGCTCAATGGAAACATCCAGATGGGTCAGACACCAGGAGCCAAATATGGAAGACCCATCCCTTTTCAAGCACTATATTAAAGTGTGACAGGAAGTGGTTACAACCCCTCTTGGCCAATAACTCTGATATGTAAATTATAGCTATATACATGGGCCTCTACCCAGCAACTAGGAGGAAGTATGGGGATTTAAAGGAACAATTAAGTGTAAAAATAAAAACTTGGTAAATAACTGTATGTCCCATGTGACTCCCCTTCATGTTGCTGACAGCAAGTTGGATTATTTTCTGTTATGTTAGATATCCAGTCACTTTTTTTACACTGAACTGTTCCTTTAAAGTCATAGGGGCACATTAACCTATGGGTCCCTACATGCCTGCTTTATTATTACAGAGAAAAAGGAAATCGTAAAATGTAGTTTATGGGGAAATAACCTTCCTGTAATTCGAAACTTCTGTATAATGGATTTCCAGATTAGGGATCACATAAGGCATGCATATTGACCTTGGTTATAAGAATGCATGTCTGCATATATGCTTTAAGCATTCCTTTTTTAAAATATACATTACAGAGTTTTTGTGCTTTGAAGAGCAGATCATAGTTATTGTTATTATTATATCACATAGTTAATGCTTTGTTAAAGTACATTTATACGATCTTGAATTTTTCCTGCTAAATTGGGACTGTAACTGAGTTTGTATATTATTATTATTATTATTTGGACTTCAATAAATCTTATGGTAATAAATACAGACTACATACAGTTTGTAGTACAATTTGACTACAAACTGCCACTTAGTTTCTGTATATTTACATTGGATTAACACTCCTCTACACAAACAGAAGCAAGAATAGCATTGATTCCAAATTTTTGATCAAAGCAGCTGGTCCATCGAGAGCTGTTCAATTTGGAAAGTAGAAGAGATTTGCCATTCAGCATATTAGGTTAATGGTTACCCCTGCCAAGCATCACTCTAGCAGCCCTGTTTTACTGCCAGCTGAATGAGACAGATACTCAGCCAGTGCACACTGCTTCACAAAGAATGACATCTGTGCAGGATAAAGAAAAGCATGACAACAAAAAATAATCTGAAAAACTATTATTGGTAAAGCTGATTTAAAGTTTTTTACACAAACACATTTACCTTTATATTTTTGGTCTATAAACCAGAAATGGTATGCTTGCGTATTCTCACCTTATGGTGCATATATCCCAGCATATAGTTACTGTTCATTTGGTCAGTCTTAACTAATGAGGCAGCCTAATAACTGGATTGTCCTTATCAGGCAGAAACTCCCACTGGATGAGGCATGAATAAAGGCAAGTATGAAGTCTGTGGGTGGTGGGCCTACACAGGCTGCCTATATGATCTGGTCATTGGCTCAAGGGGTAACTTAATGCATACTCTATATTTGGCCCTCAACTTGGTGGCAATTTATATTCAGTTTTAGGGAATTAATTGACCAATACAACCAACAAAAGCTGCACTGATGTGAGGGCAGGCTCGGACTGGCAATCTGTGGGTTAGGGCAAATGCCAGATGGGCTGGTATAAGGTGCCATAGAAAGTCAGTATTTAGTGGGCTGTTGGGGACTGTTTGGGCCTCTATGTGGGCTGATTGGGCCTCTGTGTACCTGAAATGCCAGGGCCTATTTTGATTCTCAGTCCAGTCCTGTGTGAGGGACACATAAGAGCATGTATGTAGGCTGTGGCTGATGTGGCTGTGGCTTACACAGGCTCCCTATGTGATATGGTTATTGGCTCAAGGGCTAAATTAATGCATACACTCAATTTGATCATCAACTTTGGTGGCTATTAATAATCGGCTTTATACAGTAAATTCACCAATACTACAAACATTGAGCTGGTATGCGTTTGCTTTCACTGATTATTATTGTGCACAGTGTGAATCGAGCTAAATAACTGAATGTAGCAATTTTTTGCTTTTTTGCTGATTTTTGTGGCACAAATTTTGATATGCAAATTAGGGTTTTAATTCAGTTCAGACACATTTTATTGGGAATATTCTGCATTTAGCCAAAAGTAAGAATTATGGATTCCATGCA
Organism: Xenopus borealis; assembly: GCA_024363595.1. Classification (NCBI taxonomy): domain Eukaryota; kingdom Metazoa; phylum Chordata; class Amphibia; order Anura; family Pipidae; genus Xenopus; species Xenopus borealis. The sequence continues at coordinate 129,223,030 of CM044431.1, forward strand.
TCCTTCTGGATAATTAAAAACATTTCAGCTATATGGATTGTTGTGTTTTAACTGCTTACTGAAGGCTTCTGTTCATAGTTCCAAGAATTTCCAGGGCAGTGAATGTATTTATCCCAAATATCTAGGAGAGCACCTCTCCATATATTCTCCTAACTAGACTTTATGCTATGCTACTACCTGCTGCTGATCTGTATTTCCATAGATCACAATATCTTTCTCAAAAACTAGATTAGAAGGCAAATAAGAATGTGGTCAACTTATTTCTTCCATAAAGCTTTAAAGGGGTGGTTCACCTTTTAGTATGTTATATGTTCTAGAATAACCAATTCTAAGCAAATTTTTAATTAGTCTTTTTTTTTAATATAGTTTTTTAATTATTTGCCATCCTCTTCTGACTCTTTCTAGCTTTCAAATGGGGGTCACTGACTGTATCTAAAAGGCTACATTGTTATTGATATTTTTTATTACTCAACTTTCTGTTCAGGCTCTCTCCTATTCATATTTCAGTTTCTTCAATGCATGGTTGTTCAGGACAACCAAATTTATGAAATTGCAAACTGGGGAGCTTCTGAATGAAAAGATAAATTACTCAAGAACCACAAATAATAAAAAATAAAAACAGTTGCATATTGTCTTAGAATATCACTTTCTACACAAGTTATCTCAAAGGTGAGCAACCCCTTTAACCTCTACCACAAGCAGTGAATATTTTATACAATATGAAAAGAACCCCCACAGAGACAGCAATACCGGAAAAATATATTTTTTTAATAAAATCCTCACATATGTCCATTTAAAATGTATTTTTGTTGGTGGAAAGCATGTAGTCTAATAATCAGCTGGTATTGTGCTGTTTTATGTGACTGAATGTAACAGAAAAATTAACATTTTTTATAGCGCTTTACAGAGTAAGATACAGTAATTTGTTTCATATGTTCCCTGCAGTCCAAAATATTGTATATTGATATTTTTGGCATTGATTTATGCTTTAATTCACTTCAGAGTTTGGAGCATGCAGTTTTGGCATCACTTTCTTTTTTAAGTGGGAAGTTGTTTCCCTTGTTTGTAGAAAGTTAGGAAATTAAACAGATGGTGAACCCTGAAAAGAAATGAGTCTGTTACAAATTAAAACAGAGCTGATACTCCTGCTGACAGAATGTGTTATAGCCTGATGTCTATCTGATGTGACATTAATACAAGAAATCAGTCAATAAAGAACCGTAATTCTTTAAATTTCTTTGGAAAAAAATGACCATACCATATAAAATAGAGCTCAGTATAAGTTTAGTATGGTACAATTTGTGAATCTATCTTTTTTCTCCTTATCTGTCCTCCCATCTCCAATTATATACATTGTGAACGGTGGCCAACTTTTTCATTGAAGAGCATATACCCGAGCATGTTCCCCCCCTCTAAAAATTGTATGAAGCATAAAAAGTGTGACATACATTTCAAAACTGTTTTTTCAAAAAAAATTGTTGGTTCTCGACGACTAATTCAATCCCATTAGATTTATTCAGATTGACTGAATAGGCCTGCCAAATAGAATTTAAAGTTGTCTGGAAATCTGCAGGATTTTTTGTTTAAATCCCGTTTAATTGCCATCATTTGATCAGGGCCTTCCTTAAATTATAACAAGGATACATACTGTATATGAAACTACTGAAACTAAGCAACTTAGTGTTTAACTAACTGACCCTCAAGCTGTGCTGATAGGGGTATTTGGGAGAATAAGTGGATATTTGTTCAGAATGTATCCAAATTGAGCATCCGGCTGCACTCCCTAGCCGCTTCTCTGGACCCCCCTCCCCAGCAGGGAACAAATAATTTTAAGGAATATTATATGGACTAATTTCAGATACAACAAAGCATTTACATTTTAAGGGCTTTTCTTGCCGAGTAAAACAATAGTACCCCTTTTATGAGTAGGGTCCCACCTTTCTTCAAACCTACATGTGGGTATGTAATAACAGGGGGCAGGACTACGATTTGGCCAGCCATTGGCTGATCGTCATGTCATTCAGCCTCAAGTCCTGTCCAAATTTCCAGTCAGAAATCCAGACAGGCAATTCTGGACCATCCCTATTTATAAAGCATCATATTGCCACTGAGGAGCTTATCTGAACATGGTAACAACAATTAATAACTTTAACCCCTGGAAAACCCGGGGTCCTCCATGACTACATTTGCCAAAAAGATTGTGTAGCTTATGAAAAGTAGTTTTTGTCTTTCTAAACAAGTTATTTGACCATTTTTTTAAAAAAATTTATTAAATAGGTTACAAAAATATTGACATTTTCTTATAATTGATTTAACCAGGTCATTATAATGAGTAGTTAAAGGTTACAATCTTCTATCTTTAGAATACTGCCATTAGGCTTCTGTTTTTTTTTTTTGCGTCCTAAACAAATGGCCTTTCACTTAGCTCTGGACAGGAGTTTGTGTGATTCTTCACTTGGTTGTAGTGCTGCTTACATCCTATATCATCATTGCTCCTTTCCAGCCCAACATGATCTACAAAATCAACTGATGCTCCTAAGTGCTGCTTGTAAGTCTAGAGAGGTAATTATCACAGGGCTGGTTGAGGTTTAAGGGCAGTTTTGAGCAAATTCCAACTCTTTATTAATAGTTATTAGTAATAAAATTAATTTGTGAAATGACTAAAATTTTGATGAAGGCAATGGAGTCAATGGGAAGGGTTTCTTCAGTACAATTTTTTCCGGCAAAAAATTCTATTGACAGTGGTTCTAATGCTTATGACAGGGTTTTCAGTTATTCTTTCCAGTGGAAAAAAGTTTTTTTTATGGAAAAACAAAAGACTTGTGAAATTCTGATGTGAATTTGCAACAAACTTTATCAGGCAGAAAAGATTCTTCCCCACTAGTAAATGCGATTATCGGGACCTTTCAGTATCACTTTATACAAACTGTATAAGTTGCTAAAAACAACATGGCATATCTGAGAAAAAGGTCTACTACTTGGTGATCTTAAAACACGGACAATAGTATGAACCTGGCGTGGTCCTTAGTAGTTAAACTAGCAACTTTCTGTTTAAGATTATCTAATAGCTCAAATGACTAGAAAGGTATATTTTTTATGAAAATACTTTGTACAGAGGATACCTTTTTTTTTTTACATGTGGCTTATTATATGAGATATGTGTTTATAGAGGCCTTCAATGTTCAGGGGTATACAGACTAGGGATGCACCGAATCCACTATTTTGGATTCAGCCGAATACTGAACCGAATCCGAACCTTAATTTGCATATGCAAATTATGTGTGGGAAGGGAAAAACATTTTTTACTTCCTTGTTTTGTGCCAAAAAGTCACGTGATTTCCCTCCCTGGCCCTAATTTGCATATGCAAATTAGGATTCGGATTCGGACAGGCAGAAGCATTTGGCCGAATCCTGCTGAAAAAGGCAGAATCCCAAACCGAATCCTGGATTCGGTGCATCCCTAATACAGAACCATATTTGTTGTGTTTATCATGAAGGAGCAGATGGTCATCAGATACATCTAACATTGTTCGTTGGTAGAGGGGGTAAATAACATTTTTAAATTAAACATAATTATAACATTGTACCATTAAAATAACTCTAGTGGTCCATACAAGTAAAATTTATGGTAGAAAAATATTGTTCTATAGTCTTGGAAGTGTGTCCTGTAATAATTTTGAATTCTTTTTGAATTTCTTTTTGTGTTTTTCTCAAACAGTTTTCAGATTCAACTCAAGTTACCGAAGCAACTTTGTACATGAAAGATTTAGGCAGAAGCCTTCATCTGCATCCAGATTTCTGGAGGACAGAGCTCTCTGTACTGTGCTTGCATGCCTTGTGTGCGTGTGAGGCAAGCTTAAAAATGACAGGAGACTGCTCAACACTTATAGAAATTTTGGAGCAAAATGCAGATCTTCTTGGCGAGGTATGTATTCGTGCAAGCCTAGTCTTCAAAAAAAAAACTTGCTAATATTTTATAAAGCATACATTCTCAAGGCTGGTTTCACACTTTTAATTGTTAATTCTTTATTTTTTCAAAAGGAATAGTATTCCCCTTCTAAGTACATTAAGGGGCAGCTTTACTATTGGTCAAATTTCGAATAAAAAAAAATTTGAAATTCGACCATGTGAAGTAAAATCCTTCGAATATCGAATTCAAAGGATTTTACCACAATTTGAATAGAAAAAAATTAGAACTATTTTATCAATTGAATTTTTTTTATTCGATCAAAAATAATGGTCCCCAATTCGGCAGCTTGGATCTGGCGAACTAGGTGGTCGAATAGTAGAAGTACTTCGACCATTGAATAGTCGAATATTCTAATAAAATGTTATATTCGAATATGGTCGAATTTACCTAATTTGCATATATTTATGCAAATTCGATCGAACTTCTAATTCTTCACACAAATTTTGTAAATCTGCCCCTAAGTGTGTCATTGGTGTAAAATGGGCATAAAACACAATTTTGGGGTAATGTTATAAAAAGTCTTAAATTAATCCACATCTAGTAACCCATAGCAACTAATTAGATGTATGTTTTCAAACAACTGACCAGTAAGTGCTACGTGCTAATTGGTTGCTATGGGTTAATAGAAAAGTAGCAAACTTAAGACCATATTTGTTATTATCCCCATAGTTTTTTGCAGCATATAACCTTTCATCTGTTTTCAGTCTTTTTCTTAAATTTAAGTTAATGAACCCCACAGCCAACTAGGGACAGAATCAACACTGTTTCAGTGTTTGCAAGTAATGTATCAGCTCAAAGGAAAACTTTACCACCAAAATGGATACTTAAAGGGCACCAATCACAGCCATAATCAAACACATATTAACAACCTGACCAGTACAACCTAAACATGTTTAATCAAACTACATATACAGTTTTTTTGGGGGGGAAAAAATGTCAATTTTTAAAAAATCCCATACTTTGTCAAATGAGCTCTCTCACTGAGGGAGTCCATACAACATGCAAATGGGTTCACGAGCATGCTCAGATTGAAGCACTGCCCTGAGTATTCTGTCCAGAATGCCTAGCTTTAGTAAACTCTAGAAGTATCATCCCCTGCTGGTGATGTCATTATGTCAAATGAGGGGCACACACCAACTTCCAGAAGGTGGCAGCACTAACACAGAAGGTTGGCAGATTTAAAAATAGCTTAGAAGATTTATTAGGCAACCAAGAAATGTCAACTGAGCATGTATGAAAAAAAAAAAACTTGAATTACTGGAATCGGAGGGAAAAACTGGAATACTAGAATTGATTCAGTTATTGGCGAAAAACAATCCGAATAGCTGGAATTGTTTTCAAGTGCAAATCATCGACAAAAACCCAAAATATTCCGAAAAATGTTTCGTTTTTTTACCTCAAAAATTTGAGTTTTTACTACCCTCGGGAAAACCACAACTCTACCTTTGATAAATAACCCCCTAAATGTTCTGTGAAAAAGCTCTTCTTGCCCCACCACAGTCTTCCTGTCCCTCTTGTGAATTGTGTTCAGTGCACTGCATTGTGGATGAAATTTGCACTTTGAGCAAAGCATTGGTGCTTGTAAATGGATCTCTAGAGACCATGCTTTAATCCCTTTGGAAAAGTCAATTGATTGTCCAGGCACACAGTAAGGTCTAGTTATTGGCATTTTTTACAGTTTTCTTATGTTTTTTCTGTTTATGAAAGTTGAGCTCTCTGAAATTTTATTTATTATTTTTATAAGATTGCATATGCATCTGTTGTTAACTATACATTTCCTCCAATAGCTTTTCTTGCCTTAAAGCCTCTCCTGAGATAGTGTATAAACCATTTTAATTGATGGCAAGTTTTCCAGTACTATTAAAAATTTTTTTTTTTTTGGAAAAGTTTCCTAAATTTTTATTGCATAATTGCCATCCATGAAAAAGTATGATTGGGGACAGAAAATATATTTGTATCGGAAACTGTTTTGACATGACGAAAATAATACAAATATTTGTAGTTATGCTATTGCTGTTAATCAGCTGCAAAGCAAGTTGAGTCCAAGAAATAAAAGAGATAAAAACGATTTCTAAATCCTTCCATTTTCCTTTATTCGTGCTGGATTAAAGCAAGCAATTATTTTAAACAATTTAACCACTAGAAGTCAGGTTTTATTCAGTTAGTAGATATATGTAATGGAAGCAACTGATATGGCAGCTGCATTTTCTATGAATAAACAAAAAGAAATGAGGCAGTGTAACCTAAACCAACCTATTTTACTTTTTTGGAAAAGGTGAATGTAAACCCATCTTAAAAATATAGTGTTTTTGAGTTATTTCCTATAGCCAGAGCTGTAATGAAGATGTGCTTTATTCTCTGCCTTTTTATCTGCATTTAGAGTTTAAGTACAAGCTAGGGAATAGGCTTGAGGCATATTGTTTTCCCAGAACAATTTGGATGGCTTTGCTGAAGTACGTTTGCATAGCAGCAGTGTTAAGCACTGTTGAGCTGATTTCTCTGGGGCATCATAAGGCATCCGCTCTTGCTACTATGAAGAGACAGCTTGCCAAAACTAACTAACAATGTTGTATGGAGTTCTCTCTTACAGATCTGCCTATTGTGCACTTTAATACTACATTTATTATTATACAATTTGAAGGATTGTACAGCAACAAATGCTTGCTCCATTATGAAGAATCCACAAGATAATTGACTGGGAGTAGCATTATTATTATTATTATGTATTTTTATAGCACCAACATATATCTCATTGATTATTGCTACTAGGGTTCAGAGTAGAAACTTTATGTATTTTAAGCATAATGAATTTTGCTTTTTTTTTGGCTTCCATAGATTTATCCTAATTAATATATAAATATACTGAATATTTAGAATGCTCCTATTTTCAAAGGTTTTGCATGAATGGATTTCTCCGAGTAGTATTTAAATGCAGGTTTATATAAACCTGTACAGCTCTGCTAGACATTCCTGTAGCATTTATAAATGTGCAGAATTTTTCTTATCTTGAAAATGTAAATTGAATGAGCTTCATCGTAAGGAAAAAAAGATCAGTTAAGGCAGTAATACAATCAAATAAAAATTAATTAATGTTTCAGAAATAATGAAGATAATCTCCAACATCACAGAAGGGACAAGGTGGACAGCTCTCTCTCTCACTGTCCTTAATATTTACACAAAACTTTACTGCTTCTTTGAAATGAATAGAATCATTATCCAAACTGATATTGTCTGTAGCAGCAGACCTGGGAGCATGGTAGTGGCACACCAAGGCATTGGCATCTCTGCCTAGCTTTCAATCAAAATCTGACAAACTGCCTAAATGAGAATACTGAAGATTAACTTGATTATTTCTTAAATGGTAAAAATGTTTATATTTAGAAAGTTTCTTATTTCAAGGAGATTAGAATTAACTACTACAAGAACCCTTTGTTGCATAAAAGTATGTCAGCATTATACATAAATAATTTTTATCTTCAGATAACTCAAATATTTTGTATTTTCAGAGCTTTCCTACTGAACAGGTATTAATGGGACTCAGTGTGCTCTTGCTCCAATCACCAGCTAGCCAGCAAAAAATAATCTTAAAGTTGGGTAAGTTCCTATTTTATTTCTAGTTATGTAATAAACATTGATTAAGTATAAGTATAAATTGTGTTTAGTGGTCAGTTTGAACTTGGTGTCACTTGTGTCTCTTTTTATTTACTTATTAATATTTGAAGAAGCAGTTTGTATGTTTTAGTGATATTTTATCACATTTCTTATTGAAATTCAAATGTAACCCTTTCTGCCAGTACCAGACCAAAAGGCACTCCACTATAATATTTTAAATCTGATTAAATTTGTTTTATATACTTAGTAATCTGTTTACTGCACAAGAACCAATCATGAAGTTTTCCTGTTTGGGCTGTTCAAAAAAAACAAGAATCTTTTCCTCTCCAGATTTACTTTGATTCTTATTTTTACTTTTAATAGGCAAAAAGTATGTTCAGCAAAAGCCTTATTCATGGGGTTTGCTGCCTTTTTATCTTAAAGACATGGCATTGCAAACAAATTCAGGCACAGGAAGAATATAGAAAGTTTAGAATGAACTGCTCAGACTCACCACAGGTTGGTAGTTAAAGTTCAGTAGCTCAAATCCTTCAGCCAGGTGCAAGGATCTCTTAGGCTTAGTCCAGACGGGGAGATTCGGGGGCGATCCGTCGACTGGCGACTTTTCGCCGCGACAGATCGCCCCCAAATCTCCCCGAATAGCTAGGCACCGGCGAGGCTTAAAAACGCCTGCGCTAATTCACACGGAGCGGCGCGATTTTTAAAATCGCTCCAAAATGCCGAATCTCCCCGCCTGGACTAAGCCTTAGGGGCAGATTTACTAAGGGTCGAATTCGAGGGTTAAAAAAACATGGGAATAACTGGGAATAGTCTGGGAAGTAAAATCCTTCGAATTTTTTTATTCGATCAAAAATAATGAAACCCAATTCGGTAGCTTTGATCTGGCGAACTAGGCAGTCAAATAAAAATTTAAAGGGGAATTACTTTGACTGTCGATTAGTCGAAATTTGGAATAGATTTTTATTCGAATCATTCAATTCGATCGAATTTTCAAAATTCACTGGTCGAAGTGGTCTTCAAAAACATTTGAAAATTCGAATCTTTTTGAAAATTCGATCAACTTCGAATCCTTCATGTGAATTTAGTAAATCTGCACCTTGTCCCACGCTGTATGCAGTATAGGGAGGAAAGTGGTGAAGATCCGCACACTGGACTGCTTGTTTAAAATCTGAACATCTTTATGTAATCCATATTAAAAGAACATAGCTGTCTTAACGCGTTCCGGGCACAGCTGCCCTGAATCATAAGCTTATGATTCAGATTTCTTCACCACTTTCCTCCCTACACAGGAAGAATAAGAAATGCTGAAAAGAAAAATAATATATATAGGTTTCATAGAGTAACTAATAGTGTCCCTTAAAGGAAAACTGTAGCATGTATGACCTGAGATGCAATTGTGGGTGTGGTAAGTTGGGCACAGTCAGCAGTGAGGAAAAAATCTCATTCATTAAAAGTGCTTGCATCAACTCGCACTGCTCCTTGAGTCCTATTACTCTTACCATGTGGATTATGACACATCTCCTGCAACGTTGTCTTCCCCAAAATGCTGCACTATAGGGAAAAAAAAACAAGGAGATTGCTTAAGAAATTGTGGTGTGTGGTAAGTAAACGACTCATGCTATCCAATTGGTACAGACATACAGTATACAGATTAAAAAAAAAAAAAAAAAACATTGTTTAAATATATTTAAATGTGTTTTAAAGCATACCTTGTATTTTTAAGGGTAAGGGTACATGGAATATTTTTTAGGAACTGTGCAGACTCCTAGACAGTGCTCATTGGCTTGCACAGGAATCACCTGCAAAGGCTTGTTGCCTGGAAAATTGGACTGCATGTTTCTTGGCAACTGTATCCCTACAAGCACTGGTGCAGGCATTGCTGATGATACCTGTCAATGGGGGTGGTTTTAGGCAACTGAAAAATGTACCATTCAAATATGCCCAATGATTATGTGTGACTTACAGATGAAAGTATGCCTGTTGTTATTCTTCTGCATTTGAACAACATATTGTTGCTTTGCTTAGTAATGCTGTAGCAGAGTCAATATGACTTGTGATATCAGTCCTATTCTTTACATCTTTTTTGTTTTGTTTTATTCCTCAGTTTTTTTTAAACAAAATGAACTTATAAAATGTATATATGTATTTGTATAAATATACCAAAACGTGTACCAGAATTTATGCACAGTGTTGTACATTATGAGGATATTAAAAGCCCCATTTGTGGCCTTTTCAGTTTTTCTCCTATATTTGGACAGTATGACTTTCAGTTGTACATTTCTCAAACTTACATATGTCATTAAAGTGCTTCATAAGGGTCATTAGGTTAGACACAATGTCCTGAAAACTTTGTTAGCCACCAAGGAAAATTGGAAATAAAACCATGAGATTTTTTTTTTTTACATTTATTATAACTGCATTTTCTTATTCAATAGCAATGAATATTTTGTCATTGAGAGGGGAACACAATTTTCCATCAAGCGCACAAGTGTTAATTATGCCACTCCTACAAATTGTATCCACCTCAGCCATGGCATATTGCTTTTCTAATGATGAAGGAAGCTCGAGGGAGCAGCTGGCTACTAGTCTTCTGGAAATGGTTCAGAATGCCGGATGCAAAAGAGAAAGGAGACTGGTAAATAATAATCTGTGAATTAGAACACACCGCTAAAAATCAAATGCTTAATCAATGTAGACGAAAACAGAGCATAGCAATCATGAGTTCTTTAAAATTTAAAACGTAAAATTGTTTTATTTCAAGCTCTGGTATCCTGTAAAGTAAAAATGATTTGTGAAAGACAACAGTGTATTTTGGCAAGCGGCTTGTCCACCTTTTTAAAAACCATGATTGCCTTTCAGAAATAGTTAAAGGGGTGGTTCACCTTTTAGTTAACTTTTAGTATGTTGTAAAATAACCAATTCTAAGTAACTTTTCAGTTGGTCTTCATTATTGATTTTTTTTATAGTTTTTAAATTACCTGCCTTTTTTTTATACTCTTTCCAGCTTTCAAATGGGGGTCACTGACTGCATCTAAAAAAAAACAAATGCTACAAATTTATAGTTTATTATTGCTTCTTTTTATTACTCCCCTTTCTGTTTAGGGTATCTCGTATTCATATTCCAGTCCCTTATTCAATTCACTGCATGGTTGCTAGGGGAATTTGGGCACTAGCAGCCAGATTTCTGAAATTCCAAACTGGAGAGTTGCTGAATAGCAAGCAAAAAAACTCAAAAACCACAAATAATAAAAAATGAAAACCAACTGCAAATTGTCTCAGAAAATCACTTTGTACATCATACTAAAAGTTATTGCAAAGGTGAAGAACTCCTTTAACTTCAAATTTAAGTCATCTTGTTCTACTCATTCCACCGTATTTTTTTTCCCCAGAATTATGTACCACTTCCACTTCCTGTAACAACCTGGCACTGTTCAATGACTGCTACACTGAATATACTTAACAAATTTCAAGATGATGCTACTGCAGCATATGACTGGCTGTCTTCCATATCTTCGATGCTGGCCCTCAGTACACAGGTCCCTGTCAATGTCTCACTTTTGCTAAGTTTCCTTCTGATCAGAGAATCTGAAAATGGTTTGCGAAAGGTTTTGAAAGTCATCACTGATGTCTCCAAGGCTGATTCATCTCAGGTACTAAACCAACCTTTTTTAGTTAACTACAGTAAAATTCACTCACTTTCTATTTATTCCTATAGGAATTTTAGAAGTGTGTGTGTATCAATTGGTGAAAGTTAGATTACCATTTGATTATTATTATTATTCTAAAAATTCCATAAATTAATATAAATTGGGTGAGTTTTTCCTGTGGTCAACACTAGTCTCACATTTTTATAAATCTACCCTTTAGAGAGAATATGGAAATACTCATACATTCACATATGTTCATACGTTCACATTATAGTGTTTTGTCTTCATGTAGGCCACACTACTATAGACTACTATAGATTCTGGGAAATACCAGATGCACTGCTGTAAGATGCCATAGACAGTCTCTATATATATATTAGACCCCTGTGTACTTAAAATGCCAGGGCCTGTTTGGAATCTCAGTCCAAACTTGTCTTCACATAAAGTTTTCCAATGCTGTTCTATCAGCTGAAATAGGGGCATTGGGAGCTGCTTTAAGTGCATCATTTCTTTCTAAGTACAGGTATGGGACCTGTTATCCAGAATGCTCGGGACCTGAGCTCTTCATACCTGAAGTGTACATGTAAACATTAAATAAACCCAATAGACTGGTTTTACTTCCAATAAGGATTAACTAATTCTTAGTCTGAATCAAGTAGTAGGTACTGCTTTATTATTACAGAGAAAAAGTAAATTTGGATTATTTGTAAACAATTAAGTCTATGGGAGATGGCCTTTTCATAATTTGGAGCTTTTCTGGATAACAGGTTTCCAGATAATTGATCCCATATCTGTACTGTATTTGCAGTATGCAATTAAAGCATGAGAGTATTCTTTATGTAAATAACCATAATCTTTTTCATTGAATAATTAAAGGGGTGGTTCACCTTCATGTTAACTTTTAGTATGTTATAGAATGGCCAATTCTAAGCAACTTTTCAATTGGTCTTCATTATTTATTTTTTATAGTTTATGAATTATTTGCCTTTTTCTCCTGACTTTTTCTAGCTTTCAAAAGGGGGTCACTGACACCCTGTAAAATCAAAAGCTACACATTTATTGTTATTTCTACTTTTTATTACTCATCTTTCTGTTCCGACCCTCCCCTATTCATATTCCATATTCTCATTCAAATCAATGCACGGTTGCTAGGGTCATGTGGACCCTAGCAACCAGATTGCTGACACTGCAAAAACCACAAATAATAAAAAATGAAAATCAATTGCTAATTGTCTCAGAATATTGCTCCCTACGTCATGCTAAAAGTTAACTCACAGGTGAACAACCCCTTTAATGTTCTGTTTTTTAGGGGTGTCCTTAAAACAGAAATATTTCAGTATAGGTGTACATTTTTATGGATCTCCTTACCACCACAAATTATAGGCCTTCATTGCACATTGTATTTACTTGTTTGTATGATGAGCTCCATGTTTACTTTTCATCAATTGTGAAAAGACTGCCAGCTTTTTGTCTGCTCATCATCAAATGTTATATATTCCCACAGTTAGGATTTTAAAACAGATTGGCTTTTAATAGAGTAATAGACACTTGGGTTTAATTGCTTGATTACTGCCCTCGTTTATTTGGTAGAGGCTAACTTAGTATTTGCCACAAGAGGAAAATTGACATGAAAGTTTATTTGAGGTTTCTTACATTTTAATGTAGGATATGGATGAAATTCTGGTTTGCAATCCTGGTTCAGTAATGATCATGGTTCCACAAGTGGCATTCTCAACTGTTCCTTTTGTGTATTCCAAGGAAATTACTGTGTTTTAAGGGTATTTTTTGTGTGTGTGTTATTTATATTCTATTATAGTCACCGTTTATTCATGGGGGTTTGTATTACAGCAAAAAATACAATTTTCTTGAATGTTTTTCTCACAAGGTACAGTGGGAATTTACACAAGTAATCCACAGTGGGCAGTTGTTAACCCAGCTTGAGAGTGGACTTATTTTCAGGCAAATTGCAACCTGTGAGCCGTTCATAGTGATAACCAATGCATACCTCTCAACAGTTTGAAAGCAGAAAGATTTGCCGCTCAGATGGTTTGACCACACCCATTGTGTGGCCACACCTGCTAATTACCATGTCCATTTTACAAACAGTAAAGGTATGAGACCTGTTATCCAGAATGTTTGGGACTTGGGGTTTTCTGGATAATGGATCTTTCTGTAATTTGGACCTACATAACTTAAAGGGATACTGTCATGAGAAAACATGTTTTTTTCAGTTAATAGTGCTGCTCCAGCAGACCTCTGCACTGAAATCCATTTCTCAAAAGAGCAAACAGAATTTTTTATATTCAGTTTTGAAATCTGACATGGGGCTACACAAATTGTCAGTTTCCCAGCTCACCCTGGTCATGTGACTTGTGCCTGCACTTTAGGAGGAAACTGCTTTCTGTCAGGCTGTTGTTTTTCCTTTTCAATGTAATTGAATGGAATGCAGTGGGACATGGGTTTTTACTATTGAGTGCTGTTCTTGGATCTACCAGGCAGCTGTTATGGAGCCGTTATCTGGTTACCTTCCTATTGTTCTGTTGTTAGGCTTCTGGGTGGGGGCAAAGGGAGGGGGTGATATCACTCCAACTTGCAGTAAAGAGTGACTGAGGTTTATCAGAGCACAAGTCACATGGCTTGGGGCAGCTGGGATATTGACATTATGTCTAGCCCCATGTCTGATTTCAAAATGAGATATCAAAAAATCTGTTTTCTCTTTTAAGAAATGGATTTCAGTGCAGAATTCTGCTGGAGCAGCACTATTAAATGATTCATTTTGAAAAAAATGACAGGATCCCTTTATGTCTACTAGAAAATCCATGTAAAGGATCAAGCACAAGGTATGGTTTTATTACTTCAGAGAAAAAGGAAATAATTTTCAAAAATTTGAATTGTTTGGATAAAATAGTCTATGGGAGATGCGTTCCCATATTTTGGAGCTTTCTAGATAATGGATCCCATACCTGTGTGTGTGTGTGTGTGTGTGTGTGTGTGTATATATACACACACAGTTGGGTAGTGCTTTAGTGTCTATACATATGTATAGCATTTTAATTGTTGTTTAATGTCTTAGGGACAGACAATCTTTATTGACCACATCTTAAAAGGAGGTCAATGTTTCAGAGATTTTAACATTTTTTAAAAGGTTCCCAGTGTGCAGAACCCTTTGGATTATGTTCTTTTGTACTTTATGTGTATGCCTCATGTTTAAACATATACTGTAGCATCTGCAAAAGTTACACAGTCAGCGGAATTAGAAAATATTTCTATAAAAAAATAGATACATCCAGTTCCTGTTCTGTATCATGTGTGTGCCTTATTTCTGTCTGACCTGACGTTGGAACCTTCTCATTATCCTTTTATTCGCAGATTATTTTATCCTCAATCGACTTGCTTTTTATTTTCATTTTACCAGGCAGCACAGTTTCATACCCATAAAATGAGTAAATGGCCAGTGGAAAATTGCATGCAATTAAAAGACAGAAAAGAGAAAAAAAAAATGCGAGAACAAAAACAGTTGCATGGTATTAATTAGACAGATGACCTAGCTGCTGAATATTAAGGGATGAACTGGGATGCAAAATGCCCATAGTTGCTTAGCAACGTACTTCCCCATCTCCTAAGCAGTCCTCTTATGTGTGAAACTAATGATTCGTTCCTCTGCACTTATGCAGCTGTTTGATAATTCAGGGCCTTTGAGTATCTCTTCTTAACTCTTTGCATGCCTAGGCTAGGCTGGTGTAAGTGTAGAGCAAAGAAGGTTTAGCCTAGGCCATCAGTCTAAGCGGATCTCTTACCCAGATTGCATGCTTAAAACACGTTTGTGATTTATTATTGCTTTGTGGGTGGTAATGGATAATTTAGGTATGACTATAGGGAAGCCCAATCATCTGCTGCTCCTCTTGTTGCTAGACTACTACTAGTACAGCTGGTAGACTCTGTACTGAGGTTGGTTTATGCAAGCTGTTTTTCTCAGGTAGAGTTTCTTGTCTTTTCACATTGCCCTGGGCCCCTTTTTTCTCCGTCTCTTACCATGTGTCTGGCTTGTTATTAGCTTTTGGCCACATGCCATAGGAAAACTGGAAACCAACCTTTTCAGACATGCTGTGAATGGACAATCCTCAAAGCAAAGAAAAGCAATCCACTTTTTATGTGCTAGCTTTCTAAGCTCTAATTAAAATAATATATTGAAATAGTATAAACTATTGTGAACTAGAATCAAAATCTGAGGTGCATGTCCATAAAGGTGTGAAAGTCAAATTAGACAAATGAAATAGGGGAAATATGCATGGGAATACTTTTCTTACCAGGGGCACTCCACCAATGAGGTGAGTTGAGGCACTCGCCTCAGACGGCAGCGCCTCCTCATTACCAGTGGCTGCAAAAAAGGCTAGGTCCCTAGCCTTTCTCAAAGTGTGAAAGGCTAGGGACCTAGCTGTTAGTCATTTATAATATATATTATGATTTTTATAAATCCTGAGAGTGCGGACCTCTTTGTAGTAGTTATGGATAATTTATTGGCACTGCACCCAGGCAAATTCACTTTATCGAGAGTGCTGGCAACCCTTGGACTTTTATGTACAGTATATATTTATATATATATATAAGTGTGTATATATATACAGTGGTGTGAAAAACTATTTGCCCCCTTCCTGATTTCTTATTCT
>CM044431.1:129242104-129256613 GCA_024363595.1 Xenopus borealis
TATATATATATATATATATCCAATGTGTAGGTGATGGCACTCACAGGATTTGAACAAAAAGTTGTCAAAACAAGAAAAGTTTTATTTATCCAACGTTTTGGTCCCACACAAGGACGTTCGTCAAGGAATCCTTGTGTGGGACCGAAACGTTGGATAAATAAACCTTTTCTTGTTTTGACAACTTTTTGCTACTTTTTTGTTCAAATCCTGTGAGTGCCATCACCTACACATTGAATCTATTTTCTACGGCATGGAAAAGCGGTACAGTTTTTAAAAAAGCCAACCGCTGCATAAATACATTTACCTAATGGGCCATTGCCTAAGCTTGAAACCGCTTAGCATATTTATGTCTGCTTTTTTAAAAACCGTGCCACATTTCTGCATGGCAAAACTGCATATGTGTCTAGGTCCTTAGCATTCATATATATCTGTGCCCTTAATAGTGTATTGTGTGTGCTCTGGTGTCATAACTTTTGTAGTCTTCACAAGTGCACAGCACTATGGCACATCACATGTAAATAAGTGTCACCTGTGCATCTTTCAGCTTGCTGGAATGCAGCAAAATGCTTGCAATTAGCCCTCCTTGGGCCCCACCAGAGTATCGTAGTCCGCAGGGCAGGGAAGTTTTTTGGCACTTGCAGAGGCATGCAAACCAGAGACCCCACCATGGCTAGTTACTCTACTGTGCCTCTCCATACACTTACAGTACATGATAATTATCTTAATTCTGCTGGTGCATTTAGCGTTCAATAACCATGACTGGCAGGGTCAGAACAATTGCCATGTAAGTCGGCTGGGCCAAGAGGGCCAGGCGCCCTAGGCAACTTGGCGACTTTGTTGTGTGCTTGCAAGCTCTACTGAGGGGTGTAGGAGACTATGCAGAACAAAAAGTGCAGAAAACACTTAACAAGTAAACAAACCTGTTAATTATATACAGTATAATGCATTATTAACCCCTTTAATTTCTTATCAATAAGAAAGTATGTGCAGGCACTCCAAAAATTCAACATGTAGGCGTGAATAGAAAAAGCTAAGTATATTTATGTAATTTACATGTCCAAAAAATATGCAGAGCTGGCAACTTTTAAAGTATCACAGTGGACGACATGTTCACGCTGGCCAAACTTTTTCTTACCTGGATATGACCTCTCTTCAAACCACAGATTCATTGCTGTGCATTGGATTTTTGTCAGGAAATCACAGAAAATCGCCAGAAATCATGGGGGAATGCTAAATAGTAACAGGAGATGGGGGGGGACGGAGTACAATATCTAGTAACTCTTGAAAAAATAGGGGGGGGGGGTTAACAGCTATGCCTTATGTGTTTTGTGCCCTGAGATACTTAATCATAAAGATAGAGCCTACGAAGTGATTATATTCTGTACCATCTTTAAAGTAACACCAGAGAGACTGCTGATGATCTAGCAAAGTTGTGACTTGTCAGGTCAGCGCTGTGAGAGTGGCCCAGCACCAGTGCTTAAAAACAGTGCTCCAATTATTTTTATGGTTCCTGATCCTGAGTGAAGATATTAGTCTATTGTTATTTGAAGAAAATTGCAGTGAAAGATTAATAAATGTACAACGTGGTTTCTTGCAGGTTCCATATTTGGTTCCAGTTCTAATGTTAAAGCTTGGAAATTCCTTGGCACCTGAATCCTCCAGAGACATTCTATACACTTTACCTACCCTTGGTACCCATAAGGCAAGTCCTTTGCAAACACCAATGTGCAGATTCTTCTGCAAGCAATTCTCTTTGATATGCGAGTACAAAACATCTTCTTTATGTATCAGAAAGCTCTGCTTTTTAAAATAAAGGATTTTAAATCTTTAAAACAAAGGATTAATCTAAAGATATGAATCTATAATGTATTAAGGAATAGGATTTTTTTTAACAGGTGTGTGTAGCTCAGATCTTGCGGGTGTTCCAAATATTAGGAAGCACAGCAAAGCTTCAACCCATTGCGCTTCGTTTAATGACATCTTTGTGGGAGAAACAGGTATGTTGAAAACATTTTCAATATCACAGTGGCAAATAACATGCACCTTTTGCTAATGCCAATGGCACATGAATTCTCATGGCACATTTTGCTTTTTCCACCAGAGTATTTAAAGTGGACCTGTCACCCAGACACAAAAATCTGTATAATAAAAGTCCTTTTCAAATCAAACATGAAATCCAATTTCAAATTTTAATTAAAACATTCATAGCTGTTTTAAGCTCATTTAAAAATCTCAGCTGTCAATCAAATATTGTCTGCCACTCCTCTATGCCTTAGGCATAGAGGTGGGGCAGATCATTACTTTCACTTTCCATTCAGCACTTCCTAGATGTCACTGCTCCCCACACATTCCCCCAGTTCTCTTAACCATTTAATTGTGTAGCCAGGACATGGAGATCTGGTCCCCAATTCTGGTGCACAAACAAGATTCTGAGATGATACAAGGCTTGTCTTAATAACAGTGTCCACAAAATGGCTCCTGCCTGTTTGCTATGATTATGAATTCCCAGACTGAAGAAAACAAGATTAAAATAATGTATATAGTGTAATTAATGTTCATTTTGCTTGACTAATGTGATAAAATAGTGATTTTGAATATTTTTTTTGGGTGACAGGTCCACTTTAAGCAGGCAGTCGAAGACCAGAAAGGGACTGTCACATTTTGAAAAGCAAATTTCAAACACAAAATTTACTAGAGCAACTTCACGTGATCTCGATTCAGTGTGAACAGAGGTGATTTAAAAAAAAAACAAAACTCTTCAAATTGCCCTCCATGCCATTGCCTTTAAAATAATTGATTAGCTGAGTGATTAAGACAAGGTAACAAGGCAAATAAAACACATTCATCAGTACTATATATGTGTAGTTATAAGTGATTAGTAAAAGGACACTACCAAGCACTAATTAGATTTGCCAGAAAACTAAAAATATTTAAAATGGAAATTGTACTGCAAATGTTTGCCTGATATTAGATTAGGTTTGTAAATGTTATGCGTAGGATTAACCATGGCTATCATATCATTGAGTATAGCAAATATGTATATTAAAAGGTTGTTCTGTACCTTCCAGATTGTAAGAGCAATGACACACACAGGGCTTTGTTACCGCTGGAAATGTTCTCATCTGCAGGCAACATTCTAGAACAGTGATCCCTAACCAGTGGCTCGTGAGCAACATGTTGCTCACCAGCTCCTTGTATGTTGCTCCCAGTTGCCTCAAAACAGGTGCTTATTTTTTATCCTGGCTTGGAGGCTAATTTTAGCTGCATAAAAACCTGGTGTACTGCCAAACAATCCCTGCCTGTAGGCTGCCAGTCCACATAAGCAGGCCCGGATTTGTGGCAAGGCCACAAAGGCCTAGGGCAGCAGAATTTCAGGGGTGGCATGTCACTCAGCCACATTGTAATTGTTACCTGCACTGGACAGCGGTAGATAGCCAATCACAACCCTTATTTGGCACTCCCAAGGACCTTTTTAATACTTGTTTTTCTCCCCAAATCTTTTTACAATAATAAAAATGTAATATGTATTTATAATAAATATATATATATTTTTTAAAGGATCGGATTTATCCAGAATTGCAAAAGATGATGGCTTTGTCTGACACTCAATCTTTAGCCACTGGGAAAGACACCTTGTGGGAAAAAATGTTAGCAAAAGCAGCAACTGTCAGAGATATCTGCAGACACAGGTTAGAGAGAAATAGGTGACATCCTATTAATGCATGATATGTGTCTATGTGGGTAGAACCTAATCTTTCTGTTTGTCTTTATTTTACAACATATTTAATGTGAATATTGTTTAGATGGATAAGTGAATGGGAACATCTGCTAAATTTCTTTGTTTGTTGCTTTTTCCATGCTTATGTTTTCTGTTGTATAAAAGTATATTTTAATGACAGTGTACATGTACATGAAGGGAGTGGGATAGAACCAACAACAATAGATGTAATATTGTACGTCAGTCTTGAGCCATACAATTCATTTTGTCACTGTCATAAATTTTTTTTATAAAGAAGCATCACACATTTATGAAAACGTTTTTAATAAAACATTAAAAATGTTATCTATATAAGAGGATTAATTATTACAATATGAACAGTCGCTTTTGCCCATTAAACTGATTTTTTCACGCAAGTTTAGTTGCCAACCTTACTGTCAGAAAGACTTGACAGTGTAAATATAAGAAACACTTTTGTGCCTTTCTCCACAAAAACATTTTTCATAGCCATTATATTTAGTTGAGAAAACTGTCCTCAGCCACTTTGCCACCTGATCTGCCTTGGGGAGATCCATTTCTCTCTCTGGTAATTTTAATATTTATGAAATTAACTACTTTATTTCCACCATGTATTCAGAAGATCTGGTATGATAATATACTGTAATTCTTCCCTCCCAAAGGCCATACCAGCATGGGGCAGATATGCTGGCTGCTATAACTCAAGTTTTAAATGAATGCACAAAAGCCGATCAAGCTACTCCAGCTGCTTTAGTATTGCAGGGTCTTCATGCCCTTTGTCAAGCAGAGGTGAGTAGAAAATAATATGCTTCAGTATTTCTATATTTTACTTCAGTTGTAACATCTACCCGATTAGCTGATAATATTGTAATTGTTTTACCCCATTGTTTTAATAATGTCTGTGACTGAAATCAGCTGCAATTTTTATCTCTGTGATATGTTTTATTCCAGTGATCAAAATGCTTTCTAGGGCACCAGTACTTTTAGATATTACCCCTGTAGATATTACCCAGCATTGGTAATTCAAACACCAGGGCCAGAAGTAGGAGTAGACAGAAGAATCATGTACCTAGGGTGCAGCAGTGGTGATGATGGGGGGGGCACTCCCCTGTCTGCCTACCGCTAGTTCGGGCTTTGGGCTAGGGAAATGGAACTCCTGGAAGAGCTTAATTTCTAAATTTTTTCAATAATCCCTGACATACCCTGTGAAGGAGTAGTGGCATGAGCTCTGTAGCTATCTTTCGAAAAGTGCTAAACAGTATTGAACAGTACTCGAATATAAAAATATTCTATTTATCTATCTATACAAACTTACATGATTATTTTACTGTTGCTTTGGATATGGGATTTATTTAGTTATGCAAATATGATTTTAATTTTAAATACAAAAACATGTTTGATTAATTGCTAGGGGTCCCTGCTCTATTTTGTGATATAGTTCACTAGGATGTAGGGCTCTGCCAGAATGCACTAGGAATGTAGATTATGTGTATGGACTGTTAATTAGTGTGTTTGTATGGGCTGTGAGGGATTAAATGTACTGTTAAGAGCTATAAATTAATGTCTGTAGTAAGTGGCTTTCATCCATCCAGGGGTGCTGCACCAATGAGTTGAGAAACTTGCCTTAGGTGACAGCGCTGAGTAGGTTACCAGCCTTTAAGAGCCAGATTTCTGGTTCGGATTTTCTAGTGTGAGAAAACACAATTGTACTCTCCACACTAACAAGTTGCCGACCCCCCCCCCCTCGGTTTCAGAAATTCAGCTGCATCCATCCAACCTATGTTGTTTACAGAAATTATGGCATAACAGCTGAATTTTGCTAACATGCATTACTCTTCTCTTCAAGGTTGTAGATGTTCGCTCTACCTGGAATGCTCTTTCCTCCAAACTTGGTTGTGAAACACGTCCCCTTGTTCTCAAAATGTTGCACAAACTGTTTGCATTGGTCCCTTCTTTGACTGTAAATACAGAAGAATATCAGGTAGGTTAAATTCCTGCTTAACAGTTCAGTAGCTGACCCACCTCAAAAACATTGGACTCGTCACTTAAAATTGTCCTTAAATTTTTTGCTTTCTTTTCTTTATTCATTAGCCTTATTGAGTAGTCATGTCTCTATGGTTAGTAGCTTGCTGGATTTTTTATTTCTCTTCCTTGTAGAAATTTAAAACTGAGGTAATCAGTATCCTTTGGAGACACACTCAAAGTAAGGTAAGGGAAAGACAACATCATTTTTTTTCTTGCCAGTGAAAAAGGTGCATTATACAGATATATGACCTAATATCCAGGTTTTCCAAATAAGGGATCTGTAATTTGGTTCATTATACCTTAAGTCTGCTAAAAATCATGTAAACATTAAATAAACCCAATAGAATTATTTTGTTTCCAACATGGATTAATTGTATCATAGTTGAAATCAAGTACAATATATTATTATAGAGAAAAAGAAATATTTTTTAAAATATGATTTCTTTGATTAAAATGTACTCCATGGAATAAAGGGTTCTGTTTGAAAAACAATTAATATTTGTCATAATGATCCAAACTGTGGAACAAAAAGCTTTTGATGAAACTGTTTATTTTAATATTAATTCTAATTGTATAGCTGTAGATATTAGGGAAAAACAAGATATTCTTTGTCCAGTTTAGCATATTGGCAGTTAATACAGTTTCCAAGTTCATCTGTCTAAAAACTTCATCAACATATCAAAAAAGTGGCAGCTTTATTTTTTGTGTAACTTCACTTAATAGTGGTTATTTTGTATATAAAAATGCAGAGAAATGTAGAACCATCGCCTGGCCAGACCGACCAGGTGCCCTAGGCAACCAGGCTGGTCGCAGCCCCCCATAGACGCGAGACACTGAAGAGAGGCGTGCATATGCACGAAAAGGCGCTTGTCCTCCACACACTCCAGCCACAGCAGGAAGCAGGGATCAGACTAGGGGGTAGGAGGCAGAGAAAGTGCATGTCTGGCGCTCCTCCCAGCTTTGCACCCTAGGCACATGCCTACTCTGCATACCCTTTGGCCCCGCCCTGTGTAGAACAACTGTGCTAAAGTTAATATTGGGCATAAGCTTAATATTGTTCCAATAATTAGAGGTTAATGCTGACTGTAGAGTCCTGCAGCTGGTTGGGTAGCAGCAGGTTACCCGTAAAAACTTGCGGTACCCTGTGGGTTGCGGGCAGAAGTTCCGGGTGCAGCTATAAACGTGAGTAGGTGGTTCTGCAGGTTTGCGGGTCTTCACAATAGCAATTTTTACTCATTTTTTTTCTGATCACGCCTACTTCCAATGACGTCACTTCCGGTTACAATATCCCACGAAGAGGAGTGCTACTCCAGGTATATACACACCGGGTTGGTGTCAGGTGCTTCACGGATTTCGGACCCTCTGCCCATCAAGGCCCAAAGATAGTATACAACAAATACAAAAATTTGTGGCACAGCTGATGCAGTTGCATCAGTGGTTGGTGTTTAATAAACACCAACCAACTTCTGGTTACAATGACAGCAATTACTGATTCTTGATGGTCAGCATGAAAGCACTTCCTGATTCTTGATGGTCAGCTTACAGCACTTCATGTTTGTTGATTGTCAGTGGGTCACGGGTCCGGGTTACGGATAAGGTACTTCCGGGGCGGGGTAACAGGTCAAGGCGGGTAAGAATGTGGGTCAGGGTTGCGGATTGCAGGTTGCGGGTACGGGTTGCAAAAAATGGACCCGCACAGGACTCTAGGTTTCATAAAAAGAAGTATCCTGGATTCTTGAACTATTATCGGGCACTGGACAGGATAAATAATTTCAGAAAGCCACTTTGCTTGCAAATTGTAGAAGTGAACACTAGAAATTAACTGGAGCTAGCCATAAGACCATTATTTCCTACACTGTCAGTCTGATTTAATTAAGAGAGGTAAACGTGGTTCGCCAGGGTCATCTAACTAAGCATTATTAGTATAGGTCATTGAGTAAGCTTTAGGGTTGTGACAGATAGGCAGATTCGTGGAGATTTAGTCACTTGGTGATTAATTGCCTCTTCTGTGAGGCAACAATCTTCGGCAATCACGAAGTTGCCTCGGGAGGAAACTTCGGACAATTCCGGAAATCAGCATTGGCGCTGGTGTTTCGTCATTCAAACAGGCGGCAGGCAGGGAGCAGGCAGTTTGGGGAGATTGTCGTCTCACAGAAGAGGCGATAAATCGACAAGCGACTAAATCTCCCCGTTTGCCCCAACCCTTAAGCAGTGCTAAATCTTTACAAACAATGCTGTTGTTCAAATGTTGCTTGTTTAGAAACAGAGTTTATCTTGTGTTCGTTTCTTTTAATGTTTCTTAAAGTATCTGGGCTTTATTGTTTGCAATAAACAGTATTATATAGTCTATATATAAACCATTTTACTTTGCAGAAGTGTTCTGCGACAATAATAAATTATCTTTTTAGGATCTCATTGTGATGGTTTCTGCATACAAATCTCTGTGTGAATTTGAGGCTGATGAGCACACTGTTCTTCATATTCCTGAGAAGGTGGGTTTTTTATGCCATTGTGTAGCCTTTCCTCCCGCTAAGCACTTAAAAAAGGTGAATTTTGGAAAAAGGTTTTCACTATTATGCTTACATATTCAGAATTGGTTACTTGTATTTGTCACAAAGCAGCTGTTCTGTCACAGAGGAGATTTCACACAGCATTTTGACTACAGCCATCCCTTTAACTAACACTATGGTATATGTTGGCGCTAAAGAAATGCATGTTAATAATAATGTTACATTTTAAATCTTAATTTGACATTTGCTATTGATATGTTAGAAATAACTTCAGGCAGAGTGATTGCTTGTTATTGTGTTATACAATTATATAGTAAATAATACAATTCTAGAATAGATATCTATTTGATCAAATCAGAAGTTTCATTTCCAAATATGATTATCCTGTATACTTATATATTTTCTCTAATAACAACAGAGTTATATATGGTTAACAATATCAGTTATACATCTTCTTTAGACATAAATATTACTTAAATGTGAACATGAAAGTTTCTAGTTCTGTTACAAAGGACATTTCTCAGAGGATCAAACTGGGTTATATGCTTTTTCATTTTCAACATCGCATATATTTATTCTGATTTTCCTAAAATAGTCCTCTTTCTTGTTGTTATGTCCTCTTTAAACATTTTCATGTGACTCTGCACGTCCGATTAATCTCAAATATCAGATTTTCTTGCCCTTTAATCCATCTGTTCTTGGATTCCTTTCTGTTGGGACAGAGTTATTAAAAATCAGCAAGCCCTCTTTTTTAACACGATCTTTGCAATGAAAAAGTGATTCTATTTCTCACTTTTTTATGCTATAAAATACATTTGGTTTGAAAGAACTTTGAAATGGTGCAGAGTAATTGAAATAGTTTTTACTCTGTTCTGCTGGGACACACAATATGATTAGGTGGGTTTTAGATGGTCAAATCTGTCTTTGGGCTTAAATTTACTGTAGCATGTGACATACCAGATTGATGTGAAACCTTTACTGAACTGTGTTACATCAGTCAGGTTTTATTGTTGCTGGGGAGTGTCCACCAAGCAACAAATACTATCTTGTTTTAAACTAAGCTAGTCTTACAAAGCTTAAAAAGTGATTTTGTTTTTAGTAGTAATATGTAGGTGAGTGTATTTATGTTTTGAGGTGTCTTTGTATTGTTTCATTTCATTCAAATGTAAATTTAGGAGATTATATGACAAAAATGTTTAAGTAATATGAATCCACTAGAAGACAAAACTGGTCTATGTTTAATGCACTATATTAAAATGATGTTTATGGCTGCTAAAGAAGCACAAATGTAATTGATTATGAATGCTGTGGAGTTTCATGTATAAAGGTTTCCATAGCGTACAATGGACAATTTAACCAAATATTGAGTTAAGAACATCATTGAATGCTTTGAGTGCTGTAGTAAATCGTCTTTACTCTATTCCTTATTGTAGACTGTGTATGTTTGTTATATTTCACTTGCTAATGAAGGATGGAAGGAAAAGAACTTATTTGTAATGTTGCATAATCATTCCTTTGTTTTGACTGTTATTACAGCCATGGAGAGCATACAGATGAAGCCACTTTGGTTTATGTGTTTAACACAGAATATCTAAACACATTTAACCTACTTCTCCCATTTAACACAGAATATTGTGTCACAACATCCCATCCAATTAAAGAGTTCACCATTGTAAACAATGGTGTTTTGGTATGCTAATGAAAAGGTTAAATGCATTAAATGAGTTAAGATAACTTTAGATAAAACAGTTTCTTCAGTTAATCCTGAGTCATGATGCATATAACACACAAATCAAAATGGCTTCACCTGTATTGTAGACTGATATAATATGCTTTGCTAATAAGAGCAGGTGGTGCTTTACTCTTGTAGTCTAATTTTATGTTAAAGTTAACAAAACATAAATTAACAATATTGTTTTTGTGTCATTTCAGGCAAGGCCTGAGGTGGCACCTAAAGATGAATCTGACCTGGCTAGTGAAGAAGAGGAGAAAGAAGCTGACCTTTCTATTCCAGGCTCATCATATATTAAGTTAATGGCGCTGACACCCTCATCTGTTTTACCAGGTTTGTTTTAAGAGTGTTGTGGATGTAATAAAATGCAGTAAGACCGTTTTGAGGATTTCAAAGCTAGTTCCTGATGGGAGAATTATTATGAATCTACAGTTAAAAAGCTTAAAGGTCCACATATCTCAATTGCACAATTGGGTCCGAGTCTTAGGGACTCAAAAATTATCCCATTGGGTAGAGTTGTTGAACTCTGTCTGAGGCTACCCACAGAAAGATAGTATACCTTGGTGCTGTTTAATGAATGTTATTAAACTGTACAACACTATGAAACCTGTCACTGCTTCCTCAGTGAAAAAAATATGTATCATAAATAAAAACACTCATCTTGTGTTTTCATTGCTGATAAAATGCTCCAACTGCAACAAAGGTCTTTTGCTATTGCTATGTATTATTTTGAATACATTCAATAAAAGTAGCTGACAAAGATCTCTGATACATGAATGTCTTGCTTTTGTTTTGATGATCAGAGTAGTTCCTGAAACTAAATGAGATAGCTATTAAACTTTTGAACCTTCCATGCCTAACCAGTGCCAACTGTTTACCATACACAAAACCTCCATGCAGGCTTTACAGACTGTTCCTCTGCCAGATGCCTATCCATAAAGTAAATATGTTACTGCAAGCATTTTAAATGGATTAAAGCATACTAAATAATCTTAATGATCAGCATAAAAGAGCTTTATAATATTAAATTATGAACTTGCCTTTTTATTTTTTGTCTCGGATTAATGCTCTACATGTTGTAACATGTGAATCCAGAACTGATGAACAAATCGATAACCTTAGATATTTGTGCAGATGCGCAATAATGTTTATTTACAAGTGCTATGTGCAAAGTGCAAGTCACCATTCTTTTCCTCATACTTCTAATGTAATTGTGACCACAAGTGCAGTTGCAATTGGGCTATTGCACCCAAAATGCTCAGTTGTGTTTTGTTTGTGTTTCTACATGGATCAGATGCAGTTGCACTGAAAATCTTCAGTGTTTCAAAAATTTGAAGGATTTTGCTGAGAATCGTTCGATCGAATTGAACAACTTTTTATTTGATCGAAAATGGACCTGTTCGATCGAAATAGGTCAATTTTCTATTGAAAAAGCCCTTTAAAAATACTTCAAGGGTCGAATGTCGAAGTTTTTTCTTCTGCTCCTAAGAGTCATTTGCAGAAAAAGTAGAAGCTGCAAACAAAAATTAGACCAAAATAGCATTAAGTGGCACTTTATATATTTAATTTGGAATATTTTTTATTTAATTGTTATGATTTTTCAAAGTTTAACTTTTTCATGTTAAAGTATTATGTGTATTTGATCAATACCTCAACAATATGACCATGTGTCCTATATTTTGTGTTGTTTAATAAACGTGCGATTATCTTAACTATATAAAGATTTACTTATATCCCCATAAATTCTGTAGTATAAAAGTTGTCTACCAGCCATAGTTTTCCTTTTACTGTTATCCCCAACTGGAATGCAGGCTCTACCAGCCCCCACCTTTGTTTGGAAATAGCAATTTTAACCAGTAGGTGCCCTTTAAATATGATGATCCAAGTTAGAGAAAGATCCAGCATTCTGGATAATAGCCTGTGCCTGTATCACCCTGCTTCAGAATCACAACATTGATTCTAGTGGTTCACAATGGTAACTGGACTGTACAGCTTTCTTTATAAATATATTGTTCTTGCTATATGAAGGATCTGAAATTCCTTGACCTCATAATATAATATCAAATTAAAATAGTGCTGACTGATATCTTTTATAGATCTGAAATAATGTTTTGTCAGTGCTATCATAGATATGTGAACACTACTTGGAACAGGAACAAAGAGAGTCACTCATCACTAAGAGCCATATATCCACACCCACCTAGGTACTGTTTTAACAAATGATTGTTTCACAGTTTCTAATTTCTTCTTGACTTGGAATTTTCTTAAATTCATTTTCAGCCCTTGAATCTTTCCTTTCATCTCTTGTAAAGCATGAAATGAGTCGCATGCCACGTGGTATTTATCATACAGCTCTCCATGGTGGTAATATAAGATCTGACCAAGGAAAAACTGTTGCAGGAATACCAAGCTTCATGCTAAAAATGTACGAGAAGAATAAACAGCCTGGCCTGAAGCCTGGCCTTGCAGGTGACCTACATTTTTTAAATCAGTTTTGTTAATTTTAATTCTCAGTCATTGCACACAATCATTTCAAAGTTAATTTTGTTCTACAGCATGTTGCCTACTACAAGATGTAAGATGTTTACTTCTACAGATATTTGTTTATTTCCAAGAAGATGAAGCAAAAGTGTTTGCTAAGTACCACTATCAGAAAACAGCATTCCATGATGATCTTTTGCTGTGTAATTCTGTACATGTTCTCGAGATAGGCCTGACTCTAAGGCAGCAGACTTTTAGATAGACAGCAGGTTGACCCTACAGAAGACATATGTGGTACAAATAAGAAAGAGAATTGGAAGGAAAATGAACATGCTGTGTGCAAATACACAAGATCAAAAAGAATACTTTAGTATATTCCTTGTATAAAAATGTATGCCAAATCAAGAGAGTTGCCTCTGCCTTATTTGTATGGTATATGCATGGCTATACTTTACTTGCAGTGCTGGGGTCTATTTAGGTCTTTTTTTTAGGTTTATTGCATGGATATTTATACTTAATAATATGGAGCAGTTCTGTCAGAGACACTGCTTAATATAATAAAGAGCAAAATGGGAGGTTATTTTTCTATGCTAATATTAGCATATACTCATAATATACAGGTAAACAGTCCTGGTCTTAGTTTGTGAAGATTCTCATTCATCCAGGTCATGGTATATCTATAAAAATAAGTCAAATCAACTGGACTTGCTGTGTTTTTTCTTCTTGAAGATGTTTTACCAGTCATCCAACTGGCTTTCTCAGTTCAGAATAAAGTTGAATTGAGCTGCTGAATTAAAGCTACATAACTCAAAAACCACAAATAATGAAGAAGGAAAACCAACTGATAACTGCCTCAGAGTAGCTCTCTCTACATCATACCAAGGGGCAGATTTACAAAATTCACGTGAATAATTAGAAGTTCGATCGAATTCCAATCATACGATTTTATCGGATATTCGAGTATGCAAATTTGCCCACTTCGATCATCGAATATGCTAAATTCAAGCATATTGAATAGATCTAATTATCGAATATTCGATCATTCGACCATTCGATGATCGAGGTATTTCAGCTTTAAAATTTTATTCGACTGCCAGATTGAACCTACTGAATATTACAGATGTAGCCACTTGGATTTGTGAGTTAAATGCGTCGTGACTCAGGGCTAATTGAAGAAACTGTGTTATCTAAAGTCATCTTAACTCATTTAATGCATTTAACCTTTTCATTAGCATACCAAAGCACCATTGTTTTCAATGGTGAACTCTTTAATTGGATGGGATGCTGTGACACAATATTCTGTGTTAAGTGGGATAAATGGGATAGATGATTTGTTATTCTGTGTCAAATGCACAATCCAAAGTGCCTTCATCTGTACTTGCTCGAATACCCTTCGTATGATCGAACGCCTCGACCATTCGAATCGTACAAATTTTTCAACGATCGAAGGAAATTTCACAATTTTTTCGTGAAATCTAATGTTCAATCATACGATTTTTTTCGTGAAATTGAATATCGCACAAAAAATAGCCTAAAACTATTCAATTATCATTTGATAGTCGAATTACTACCGAATTTCTTCCGAATTCGAGGGCTAAAAGCTCTCAAATTCGTGAATAATGATATATTTGCCCCTAAATGTTAACTCAAAGGTGAGCAACCCCTTTCATACCAATGTTACCTCACTTTAACCCAAAGCGTAAATTTCATTTTTAGATGAATGTGACACTATACATTTTACTGCATAGCAGTCATTATCAAATGGCAGAGCATAGCGGCTCCTTGGACTGAACATTTGTTGCTTTACTATACTGTATACCTTGCATACAGTATTTTTTGTATTGTTTGTACAGCTGGTATGCTGCTCTGTTATGATCTCCCTGTCCAGACAGACAAGGATGGCAGGCCAATTAATCGTTTTCTTGCGAGTAGAGGCCGGAGCTACCAGCAGATGTTGACAGCACTTATCAATGAGGTATGGATAAACAGAGCATAACTGTGTTGTCTGCACTATGTACATACATA
>CM044431.1:129259318-129298712 GCA_024363595.1 Xenopus borealis
TTATTTTTTTCTGTGCTATAAAACTGAAGGGAAGACAAGCTGAGCTGGAGATGCAGCTGAAACATGGAAAGGATGACCCACAAGAGCTTCAGTATAAAACATTTACAGCTTGGCTGTGGTAAGTAAAATGCTTTATTCTGTATTTGTAATTTTTCCGTGCTCTACTAAGAAAACTTTAAATAGGTGCTTGGTTTTTGTGCCACTGGTACAGATGGAGTCTTCATAATTGAAATTATTTTTATTCAAACAAAAAATGTGTAGAAATAGCTGTTGGTAAAACAAATCTTCCCTGCTTGCATGTGGTAGCCTACCTGGTTTATGAAGGGTTGGATTTTATTTCAGTCAGTATGAGATTAAGTAATAAAATAAGGAGGTGGCAGGAAAGATATATTTAAAAATATCAAATGGCTTTGAGAGTAGACAAGAAGAATTTATAGAGCTACAAACCTGTTGCGAACTGGAATATGATTGACTGTTATTAAAGGGATTTTTATGATGTAGTTTTTATTTCTAAATTACAGAAGATAAGGCGAAGAAACGTGGGTTGGGTTCATGTTGATGCTTGCATTAACATTTGTTCAATCTTTGTTTCAGGGTACGGGATGCTTTGACTGATGTCATTAAGTGTGCTGTGAAGTAAGTATGCTTGTTAAAGTACATGAAGTAAGGAAAAGTCCTTGATAAACATGATTCAACACATAATAACACAATATAACAAATTGAAAATCTAAAACCAGGACAGACAAACAGGAAGGGATGGATTGGGTTTGATTGAGTCATGAGAAGGGAGGCAGTTCAGCTAAAAAGTTCAAAACTGTTTGGATCCAGTGGTTGGGGAAATCATAGATAATATTCAACTATACAAAATAACAATAAGATCCAGTAATCACACAAGATAAGTGTCAATATATTAACATATGAACTATTTTATATTAAACAAACCATGTGTGTTTTCTAATATATAAATCTTCCTCAGCCTGTATGACTTACACAGGGATTCCCTGATATATTCTGACTTGTGGCCCACTGTTAAGAACACTCGACACTGTACACAACACATATGCTGTATTCTATAAGTTGTTAAATCATTGTGACAAGTGTTTAACTTCACTGTTGTAACCAAAGTTAATGATCATTTTGTTATAAATATTTACAGAGTAGAAATGCTGTGTATCTGGGGTAAAGTTGCAACTTCAAGGAGTCATTTTGCTTTGGAGTAGGTCCACTGAAGCCTTATATTTTTATTATTTTTAATGCAATGTAAAGAATGCCTGACGCTCATTCTTTAAACTGAAGTCAATCTTGGACTAACCAGGAATTCAGTTTCATGTGATCATAAAGACATTTGTATTCCTCGAAAAATGGAAATTCTTTCCAAGGTTGCTTGTGTTTTTTTGTAACTGGGATTTGACAACACCAAGCCTTTCTAAACAGGCTATTCGAGCAGATTATACCAAGATCATGAGTTTACAAACAACAGATTTGGAACATTTAAAAAAATAGGAAAGCATGTTGTGTATCATAGAGAATATATGCTGGCAACATGTTACAATATATAGTGAATAATGTACCCCCAGTTGCAAAATATGAGGATATTAGAACTTACCTCGGAGTTCCATGACCTGTATAAAAGCACTGAGCCTTCGGCCTCGTGTTTTTATACAGTAATGAAACTCCTTGGTAACTTATAATATCCTTATAATTTACAAGAGGGGGTACATTATTCACTATATATTGTAACATGTTAAAAAGTTGTATGGAATGCTACTAGAGACAGACGTTGACAGCGGTAGCTGCTTCTCCTAAGCATATACTTTCAGCATTGATTTTTAAGTGCTCCACTTTATTCCAATTTGTCCCACACATCTGTTCATTAATAAATAGATTATAAATAGACTGAGGCAGATTCACTTACCGAAATCCTGATTGATTCTCTGCAGTTTGTTTATCACAGTTATTGACTATACGGTAAGTTTACACACTCAGTCTCTATGTCTTGTCATTAAATATACAGTGCAAAAGTTTTCACCCCCCTTGGCATTTTTCATGTTTTGTTGCCTCACAACCTGGAATTAAAATAGATTGTTTGAGAGTTTGTATTATTTCATTTACAGAACATGCATACAACTTTGAAAAAATGTTTTCTTTGTGTAGCAAACAACAAATAGGATAAAGTAACATAACTTTTTAGCATGCATAACTGTTCACCCCCCGAGCCCCCCCAAAGTCAGTACTTTGTAGAGCCACCCTTTGCAGCAATTACAGCTGCAAGTTGCTTTGGATAAGTCTCAATTAGCTTGCCACTGGGATTTTTGCCCATTCCTCAAGGCAAAACTGCTCCAGCTCCTTCATGTTGGATGCAATCCAAGTCTGACTACAGGTTCTCCATTGGATTGAGGTCTGGACTTTGACTAGGCCATTGCAACATGTTTAAATGTTTAAGTGTTGCTTTAACAGTATGCTTTGGGTCATTGTCCTGCTGGAAGGTGACCCTCCAGACTGACACAGGTTTTGCTTAAGAATTTAGCACCATCAATCTTTCCCACAATTCGGACCAGTTTCCTAGTCCTTGCTGCAGAAAAACATCCCTAAAGTTTCATGCTGCCACCACCATGTTTCACTGTGGCGATGGTGTTCTTGGGGTGATGAGATGTGCTGGATTTGTGCCAGACATAGCATTTTCGGTGGCTGAAAAGTTAAATTTTAGTCTCATCTGACCAGAGCACCTTCCTCCATACATTTGGGGAGTCGCCCACAAGCCTTTTGGCAAATGCAAAACATGCCTTCTTATTTTTAACTTTAATTAATGCACTTTTTCGGCTACTCTTCAATAAAGCCCAGCTCTATGCAGTGTATAGCTTATTGTGGTCCTATGGACAGATACTCCAGTCTCTGCTGTGGAACTTTAGTCTGTCTGATTTATGCCCTCCTTGCCCAGTCTGTGAGTTTTGGTGGGAGGCCATCTCTTGGCAGGTTTGTTGTGGTACCATGTTCTTTCCATTTGAAGATGATGGATTTGATGGTACTCCGGGGGATTGTCAAAGATATGGATATTTTTTATAACCCAACCCTGACTTGTACTTCTCAACAACTTTGTCCCTGACTTGTTTGGATAGCTCCTTGGTCTTCATGGTGTGATGTCTCTTGCTTAGTGGTGTTGCAGCCTCTGGGGACTTCCAGAAAAGGTGTGTTTATACAGATCATGTGACACAGGTGTACTTCATTTCACTAATGTGACTTGAAGGTAATTGGTTGCACCAGGACTTTTCAGGGGCTTCAGGGCAAAGGGGGTGAATACACATGCACATGCCAATTTTCATTTTTTTTTTTTTTTTTTAATTCTTTATTTTTATATATATATACTGTATATATATATATATATATATATATATATATATATATATTTCTTATTTCACTTCACCAACTTAGACTACTTTGTGCAGATCATCACATAAAATAAGATTAAGAAGCATTTAAATTACAGGTTGGAGTATAATAAAAAAGGTAAAAAGCCAAAGTGGGGGGGTGCATACGTTTGCAAAGCAGTGTAGCTTACCTTACTGTAGATGCCATTCTCTAGACTTCACTTCACTTTCTTCAGTGAAGTTAAAACCCAGACTGCATTAAATACATAAGATGAGGTCTTCTGAGAGATTTATGTTTTCTCTATGCCTCCTTATAGGATGTTGCTTTATGGTCTTCAGTCATCAGCTTTGACATTGTGTGCAAAGCTGTTTTTTTACTAATATTTCTACATCCTTCTTCCACAATATTCCGCTTGCCTAAATCCCGTTAAAACATTCTACATTTTTAAACCTGGAAAGGATAATCTTATCTATGGTTTTGTATGACATTTCTTACAGGACATAAAAGGATATTCCAATATCTGATATAAAAAAAAAAGAATTTGCACATTGAATAATCAAGTTGAATTAAACGGGCTGTTTACTAATAGTATTATTAGTAATAATACTAACTTTTTAGTATTATTTGTAATTGCTGAGTTATTTAGCTGTTTATTCAGCAGTTCTCCAGTTTGCAATTCCAGCAATGTGGTCCAAATTACAGTACCCTAGCAGTCATACATTGATTTGAATAAAAGACTGGAACATAAATAGGAGAGGACCTGAATAGAAAGATTAGTGATAAAAAGTAAAAATGACAATACATTGCTAGCCGATAATTCAGTTTGGAATTTTTTTATTTTAATTTTTTTTCTGTTGAATGGACCCACAAATATTCTCGTTTAAGATGAAATATAGAGTAGATGATGTGGTACAAATCTGAGATGAGTAATGCCTCCTGTCACTAAAAATAATTAGGAGGTTCGTGCATCACAAATTTCCCAAATTAAAGTTAGGATTTTTAAGGATCTGTACAGAACAGGAGTTTCTGTTTTTGTAATCTGTGGTTTTGTAGTATACATTTTTGTAATCTGTGGTTTTGTAGTATACATTTTTGTAATCCCATTACTACATTACTACATCTTTTATTGTTTTGACAAGGTATGTTTTAGAAGTACAACAAAGCGCTGATCTTATTAAATTGCATCTACCGTAAAATTACTTTAAGATTTTTCCAATCTCTCTGTTCCCAATGAACTGCAACAGAAGAGCACTTTCATAGTAACAGCCAATTTTATCCACTGTTTAATGAGCAAAAAAAGAAGAAAAACTTTTTATAGTACATTATTTTAAGTCTGCTTAAATGCTTGGAGCCATAGTCAGAACCAGCAGACAGCAATGCTTTAGAGGAGTATTAGCCAATCTTGTTTACTAATCTGCTTTTGGACAACAGGAGAGAGGAATTATCGAACAAACTCCATTTTTACAAAAGTTTTTAAAAAGTGTCAAAAAAATAGCAAGCGTTTGCAAAAAGTAATTGCTCGTTGTGTACTATTTGAAAGCAATAAGTTTTGTTACAGTCAACTGTCCCTTTAAGATTAAATGAACCTGAATTTTTAATATAAGAAATCTGCCTTTTTTTTTTTAACATTGTTAGAATGGTACAAAGAAAATTGCTGGGTTTCATATACATTAATGGTTCATAGACCTGTATTAGAAGACCACATCTGTTACAAATTCCTGAACTTCATGAGGGTGCACATCCTAAAAATATCCAGTTCTTCATTCAGAGTTAATATTGTGTTATGGAACAGCACACCTTTGGCTTATTTATCCTTTATTTCATAGTAGCACCATGCTCATTCACACTGATAAACAGTAGAGTAAGTGCCTCCTTATCGCTGAGCATTGTGCTGCCATGCATTAATAAAGACTTACTAATGGGGTAATGTGTACACTAATGGTACAACTATAAATATATATATATATATATATATATATATATATATATATATATATATATATATATATATATATAGTATATGAGTGGCATTATAAAGTAGCAGACTTAAAAAAATAAAAAAAATGTAAAGTCATAGCCTAACCACCTACAATGAAGCCATCATTTGGCTAGCAGTATTGAATATATTTCTTGTGATTACGAGCCAGTGTGTACATGGTTCATTTCTTACACATTGTATTTCTTTCTCTTTACAGAGACAGTCCTGTGGTGAAGGGAAACTCTCTGTTGGCATTGACTGGACTTGCTGTGGCTGTATCAAAATATGAAAGCAGTCTTCCGTCAGAAACAGAGGGAGCCCCTGAGGTATGCTGGAGATGAGATTCATTATTACTTTTCATGATGTGTTTATCATATTGCTGTCCTTTCTGCTACAGATTTGTCTCGTTTTTGCAGCAGGTTTCAATCGCCAGATTGTATCTAATGTAGCTAACCTAAAAAAGCCCATTCATTAACAGTCTCATTTTAGTGTTTTTTTGTCATTTATAAAAAAATAAGAACATAAAAATTAGTAATGAAAAAATAAAACTGAACAATCCAAATAAGACAAGGAAAACCTCTTCTAATTCCTCAACTTTTACATTCAGTCACAAAGTTTTCATGATGTAGAGTAATCAGAAAAAAAAATTATTTTAAAACAAAAAAAATTGATTTTGTAAAAAAAAAATAAGAACATTAGTAAATGGGTCACTTTTAGCCATTCTTTTAACACATCGTTCAGTGTTATTCTTCTGTTCATATTTTTTTATTCAGATTTCGTAGTTTGAGTTTGTGAATTTAGTCTTAGTTTCCAAAACCTCTTGAACCATTAAAATCTAACCTTTGATAAAACTTCCCCTAAGGGGCAAATATATTATTATTCCCCAAAAATCCTGCGATTTTATTTGAAATTCGATAAGCAGTCCACTATCGAATGCTTATCGAATAGTTTTAGGCTATCATTTTGCTTGATATTCGATTTCTCGATAAATTCATACGATCGGATACCGATCGTTCAATTTCACGAAAAAATCTTACTTTTTCCTTCGAGCCTCCGAAAAATTTGTACGATTCGAAGGCTTTGATCGTACGAATGGTATTCGAGCAGGACTTAGTCAAAGAAGCCTATGGGGGGGGGGGTTCCCATAGGCTTCTATTGCAATTTGGTAGGTTCAATCTGGCGAAGTAGGCATTCGAAGAATTTAAAAATTTTGATTCCTTTGATCATCGAATGATCAAATTATCGAAAATCCGATCATTCGATCTATTCGATAATTCGGTATTCGACGATCAAGGAGGCCAAATTAGAATATTCGAATATCTGATTAAATCGTATGATCGTAATTCGATCATATTCAATCGAACTTCGATCTATTCATGTGAATTTTGTAAATCTGCCCCTTAGTGTCTGAAATCCATCCACACTACACTTTGTAAGATATCTACAAATAAACCACTAAATAAAAATATCTCACTGTTGGTCTGATCAGTTATTTCTCACATTCTTTATGATCAGACTGTGGGTAGAGCAGTGGTAAATAGTATTGGTGCCCAAGGCAGTACTACTAGGTACCCCACCTATCCATACACGTACCCATAATTCACAAATAGACCATTTGATTTATAAGCTAATATATGCAACCTTAGGGCTACTTTTAATTATGCATCAATAACATATTTAGCAAAAGTACTATACTTCTCACATTTCAGCGGCACAGATAAAACATTTTATGTTAATTTACCTTCTTAAACATTGCTTGTTTTGACCTATAGATTGAGCCTGATATTCTTCCAACAAGTGCTTGGATTTCCATGGTGCTTGACACCCTCTTGAGTATTGTGGACAATCATTATCAACCAAAAGGAAGAATCTTCCCATGGTTTCAGCATGTAAGTTTATTTTTTATAACAAATATATTGCACAGGAATGCTCTATAGCAAAAGCATGTTGATAAACTGGTAACAAAATAACTGAGCATATACTTACATAATTTTGCAACAAGGAGATACATTAGATGACTGAGAGGAATATTGACTTTCTTATTTTCAGTGAAGAGTCAGGGTCAGGCCTGTCTATCTAGAAAGAGAATATATCGTGAATGAAATATGTCCCTAAATTTGTCATTCTGACATTGAGTGACACATGTATTAGCAAATCTATCTTTGTATATTTAAATATTTCTTGTAACATAGATAATGTTGCGTTACATTATAGTGGTGAAAGTATTAAAAATAGAGCCCAAGTATCACTAAAAGCCACCTGTTAATAAACTGCTTACATACATTTTCTGATGTGTAGCCAATAAGAATCAACCAGTAATGCTATGGAATACTGGGCTAGATTTATTGACAAAAGCATCATTTTTTAAAACCAGTCCCCCATCATTAACATCCTTTGAGATGCCTTAATGTCTTGTCATGGCCTGTAGCGGAAAATGCGATCAAATGTACATCTTAATACAATTTCCTGCTTTACAGCAGGAGACCACTTACTAAAGGGAATATTGTTGGTTGCCAATGTCTTTGACCTTATTATTATTGATTTGCCAATGTTACGAATAACTAGTCTGTGAAACTTTACCTGAGTTGTGTATTGTTTCCTGATGGTATGGGTATTAAATAATAACAGCATTTCTTGGTATGTTGATATGTATGTTGAAAGCTCTGGGAAGGCCATCTACCAAAGACTCCATTTTATCCAAATAATCCACATTTTTGAAAAATTATATCCTTTTTTTTCTATAATAATAAAAAAAGAACATTGCACTTGAGCCAAACTAAGATATAATTAATCCATATTGGAAGTAAAACCAGCCTATTGGTCTTATTTAATGTTCACATGAATTTCTAATAGATTTAAGGTATAAAGATCCAAATTACAGACAGATCCATTATCCGGAAAACTCCAAGTCCAGATCTTTCCTGGATAATCCGACCCATAACTGTATTTCTTTTATAAACCGCAACTAAAATCTCTTTGAAGGGAAATTGAAATCAGTTTTATTTCTATCCAGGACAAAAGAAAAATGTTTCAAAATATTTCTGTATCAAAATGTCTTTCATACAGAGATCCTGCATTATATTGTAGTGTTTTGCTGTCAGGTGGGGTGTCTACAGACAATTTTTTATTTCATAATCCCACCAGGAATTTTGTATTCTGTGACTTTCACAAAACATCTATGCAACATAAAAAGAAAGGTATTAATAAAGAACATTTTCTCTACAAATCATGCAGAATACTAAGTGTTTTGTGTAAATAAATCGAAAGCATTATCATTATAAGGTGTTACTGACGTTATACTACTTACATCTTTTTAATACTGTATATTTGAACAGGATGATGACAGTTTAGTGTTTTTCGTTTTCCACTAAACCACACAGATTATCCTTATTCCCTCTGTACCTTTAATGCCCGGCTTGAGGTGATGCCAGAAAGCTCTGATGTTTAGTTTGCAGAAAATGAGCTGGCAGAATTCCATCAAGCACCGGTGGGAGAATATTGCAGCAGATGGCTCATTTCCTGTAGGGGGTTAATTCATTTTAATGAACAATACCAAGACATAAAGAGCTAGAAAGATAAATCCCAAGTTACTGTGCTTCAAATATGTCAAAGAACACAGCTCCAAAAGATTTATGTAATGAAACATAGAACGACAATGTTTCACTACATTGTTTTATGTGGTGTCTCAGTGCTCATTGCTTTGCAGTTCCGCTTATATTTTAGGCTATGATCCACAATTGGTAATTTCCTGATATTCTGTTTTTTTAAATCAATATTTGTATTGACATTTTTAAAGTAAAACACAAGATATCCTTACAGACTGGAATGCTGAATAAGTGGACAAATTTTTGTGTACTTTACGGTTATAAAATCGAAGCATATTTTCCACATTTTTTACTACACTCTTAAATAATTCTATCAGGTTTTCCCCATATCTGAAACATATTGCAATCATCAAGTAAAATAATATTTGCAGTACAATTCTGCTATTTGTTATGAGGGTTTTTCTGCACTGAAAATTTGATCTGTGTATGCACTTACAGGCTGATGATGTGCTTGTCAATACATTTACAAGGGGGCAGAAGAAAACAATAGTGTGTGCAATAGTCCAACAGCGCTACGAAACATGTTGACGCTATAGAAATGCATATGCCCCATATGTACACTGACAGGTGGATGCTACCATCTGTGCATTCTATGTATGGACTGAAGGCAGAGTGTAAGGACTTGAAATGTGAATTGTTCATGTAATGATTAATGTATACTGTACTTGGGTTGGCCACTAGGATAGTTTCATAAGAGGGAAGGTGAAGACTAGGAGGTTATAATAGGGAAGGCTCATAAAACGTTAAGATGGCCATACACTGGCCAATAAAAACTGCCAACAGACCGAGTCGGCAGCTTATTGGCCCTTGTATGGGGCCCTACTACGGGCTTCCCTGATCGATATCTGAGTTGGCCAGATGTCGATCACCAAACAAGCGGATCTCTGTGTATGGCCACCTTAAGGTAGAGCTGCATCATGGGAAGAAGGGCAAGCAGGAAAGGATTGATGCACTAGAATCATCTCCAGGGAGATGTACTACATTGAGAGAGTGTGAGGCCTATCCTATGTAATAGTACATTGTAGGAATGTGAGAGATACAGTAATTAGCATGGACAGCTATAGCCCCAACCAAGGGTGAGTGGGCGGGTGACCCAGCGGGTACCCCACTAGTCAGGGCAGAAGAGGATAAAACCACCTAGAGATGGCAGTGTTAAGGCAAGGCTCAGGATCCAGGGAAAAGTGAGGACTGGAACCCTGGTGGGACACTGCAGGCTGAAGTGTGAGTGAGAAGGGACACCGGAGAACAGAGGGATGCACCTGAGGGGTACAAGAGCAGTGTTCCCCCCAACTGGGTGTAATTAACAAAGTACTGTTTGAGAAACGTATGGGAGATCTGAGCCCTGTGAAAGTGTTCCTGCTTGTGACTGGACTAACAGGTTTGTTTCAACTGTTATTCCCTGCATCTTATCTTTCTAGTGTAAGCTCCCTTTTGGATGAACAGCTTACAAGTGGATCTCTGACCCTGCTTTACACACATGAGCACAATGAGTACATAGAGCACATGACAGAGGTTTTCTTCAATAAATACTATTGTTTTCTCCAACTGGAGTGTGGGTTCTGTTAGCCTGCACCTTTGGTGGGGGAAACAATTTTGATGAGATAGGTGCCCCTTAGGGCAAGGGCATACAAAGCATATGGAACACTTCTCTCTACCTGTGGACTTTAATGATGTGGAGAGAATCGGATAAGATCAAATCATTGGCTTCCTCTTTTTTGTACTGAAGTACAGATTCCCCTGCATGTGGCTACATGAAACTGGGATCTGCTGAAAACCCCCAAAGTGGCACATTTTTTAGTAGAATTAGGGGCAGATATATTAAGGGTTGAATAGTAAATTTAAATTTTGGTGTCAAAATTCACACATTCCAATTTTAATCCCCCTATTCAAATGTAACTTAAAATGTGAGATTTATCACACCTTTTGGAAATGGTCGATAAAACCTGTCGATTACAAGTCAGTGGCAGAGGTCCTACAATTTGGATTCCAAAAAACAAAACTGGACTTCACTCCAAAGTATGATGCAAATAAAACATAATTTATTAAACAAAAAGGAACACCCCAAAAGGGTGGCCTTACGCGTTTCGTGCCTTGCTGGGTGTCTACAGTACAACCATTGATATTTAAATGGGAACACCCACACACCAATCACTGAAGTGTTTTGGACAGCCAATCAGAAAGGTTAATGCATATGCGATTAGGTTTTCCATAAAAAATATAGTACAGTTAGAATCAACATGATAAAACTAAAAATATTTTAAATCATGTTGATTCTAAGTGTACTATGTTTTTTTTTGTCAGCCTACAATTGAATCCAAAATGTATGAAAATACCTCTCCAAGCTGAAGGTCTGGGGCTTGAGCCTTTTTTGATAATGTAATGGCAGAGGTCCGTTGGACAATTTGGAGATAATAGCCTTCCTGATGTTGGAGTTTTTTTTTCTGAGAAAAAGACCCCTTATCCAGAAACCCCCCAGGTCCTGAGCATTCTAGATAACAGGTCCTAACAGGTCCCAGCACTAAAAGTAAAATTACCATCGCTGAGCTGCATGATTTTATGATTATGTTAGGCAAGAGGTTATCATCTCAGTAATGATTATCTTAAAACCTCACTTAATTTTCCTCTTCATAAAATCTATTACTGTTACACATTATTTTATCCCTGTGGAAATAATCCAACTGCCAAAAAGCCTACCCTCTACAATACTGCTGAAAATATGCCAGCTGACATCCCTGTAAAATAGGATTTGTTTTTCTAAAATGCTTACCTCGCTGCATTCATTAAGCTATTGGATTTAATTCAGTTTGAAGCCTAGAACTTGTTTTATCACTTACTGCTAATATATTGTTCAGAGGAGTGAAGACAAATAAAAGATTAACTATTGCATTTGGGGTATTATATGACCAATTAGCCTGCCCTAGGAATGGTCATATATTATCCAGCTTGGACATTTACATGGATGCCCACGCAATATTGATAGTTTCTTTGGGCTGATGGACTGAAAATTTGTATGAAACAATTCTCCTTCCCAGATCTATAGACAGTTACATAGTTAAATTGGGTTGAAAAAACACAGTCCATCGAATTCAACCCTTCCAAATTAAAACCCAGCATACACACATACACCCCACTCTTTCACACAAACCATATATGCCCATAGCTATACTAACTAAAACCCATATATGCCCATAGCTATACTAACTAAAACCCATATATGCCCATAGCTATACTAACTAAAACCCATATATGCCCATAGCTATACTAACTAAAACCCATATATGCCCATAGCTATACTAACTAAAACCCATATATGCCCATAGCTATACTAACTAAAACCCATATATGCCCATAGCTATACTAACTAAAACCCATATATGCCCATAGCTATACTAACTAAAACCCATATATGCCCATAGCTATACTAACTAAAACCCATATATGCCCATAGCTATACTAACTAAAACCCATATATGCCCATAGCTATACTAACTAAAACTCATATATGCCCATAGCTATACTAACTAAAACCCATCAAGCTCAACCCCTCCAAATGAAATCCCAACATACACACACCCCCCACCACACTTCCCCATAAATTATATATGCCTATATCTATACTAACTGTAGAGTTTAGTATCAAAATAGCCTTTGATATTATCTCTGTCCAAAAAATCATCCAAGCCCCTTTTGAAAGCATCAACAGAATCAGCCATCACAACATCACCCGGCAGTGCATTCCACAACCTCACCGTCCTGACTTTGAAGAACCACCTACGCTGCTTCAAATGAAAGTCCTTTTCTTCTAGTCTGAAGGGGTGGCCTCTGGTGCGGTGATCCTCTTTATGGGTAAAAAGGTCCCCTGATATTTGTCTACAATGTCCACTCATGTATTTCTAAAGTGTAATCATGTTCCCTCGCAAGTGCCTTTTTTCCAGAGAAAACAACCCCAACCTGGACAGTCTACCCTCATAATGTAAGTCTTCCATCCCTCTAACCAGTTTTTTGCACGTCTCTGCACTCTCTCCAGCTCATTTACATCCCTCCTAAGGCCTTTGAGTCCAAAACTGCACTGCATACTCCAGATGAGGTCTTACTAGGGATCTATAAAGAGGTATAATTATGTTTTCATCCCTTGAGTTTATGCCCTTTTTTATGCAGGACAGAACCCTATTTGCTTTAGTAGCTACAGAATGACACTGCTCAGAATTAGACAACTTGTTATCTATAAAAAACCCAAGATCCTTCTCACTTAAGGAAACTCTCAACACACTGCCATTTAGTGTATAACTTGCATTTATATTATTTTTGCCAAAGTGCATAACCTTGCATTTATCAACATTGAACCTCATTTTCCAGTTTGCTGCCCAGTTTCCCAACTTAGGCAAATCACTCTGCAAAGTGGCAGCATCCTGCATGGAACCTATAGTTCTGCACAATTTAGTATCTGCAAAAATAGAAACCGTACTTTCAATGCCCACATCCAGGTCATTAATAAACAAGTTGAAAAGCAAGGGACCCAGTACAGAGCGCTGCGGTACCCCACTAACAACACTGGTC
Source organism: Xenopus borealis (assembly GCA_024363595.1). NCBI lineage: Eukaryota > Metazoa > Chordata > Amphibia > Anura > Pipidae > Xenopus > Xenopus borealis. The sequence goes on from CM044431.1 coordinate 129,272,825, forward strand.
CAATTAGAAAATGTTCCATTTACCACCACTCTTTGTAGTCTACTATACTATACTATGTTCCCGGCCAAAATTCCTTAATTTAACCAGTAACCTTCTGTGTGGCACTGTATCAAATACTTTTGCGAAGTCTAAGTAAATCACATCCACATCCATCCCAGAATCGAGGTCCCTGCTTACCTTCTCATAAAAAGAAATTAAGTTAGTCTGGCAAGATCTATTACGCATAAAACCATGCTGGCACAAACTTATAGTATTGTTATTTGCTATGAAGTCCAGTATCCTATGCTTTATTAATGCTTCGAAAAGCTTTCCTACCACCCACATCAGACTAACTGGCCTATAGTTTTGAGGCAGAGAATGGGATCCCTTTTTGAATAGCGGCACCACATTAGCAATTCACCAGTCTCTCGGCACCATACCAGACCTCAATGTATCCTCAATGTATCATGCATTCACAAAATGAGACATTGCCAGATTACATTCTCAACCAGGGATACTGGTCAGCCTGTCCCTTGTAGTAAATATGCATATTATTGGAAGATACTGAAAAATACATATGGAGCTTTCTGTTAAATTGGTAAAGTGGAGTTAAGATTAAATAAAAAGGGTGTTTAGATAAAATAAGAGCACATGGGTCTGGATGGATTGAAACTGTTGGCATTCAAACAAACCTGCAGCATTGTCAGTGAGATCAGGGAATTAATGAGAGTGCTGTTGGGAGAGATGTTTTAGTTTAGCTTTTTTCGTATTTCATGGAGAGCTAATTTAGAAATGAAGAAGCCTGGAAGTGACTTTTTGATCAGTGGGATAAAGTGTTGCCCATTTTTTTTCCATTCCCAGTGGCAAGGTGTTTAATAAATCTTTCTAAATTCTTTTATATTTTGCTAAGAAAGGTTTTTCTTATAAGTACAGGCTAATCACATTTTGGAATTGGTATCTCTCCACATTTTTCTTGTATGAAATAATATGGCCCCTTGTTATTGCCTTGGATGCCTCTAAAAGAAAAGGTACAGTTGTCTATTATATATATCCATGTATTACTGTATATGCATTGCTCATTAAGAAAGTCTTTAAAGAAATTGCTGTTGGTGGGAACTTAACTTCCAAACATAACGGATGGTGATAACATCGGTAGCTGGAATTTTAAAATGTTGAATGTTTGGAAATAATAACTGTAATACTTCAGAAAAGGATATCTGCTATTTGAATATAATCAGTTCAGTTGGATGGGTCATGAACCAATAAAAGTATGTGATTTTTCTTTGGGGTTTAGCGTTTTTTTTTTTATAATTTCTGGTCCAATTTACCCTAGAAATAGGAGATGGACTAAATAAAAAGATAAGTAATACAAAATAATATTAATAGATGTGAGTAGTTTCACCTATTGAATGTTTCAGGTCAACAGTGATATCAAAGTATGATAATTTCAGGGAATCTTCTGTAATCACTACAACATGCATCATCTACTTGCAAAAAACAAATTGGGTAGCAATACTATGCATGGGGGTTTTTTTTGTTCTACACTAACAAATTTTTTAATAAAAAAAAAATTATGTTACTGATCTTTTAAGTTGATAATGGCAGCCATCTTTGAAAACTCAAAGGGGGATCCATTAGAGCCATAACAGTGAGCCAAAGGCCTGGGCATGACCCTCTGTTCCAAAGTATTTTTAGAGCTAGAACAATTCTGACTTCATTGAGTGTGTAAAGTCAAGTTGCTTTCAGGACATCAGGTCCTGGGGATGGCGCTACTACATCACTTAAAATTTTCAAAGGTAGTTGTCAGGTATTACTATAAAGTTTGTCATTTGGAAAGTCTCACAGTACTGATGCCTGCCTCCAGTTTATAATCAATGTATAATTATCATTGATCTATATAGTCCCAGAAATGTATGTAGTTCATTACTTTTATATCAAAATAAGGAATGAAATGAAATAATTTGTTAAACTGAGCCTCCAAATGTTCCATGCATTATCTCTAGTATCCTATTTGCAGTCTGAGTGGAATGCTTTCTGCTGTGTATTTTTATTTAACATTTTCACTTAAACATTGTTTATTTTGCAGCTTTGGAAGGTTTGTAATGTGCACTTAATTGTGTTGCAGAAATCTTACTCTGGAGAAAACACAGCAAGTGTCATTGCTAGGTCCTGTGCCGCCACAGCTCTTTCTCTGCTTGTACCCGTGCTTGTTGTATCTAATAAAGAGAAGGTGGAGGAAATTCTCAACATCTTGACAGTCAGGCTACCTGGAAAGCCATTAGCAGATGACTCTCAGGCACTTCAGATACACATGGGACTTGCAGTTGGGATGTTCATATCCCGATTGTTCGAGGAGAAAGTCAGGTAAAGCATGTGTAATCTTTTGTGGCTTAAAGTGACCCAGATATGTGTGAACAGTTAGCACTTGCTATTATTATGTGTTCTTTATTTAAATAGTACTGATACATTCCATATCACTATGCAGAGATTATTCATAGACCATAATACAGTCTATATCCCAGTAGAACACAGTGGGGCTCATTTATCAACGCTGGGCAAATTTGTCCATGGGCAGTTACCTATAGCAACCAATCAGTGATTAGCTTTTTAAAGCCAGCTGCAAGTAGAACAATGAATGCAGCAATCTGATTGGTTGCCATGGGTTACTGCCCATGGGCAAATTTGCCCAGTGTTGATAAATGACCCCCAGTATCTCTAAGACCTAAGCCCCTATCAGAGACTCCTTTTTAAAGGGAAACTGTCATGGGAAAACATGTTTTTTTCAAAATGCATCAGTTAATAGTGCTGCTCCAGTAGACTTCTGCACTGAAATCCTTTTCTCAAAAGAGCAAACAGATTTTTTTATATTCAGTTTTGAAATCTGACATGGCGCTAGCCATTTTGTCAATTTCACAGCTGCCCCGGTCATGTGACTTGTGCCAGCACTTTAGGAGGGAACTGCTTTCTGGCAGGCTGTTGTTTTTGCTTCTCAATGTAACTGAATAGTATGCAGTGGGACACGGGTTTTACTATTGAGTGCTGTTCTTAGATCTAAAAGGCAGCTGTTATCTTGTGTTAGGGAGCTGTTATCTGGTTACCTTCCCATTGTTCTTTTGTTAGGCTGCTGGGTGGGGGAAAGGGAGGGGGTGATATCACTCCAACTTGCAGTACAGCAGTAAAGAGTGATTGAAGTTTATCAGAGCACAAGTCACATGACTTGGGGCAGCTGGGAAATTGACAATATGTCTAGCCCCATGTCAGATTTCAAAATGAAATATAAAAAAATCTGTTTCCTCTTTTGAGAAATGGATTTCAATGCAGAATTCTTCAGCACTATTAACTGATGCATTTTGGGAAAAAAAATGTTCCCATGACAGGATCCCTTTAATGAAATCATAGGCTTCAGTTGACCCTCCGGGTTTTTATTTTTAAATCAGAGACAGATTTTGCATGGCTGAAGCTAACTGTAATTTGCTGCTAAGATATGACCCCATATGTAGGCTAGTTATACTGATGAAAAAAGAAGTAGAGAGCCACAAGTGCTGGTATTTTCACACATGCTTGTTTTGGGGCCCTTGGGTTTCTGCAGGGACAGGTTTAAAACACTTGATAAACACAGTAAATCCACTGATGCCAGAGACAGGTTTACTTGTTCAACACAATAAAGCCATTGATGCCAGTTTTGTTGCACATTGTGGCTGCTTAGAGTGGTGATAGATTTCACTGTCCTTGTAGAAAATATATTCCATGAATCTTTGCTATTTGGAAAAGATAACCAGAATCCTATACCTGTGATGCAAGGTTCCTCTGTGCTAGGTACCAGCTATACCACTGTTTAGAAAAGTAAACATAATTTCAAGCTAATTTGCAATATACATAAAATAAAAAATGTGCAGACTTTTTTAGGGTTTTAAATGGTTTCTGACAGTTCCCTATGCCTAGCCCCCTGCTCTCCTGCTGATCTTTCTGACTACTTTTCTGAGCTGTCTTACTATTGTTACTTTGTATCAGTAGCCAGCTGTCCTCAACTTGCATCCTCCAAACCCCACAATTCCCTGTACACTTGATTTCAATAAGGATAGACACATCATAGTGCAATGCATTGTGGGTTATGTAGTTCCTGCATGCTTTCTGTAAGCTGTGGAGAAGTTGTTATAATTTGTAATATCAGTGTTTAGTCCCTCTTTCCCTGCCAGGATTTCAGATGATGTGGTAAGAGGAGAACTGTTAAACAGCTATATTTCAGCACAGAAAATTGCATTTATTCATACTTTTTGAAGAAACTGGTAACTGTGATGGGTATATTAGGGGTTTCTGTGTTATGTGGGCCTCTTTATCAAATTTTGGTTTGGAAGCCGGAGTTCCCCTTTAATAACCTAGGAATTCTCTTCTAAAAGGCTTCTTTCATAACATCAGAGTATGCCTGTGTAACACTGTAACCTCATATTGGTGTACAGGGACTTTTTCTTTATTGATATGGATGCACTTAAATTCTTTCTGGGTGTTGCATTATCCTAAATTTGATTTAGGATATCTGATTTGGAAACTGGGATTTTGTAATTTGAAGGAGAAAATGTTTTGAGCTGTGTATGTATTTATTCTCTTTTAGGCCTAGAGCTTTAAGCACTGTCTGTAACTTTGAATCTGGTGTTATGGTGCATTTGGGGGGTTATTTATCAAAGGTCAAATTTTGAACTGATATAAATTTAATAAATAAAATTTGAATGTACTCACAACTCGAACGGAAGATTATTTATGAAAAAATTTGAACGTGTAAAATATGATCGATTCATATTCTAAACGAATGTGAACAAAACCCAGAATCGAATTTCTCTCCAAAAAAAACTTGACTAACAGGCAGGCTATTAATATCTTCAAGTTGGTCAACGGACCTCTGAAATTGACTTGTAAATGAATTTGGCAGGTTTAGGTAGCAAATATTCAAATTAGTACTGTTTCCATGGTAGAGGAGTGACAAATCTCACATTCAAATTTTTGAGTTGGTGCTTTTAAATTCCAATTGGTTTTGACACAAAAACATCAAAACTTGTAATTTACTATTTTAATCTGAAAGGGATACTGTCATGGGAAACACGTCAGTTAATATTGTTGATCCAGCAGAATTGAATTGAATTTTATATTCAATTTTGAAATCTGACATGGGAGCTAGACATATTGTCAGTTTCCCAGCTGCCCCCAGTCTGCTCTGATAAACTTCAGTCACTCTTGACTGCTGTACTGCAAGTTGGAGTGATAGCATCCCCTCCCCCCCCCCAGCAGCCTAACAACAGAACAATGGGAAGGTAACCAGATAACAGCTCCCTAACACAAGATCAGTGGTAGATATAGCACTTCAATAGATAACAGCACTTCAATAGTAAAAGCCAAGACCCACTGAGATTGATTGAGTTACATTAAGTAGGAGCCTGCCATAGTTTCATCCTAAAGTGCCTGGGGCAGCTGGGAAACTGACAATATGTCTAGCCCCATGTCTGATTTCAAAATTGAATATAAAAATGGATTTCAGTGCATCATTATTCTGGAGTAGCACTATTAACTGATATAGTTGTTTTTCCATGACAGTATCCTTTTAATAAGTGTGCCACTAGAAGTCTAGATTTCGAATGAGAGCCTTGTCTCAGAGCTGGATGACCAGTGAAATTTGTGAACATGTTTAAAAGATGCCAAAGCGTCTTGTAATGGATATAACCCCTTTTAGGCTAGAATACATATACATTGACAGTAGTCTGTAGTAGTCTGTTGACTGAAGTCTTTCCCTGCAAAAACAATTTTTACACTATCCAGCTTGTGCATGTTATACTCAGGTAAAACACATATAAGTATATTCTACAGTAGAAACTAATCACCTTTTTGCTCTGATTGATCAACTATAGAACTTGATTGGTCCCTTGAATTCTGGAAATAATCTGCAGCAATCTAGTTTACAATTATTAATTTCCACTGGATATTGTGGATTTTTTGAATGCCCTTTTAACATACAAAAAGCATGTATTCCTTATTTAAATCCATATATTATCTTCATTTTACAGTGATGTATCTGGGCGGCAATTGAATCTACTAATGATGAGGTCTTTGGATGCACTGGAAAGTTGCTGCTTTGACCAAAGCCTGGAATACAAGTATGTAGATTAGTCTAATTTCATTTTATTCATGTAAAGCAGTGCTGTCTAACTGGCAACCCGCAGGCTGCATCTGGCCCACAACCCCCCTTGTGTGGCTCCCACATAAAAGCCTGCCTGCTGTAACTGCTTACCTTGTGTAAGATTTAAAAAAGTATCATTACTGAGATTAAATGGCTCCTGCATTGTTTACACCTCAAATTCAGACTTAAATCCCCCCCCATAGTTCATACCTGTGACACTCACACGAAACCCTGTACTGTTCATACCTCATACCCAAACTGAAAGTGGCCACATTGTTCACCTGTTCACACCTCATAAAAAATGTTATAGTGACACCAGCATTGTGTCACTGTATGTAGCACAGTATAAATTGCTTGTGCTCTATTCTGCCTTCCCTATGCTCCCTGTGTGTTTGTCTATCCTGCCTGCCCTATGCTCCTTCTGTGTGTCCTACTCTTCCTGCCATACTCTGTCTGTGTGTGCCATAATCTGCCTGTCCTATGCTCCTTTTGTGTGCCATAACCTGCCTGCCCTATGCTGCTTGTGTGTGACATATTCTGCCTGCCCTATGCTCCTTCTGTGTGTCCTACTCTACCTGCCCTACTCTGCCTGTGTGATAAATACCCAATGCTACCTGTGAGATGATGAATGGAGATTGTTTAGGGCCCCCAAAGTGTTTAATTATGTACAGGGGGTTGCTGTGTTATCCACGGGCGAGGAGGAGGCATATACATTTAAGGGTATGTTTTAATATGACTAAGTTTTCACACATGAGTACCTGAAGTAGCAACAACCATTTGATATTTTTATGTGCTACCACCATTAATGTGGATATGGTCTTAAAAGTTTTTGTGGTAACAAGGGTGTGTTTTAAAAACAAGTAGTGGTCAACACTGACTTCCATTATTGGCTCTCCAACACGTAGACCTGAAAAATTGTGGCCCTCGGGGACACAGAAGTTTGACAGCACTGAGCAGGGGATCTATTGTCTTGTAAACCCTTATCCAGACAGCTTTGAAATATTACAATACCATTATGCAATATGTAAATGAAACATTCTTAATTTTCCATGATCATGGCAAAACATCCTATGCATTTTTTTTAATGTTTAAAGCTTGCTCGTAGCCTTAAAGCAATCTTCTCCACTTAAAGGGATCCTGTCAAGGGGAAATTTTTTTTTTCAAAATGCATCAATTAATAATGCTGTTTCAGAAGAATTCTGCATTGAAATCCATTTCTCAAAAGAGCAAATTATATTTAATTTTTAAATCTGACATCTTTACTGCTGTACTGCAAGTTGGAGTGATATCACCCCCTCCCTTCCCCCCACCCAGCAGCCTAACAACAGAACAATGAGAAGGCAACCAGATAACAGCTCCCTAACAAAAGATAACAGCTGCCTGGTAGATCTAAGAACAACACTCAATAGTAAACCAATGTCCCACTGCGTACTATTCAGTTACATTGAGAAGGAAAAACAACAGCCTGCCAGAAAGCAGTTCCCTCCTAAAGTGCTGGCACAAGTCACATGACCGGGGCAGCTGGGAAATTGACAAAATGGCTAGCCCCATAAAAAAATCCGTTTTCTCTTTTGAGAAATGAATTTCAGTGCATAAGTCTACTGGAGCAGCACTATTAACTGATGTGTTTTTAAAAAAAGCATGTTTTCCCATGACCGTTTCCCTTTAAAATAAATACCGTTTTCTGGACAAATTTTAGGCCCCAAGCATTCTGCATACCTAATAGAAATAGTTATACCACAGCAGATGAGGGCGCAAATGCTACAAAGGTTTATTTTCTGCATGGAGATTTGTCTTGATGGCTTGTGTATTTGTTATTGGTGCCTCAGATGTAATTAACATCTTGACATCATCAGTAAAATATACTTGAGGATGTTAAATACTAGTTTCCAATGCATGACTTATCTTGGTAAAAGTCAGGGCTTGCTACAAAGACGTGGTGTAAGTTTTCATCAGTACGGTGAGATTTTAGATCTCAGTGGTGCAATCTATGGCAATATCTTTGCAATATATTAAAGGAAGACTATACCCCGAAAATGAGCAACAGATAGTTTATATAAAATCAAGTGACATATTGAAGAATCTTACCTACCTGGTATATATATTTAAGAAAACATTGCCCTTTTACATCTCTTGCCTTGAGCCACTATTTCATGATGGTCTGTGTGCTGCCTCAGAGATCACCTGACCAGAAATATTTCAACTCTAACTGTAAAGGGAAGAAGTGTTGAAGCAAAAGACAGAACTCTGTCTGTTAATTGGCTCATGTGACCTATATTTGTGTGCATCGTTGGATCCTAGGATCCCAGGAGGCTGTCCTTATTTTTTAAAATGGCTATTTTCTATTTATGATTACCCAATGGCACATGCTACTAAAAAAGTATATTATTATGAAAATGGTTTATTTACATGAAGCAGGGTTTTACATATGAGTTGTTTTAGGCAATATCTGTTTATAGAGACCTACATTATACTGGGGGGGGGTATAGTTTTCCTTTAACTGGGAAACACTTTCACAGTGTTAAAAATACATTACATTAAGGGGGTTATTTTTCAAGGGTCAAATTATAGAGCTTTGTGAGCTTTTTTAGACCTCAAATAAACTCACAACTCTAATGGTTTCTAATTTAAGAAAAAACTTGAATGTAAAAAACTCAATTTACTGTAGTTTACTGAGTTTTCAATGGAAAATAGCTTGAGTTAATCAAGTTTTCAAGAGAAACCCTTGAAAGAAAACTCGAACATCTTGAAGGCTACAAATATCTTCAAATGGTTGAAGGGAACTCTTCCATTGACTTCAACATGATCTCAACAGGATTTTGATTGACTGAAAAATTCCCTAGAAAATATAAATTTTTCATGGAACCAGTGAACCAGACACTTGAGAGCTTTTTAAGATGGCCTAACTGAAAAATTGAGAACTTTGTAGTAAAATCAAAATTGGATTTAAAATTTTGTAAATTGATAAGGTCAGTATAAAAAGCTTGTGAAAAATTAAGTAGCATACTCTAGCATGTCTGTTTCTAGATCTTTGTAAAATATTGGAAATAACACAAGTGGTATGAATCAAGATGAAACCGAAATTGAAATCTTTTTCTGTGAAATCAATGTATAAATAAGAAGAAGAAGAAAAAAGAAAATGTGATTATCAGTCAGCCCTGGGGGGTTTATAAAAACTGACAGTTAAGTGCATGGTTGCCTCCTTAAAGGAGAAGGATACCCTAAAAATGAATAGGACTAAAAAGGCCATATTTTATAGACTGAACTTATTGCACCTACCTAAAGTTTCAGCTTGTCAATAGCAGCAATGATCCAGGACTTCAAACTTGTCACAGGGGGTCACCATCTTGGAAAGTGTCAATGACACTCACATGCTCAGTGGGCTCTGAGCAGCTGTTGAGAAGCTAAACTTAGGGGTTGTCTCAAATTATCCAGCAGAAAATGAGGTTGGTCTGTAATATAAGCTGATACTACAGGGCTGATTATTACATTCTGATGCCAGTTGCACTGGTTTCTGTACTGCCATGTAGTAATAATCCATATTAATTACTAATCAGTCTTATACTGTGATATTTATATTCTGAGTACTGTATATTGTGAGTGGGTCCCTAAGCTCAGTAAGTGACAGCAGCACAGAGCATGTGCAGTGAATCCGCAGAAAACATGATGAGGAGCTACTGGGACATATTTGGAGACACAGATCTTTACTGCTAAAGGGCTGTGGTTTCCTTGGGCTGGCACAGAAGCACAAAACATAATGTACAACATTTCTAGCTACTTCTTTAGTTTAACTTTCCTTGTCGTTTAACATGCGATGCATATATTTCCACCTGCTGATAAGCAGCCAAGGCAACCATATAAAAAACAAATCCTCTGTACATGGAGATTCCGAATATTCCCTTTGTCTAAACAGCAGAAACAGAATTGCATGTTCCTTTGTTTACATAGGCACACACCACATCAAATCTGTTTGTTTCAGGTAGTATAATGAAACCACTCTTAGGGCAGAGACACACACTCAGATTCGGGGAGATTTAGTCGCCCGACAACAAATCGCCTCTTTTTTGGACGACTAATCTCCCCAAACTGCTTCCCTGCCGACTAGAATCTAAATCGCCGGTGGGATGGCACTTAGGGCACTTTGTTTTCTTAAGACGAAGCACTCTGAGTGCCATCCTGCCAGCGATTTAGATTCTAGCCAGCGGGGAGGCAGTTTGGGGAGATTAGTCGTCAGAAGAAGAGGCTATTTTTTGCCGGACGACTAAATCTCCCCAAATCTTCTCGTCTTTCTCTTCCCTAAAGGAAGCGGACAGTAAAGACTTAATCCTAGTGTATCCATTTTGACATCAATAAAATTCTGTGGCTTGGGATAGCCCAATGTTTCCTGCCATAGAAACCATGAGACATGGATATGTGGCTGATAAACCAATCTCTCTCTCTCTCATTGCATTTTACTTCAGACCACATTACTATGGTCTCAAATTGCTACCTGGCTGGTATTTTACCGACCTGATAGTAAATGGCAAAATCAAATTTTTACAGTGAATACTTCTCACAAAAAAATCTCATTGTGCAGATGGAATCCATGTTCTACACAATACATGCACAATTTTTTTTTTCATTTTAGGAAGTAAAAAACAATGCCAGTAGGGTTCCAAATTATACATTTATTTCTATTTCTTCTTTTACCAGATACATATTAAAAATACCAGGGAGAACAAACCTATGATTAATTCAGGAAAGATCTGGACACACAGAATGGCGCAGTGCGTCAAAAGTAGTTTTCATGTGAATTGCTGTGTAACTGCCATTATCCGGGAAGTATAGATCTATTGTTCTGAAAGATGCTGGTAAAGAGCTGCTACTGAGATTTTATTTTATGTGCTCCACTGCTTGCTCCATACATTTGGCACTCTGCTGCCATCTTGTGGGTCTTCAGTACCGCAAGTACAAAACCTTTACAAAGCTGCACAGCAACATGTTTTCATATTCCTTCTATACTTTTTACTGGTATCCTTCCTACACTGTTTTTTCTGCATCTCCAAAGGGGTGAAATAACCCCTTATCAAAAATATAATCTGTTTTTCAGATTGTATGACATTCATAGGACTCGGTTGCCTCAACTGAGGGGATCAGTCTGTACTGAGCGATATGATATTGTTCAGCATAATCGTGTATTGACTTATTTATCTATCTGGAATGCTTGGGACCTAGCCTTTTCTGGATAAGGTATCACTAAACTTTAAGCCTGCTAGAAGTAATTTAAACATTAAACCCAGTAGGCCTGTTTAATAGGATATGGCTTCACGCGGCTTAAGGTGGCCATACACGAAGAGATCCGCTCGTTTGGCGATGTTGCCAAACGAGCGGATCTCTCCCCGATATGCCCACCTTGAGGTGGGCGATATCGGGCTGATCCGATCGTGGGCCCTAGGGCCCAACGTTCGGATCAGTATGGGCGGTCGGATCGCGGGACCGCATCAACGAACAGATGCGGCCGCGATCCGACAGGATTTTTAATCCTGCCCGATCGACATCTGGCCGACTTTCGGCCAGATATCGATCGGGAAAGCCCGTCGGAGGGCCCCCCACACGGGCAGATAAACTGCCGACACAGTCTGTCGGCAGCTTTTATCTGCCCGTGTATGGCCACCTTTAGTTACCATCATGTACAAGGTACTGTCTAATTACCACAGAAAAGGGAAATCATTTTTAAAATTTAGAATAATTTGCTTAAGATTAACTCTGCGGGAAATTTCCCACAGAGTTCATTTTAAGCAAGTTATTCAAAATTTTAACCTTCTCATAATTCTGAGCTTTCTGGAGAACAGGTTTCCAAATGAGGGATCCTGTATATAGTTATATCTAGTAAGTTACATAACACATAAAGCTGTGTATGTATGGTATAGTTTAAAAAATATTTGTACCAGCACCAGAGTTTAACTTCAGATTTCAGGCCTTTTTATCCATAGGTGAAATATGTGCTCCAGATACGGTTGCAACCTTTTATGGAAAAACTGACCAGTTTTCCTATATTTTTATCTTTCTCTCCTATTTATAACATTGGATCTAAGCCATTTGTATTGGCTAGGCTGGTAAACTAATTTACATAGCTACAGACGAGGCATTGCAATTATCTTGAGAAAGGCACATATACTTCATGACCTCTATAATAAACATCTTCAAGTGGAATTGTATAGATTTATTTGAGCAAGTATTGTTGATCTGTATACACTGGATCTTATTCCCATTTATACAACCCTTGAAAAATGCAGAACACTTTTATTATGAACAAAAGAAATGTTCATGGGTAGCTTGCCTTTATCATTGTCTAACACTTATCCCCCACTCCCTGCTTCTCAAAGCATGGGCTGCATCCTGGGAGTGGGCCTTGTTTTGTCTTTCATGTGTCAGAGCAGCCAGACTGATAGCCAGGTTCATGTTTCTACTACTCTGCGCAAACTTTACATGGCTTTGAGTGAAGACAAAAGCAGAGCAGTGCAAGAAGTAAGTGATGCTTTTCTTTCTTTTACATTTCCAAGAGGGAATATTTAGAAAAACATTTGATTTCACGTAATAAAATCCCATTTTTACTTTTCTTTAATGAAAAAGAAATATATCTCCATTATACTTTAAATGTGTACTGTTTTTATAAGAAACCTGACTGTATGCAGTGAAATTAGGAAAAAATAGGAAATGTTAGACGGTCCCTAACTTCTGACAGGGAAACAATCATACTTATAAACAGCAGGGGGAGCCCCTGCCTTACTTACCAGCCATGCAGAACTCAAGTAGCTTTGTTTTTTGATAATTTATGACGATCCCTAAGCAGCACAGATCACACTGAGCATGTGCAGGGCCAGAGGCAGGGAAATATTTTTAACAAAGTTACAAGATGGCAGCCCCCTGTGGCCAACTTTGAAAGCATAAATAATTTGTTTGATTAGGATTGTGGTGCAGTAAGTTCATGTTTATGTTTAGTATACAAAATACAGCATTTCTAGCCTTATTCTATTTTACACTTTCCTTGCCCTTTAAACATGCCTTATAAGAGTTTGGTTCACACAGCAAAACCATATTTTAACTTTTTTCATAACTGATCTGCTGTTTGCCTTATGCATGAAGCAAGGAGCAAACTGTTCCCTCACATTTGGTTCTGATGCAGTGTCCCATCATTGATTAATTCTTAGGTGCCTTTAGATGATATTGGGTAGGACAAGTTACTAAATAGTGAGGCTACTATGTTAGGCATAAGAGACATCAGGGAATGTCAGCAAAAGCTTATAGAGCACTGTTGGCATTATCTAATGACCTTAGTTTTCTGATGTTCCACAAGCATCAGGGACTAAATTAAATAAAATATGTGAGAGAATATAACTAATAATAACTAGGGAAGTTGACGGCTAGTATTAAGAGAAGTGGCACAAAAATGCAGCCTATTATTTACAAGTATGTTGTTAAAGAATTATCCATTATCTTGGTTAACATCCATCACCTTTTTAGGGACAGGTCCTGTTTCATGGTCTAAATTCCTGGAAAACATGTCTCTTGCACTCCCTCTAATTCATATATAGGACCCTGTCTCCACAAGGGAAAGTAATCCGTTATAATGAAATTCCTTTATTAAAGCATCTAGGCACAAAAGCAAAGTTTCAAACCTCATGGGATCTTTGTCAAACTTGACAAACAGTCTATAAGGCTTGAAACATTTCTTGTGAGCCCAGAAATTTTGGCAAAGGAAATTTTTACAACCAAACGCTATCCCTTGGAGATACATCACAGAAAGCCAGTGATATGAATGGCAGCAGGATGTGCTTTAGTATATGAAAAGAGTTAGCGTTACCTCCACCTGCAATAACTCTGTAATGCTATTAATGGCATGCAATTTTGCAGTCATCCGCATCTTTGTTATTTTTTCTGTATTTTGTAAACTGCTTTAGCTGTTTTATTTAACCCACAAATGTAGCTGCAAAGAGTGGATAGCATTTTTACTTTCTCTATTATTACATTAGATTTTCAAACAATTTTGCTTCGCATTGCCTGTGTTCTTGGAAATACAGTTCTCACTGTGTTGAATTTCCCAAAACAAAAAGTGCTGAATTGTCTAAAATAAATATTGGACTGAATTTATTTCACCATGGTATTCACTGCATGCTACCTCTTACTATTTTCAATATTGATTTCCTTGCATCATACACTGATAATACAATGACATTTTCAAATATGTCTTTTTAACAGTGTAATATTCCCATCAAAATTTGACTTTGGTTTAGGTTCTGTCGTACTCTTTGGCCTGTGTGACTGTGTCAGCGTTCAGTGCTGGAATCCTTGGTGCCGAGGAAGCTGAAGAGCATATGAACAAGCTGCGTATGATGACTGAGCAAAATCAACAGGTTATTTTTGCATGGTTTGTTTTAAAAAGGGAGTAAGTCCCAAAAGGAAAATGTCAAAGATTTCAAATTTTCTATAAACATTTAAGTACTAGCGTCCTCGTTTAAGATTTGCAGCCATAACTTTGGGACCCAAAGCAAGAGTGACACTTTGTGGAATAGGCACCACATAGTACTACAAAATTTGTACTACTAAATTATTGTTTGTACTACTAAATTATTGTTACTGTACAGTGCTTTGCCCTCAAGGAGCACTATATAAATAAAAATATACATACATACATACATACATACATACAAATGTATCTCTGTGTAGCAATAAACAGCAATAACTTCCACCAAAAGTAGCTGCTTTTCTGGAGGAATTTAGATGGTTACTAATTTCTAAGCTCATTCAGTTAATTGATACTTCTGAGCTTCCTTGTGTGTATAGGTCATGCCACATAATCTCAGTAGGGTTGGTCATTCCAGAACACAAATCTCTATTTGTTTCTCTTGCTGATTTACTCCTGTGGTTTTGTCTTATTGCATCACCCAACTTCTGTTAAGCCTCAGAAGTCCACTCGTATTATTCTTCTGTGATATATTTCATGATAGAAAACGGTTCTAACCCTGAGGCATCAAATCAGCCCAAACAATGATGATCCATGTTTCCTTGTTGTCATAATGGTTTGGTGCTGGCATTCAGATTTGTTTCTACCACTGTGTCTTACAACCCTGCATTCTTTCACAGAACTTTGGTCCAGAAGCATTTTGGAACATCAGATTGTCTGATACAAGACCTGCAGCATTTATTTATTTATTTATTTATTTATTTATTTATTTATGATGAAGAGAACTTGTTTCCTCTCTCGTGTCTTTCTTTTAACATAATTTTTGTGTAATGTTTTTATATAATGTACTGTATAGAGAACACATGAATTGAGACTTTAAGGCATGTTTCTTCATGTTCTTTGCTGTGGCCCTATAGTTCATTCCAACTCCTTCAGCACTGTATTCTGTTGCTGTGATTTTTGTGAGATGCCCACTACTAGGGAGAGTCGCAACAGAACTGAATTTCTTACACTGTTGTTACTGTGCATTTTTCAGCCCTTTAAAAAAAAATTTTGTAGCCTAGCTTTATGGCTTTATGTGCCTCTGCCATTCTTTTAATTGTCTCTAATCTTTATTTGTTCATGCATCACTCCTATAAACAGCTTTTTCCTGAGAACAGAAGACACAGTGTCTGTGACCAGAGTGTGCACAGGTCACATCCAAACAACAAATACAACTTCTCATTGATTGGGACCCCTGACTCCAAATCAACCTGTAAATAATAGAAAGCAAAACAATTCGCCAAGTGTGTTTATATTAGGCAGGATTTGGGGGAGTTATTTCATTAGCTGCTGTGAAAGTAAATGTTCTGAAGGAAATCAATGCTGGGATTTTAATTTGGATCTATTCGCTTCCTCCTTGTTATACAGAAGAGCTCATAAATAAGCAATTTGCCTTCCATGGTTTCACAGCATTACGTGTTTTCTAAGTATGCAGCTCAATCTCTATGTTTAATATCCTCCAGCGCTTAGAATTTGTAAGTAAACCCTGAAATGCAAATTAAGGAAATCAAAATGAAACTGGAGCACACGTACCAAAACACAGTAGATGCTGCTATAGAGGGAAACTCATATTACTTATGCACATATAATTATATGAAACTGTAGTAGCTTAAATAAGTAAATATTCTGCTACTGTATTTCATTTGTAAAGTTATTATTCCCCCCTTACTAATTTTTTACTGCTCATTAAGTAGTATATTTAAAGTCACCTTAAATTCTAAAGATTATATAATTTCAAAAACATATAAATATATTTTTATAAATAAAATACTGTATAAAATGAGCAAATTTTCTATTATTTTTGTTTTTTTACAGACTACTGGCTTAGCTCTAGCACTAGGAAGCATTGTCCATGGGTTGTCTGTTTGTGGACATGGTAAGGCAGAAGATCTAAACAGCAGGTTGCTGCCTGCCTGGATAAAGATTCTTCTTGCAGAGGTGAAAACTACTGTAATTACTTCAGATTTTGAAACAGAACAGCTGTTTTAATTTCTAACCACATAAAATTTAAAAATTAATGTTAGTTTCTGCATTTTGTTTTAGGGTTGTCCCACAATGCAACGTCTGGCAGCTATTAATGGCCTTGTGGCTTTGGTAGGATCAGAATCTGCACTGATACAAGTAAGTAAACATAATTTTTCCCTGAACTATCATGCTGCATACAATGGATTGAGAGTGGAGTAGTACTGGAGAGAGATTTGCATGTGGCAAAAAAGGTGTTTTAGTCAATGGGATGATAATCAGGTGTAATTGTGGGCAGACTTGACTTAATTAAAAAAACAGAAGTCAAAACGCCACGTCAAGTTGGAACCGAGATTTAGAGGTTTTTTTTCTTTAAAACACTTCACTGAATGGCTTCTTTAGGTAGACAAAACAACCCCTTGTAAGAGAATGGCCCAACATAGAAGGGCTAACTCCTCATGACTAGACTCAGCAGTCTATATACATTTCAAGGAAAAGGGGAACTATAAGGGGGGAATTCACAAGTGTGGGGAATGAAAAAACGTCTTGTTGTAGAAAGTGTCGTAGCAACAGCCGACAAATTCACATTTCCCCAGCCAATTTTCCAACATGTACAACACTTTTGAAATTGTGTCATGATTTTTTCAGCGTCACTTTTCCCGACATTTTTATGAATTACTCGTAAACTCGTTTTTTTGCCGATAATTTTTCCAACACATTAGGCTCTCCAAAATGGAAAATGTCTGTCAAATTGTCTTTTGAAAAGTCTTGGTAAAATGTTGTCTGTATGATGAAAAGATATGTCATTTTAGAAAATTGTTGGACATTCAGGCAACATTTGCCTTTGTGAATTTGCTGTTCGTACAACATTTTACAAATTTGCCACTTCTGAGCTACTTATTTTACCGACACTTTTATGAATTCCCCCATAAACGTCCAGTTGCCTTTGGCTTAATTCAGCTAGATACTGTACATTTAGGAGGCTTTATCCTATCTGTGAAACATGGTGGGGGAAGTATCAGAATGTTGACCTGGTTTGCTGCGTCTGAACCAGGAAAGCTTGCCATCATTATTAGACTGTTTGAATAATAGCTGCACATTCTGAAGGAAAATGTCAGGGTATCCAAGTGAAGCTCAAGAGAAAGTGGGTCAAGCAGCAATGCAACAATCATAAACAAACAAGTGGATCTACCAAATAATGATTACAGGAGAATAAAGCTAATATTTTGGAGTGGTCTAGTCCTGACCTAAATCTTTTAGAAATTGTGCAAGATGCTGAAGCAGGCAGTTCATGCAAGGAACCCCAGCAATATTCCTGTGTTGAAGCTTTTCTGTAAAGAGAATGGGTTAAAATGCTCCAAGCCATGTGCAAGACACATTTAGTTGCAGTTATTGCTAAGATATTTTGGTGGTTTAATAAATGGGTAAGCTCCTCAGTGTGTGTGTGTGTGTGTGTGTGTGTGTCTGTTAAAATACTGCATACTGCAATTTATTGACCTTAGCCAGCCAGACGGATAGCCTGCACCACCAAAGCAGTATAAAGTTGAGTAGTTGAACCACTAGACACACTAGTTAACTGAAAACAAAGATTCACATACAGTTTACCTACACAAATATGTAACGGGATCATTTCCTGTTAATAAGACTATGAAGATTCTCATCCATCCAGGTCACGGTATATTTAACAAAAGTAACTCAAAGCAACTGGACTTGCTGAGAAATTTTAATGAAGACGTTTCCCGTTAATAAATGACCAAGCATTATGAAGTATTCAAATGGGTTCTTGTTATGTAGTATTAGGACTATAGGTCTGAAAAACATTGTTTTATGTAGAAAACTTGAAAATGAAAAAGGGTTCAAAAGCTTTGTTTTAAATACCACTGTACATATCTGATTGTCCTTGCTCTGTAAAAGTGAGTTTTAGTAGATATTCTACCTGAAAATAACACTGCCACCTTTTTTTTGTAGAAAACATCCAGCCTCTTTCTTCCCTATTAATAACATTTGGCATCAAGCTAAAATTTTAGCGGCCAGGTGGCATCCCTACCTGAAAAGTTTCCAACTAAGAACCTACTGTAGATGTATTCTTGCTCCAGTTTTGTCTTCCACTGGTGTATAAATATGCTGTATAGTAGTTTTATCAGGCTCCACATACATTATTGCTGGAAGATATGTTGCAAACATTTATTTTGAATGACATCTGTTAAGGATTCCACTTACCTAATTATAGTATAACTAACTACAGTATACAGAATATCGTCATTCCTGGTATAGTTCCAAATATTTCCAAACTAAATAATCAAAATAAAAAATCACCTTTTTTAATTTGACTCAACCAATGCAAACCATTGTTAATAAATGAGACCCTTAAGCCAGGGCCAGGCATTTCTCCACCTGTTGAGAATCTGCTGCCCTGCTCGCTGCTCTTCCACTCCTGCTCTGTGGCTGCCTGCATGGCCCTAGCCTTAGGGGCAGATTTACTAAATCCACATAAAAAATTCGAAGTTCGATCAAATTTCAAAAAGAGTCAAATTGGAATCTTCGAATATACAAATTAGGCAATTTCAACAGTCGAATATTCAAATTTTATTTTATTCGACTATTTGGTGGTCGAAGTACTTCCCCCTACACATTTTGGAATGGAAAATGAATAATATTGAGAAATCTAATCAACAAATCTGATTAATGATATCAAGTTGAAATTTCACAGGCAATTTCACACTTTAGTTGAGGAGGGCAGTGACCCTAAAAACCAGATAATTTTCTTTTGCAGGTAAGGAACAGGCAAAATAAAAAATGGAAAGGAAATAATTTATATAGTGTTTTTCTCCTGCAGAACTCAAAGTACCTTTCTTTACCTTTTTACCTATCCTTAGGATGCACCGAATCCAGGATTCAGTCGGGATTCGGCCTTTTTCAGCAGGATTCGGATTTGGCCAAATCTTTCTGCCCGGCCGAACCAAATCCTAATTTGCATATGCAAATTAGCAGCAAGGAGGGAAATTGCATGCCAAATAAAACAGGGTTTCCCCTTCCCACCCCTAATTTGCATATGCAAATTAGGATTCGGAATTGGTATTCGGCCAAATCTTTTTTGAAGGCTTCAGGGGTTCGGCAAAATCCAAAATAGTGGATTCAGTGCATCACTAATAACATAATAACCACTGTGTGTAATTAAAGGAGTAGTCTACCCTTACGGAGGGAGGGGTTTAGGGCAGGGAGGGTAGACTTCTCCTTTAAAAGTACAAAGTTTGCCCAGGTGCAGTTACCTATAGTAACCAGTTATATCCTGGCTTTTGATTTTATGAGTTACTAAAACTGTAGCAAACTTTGCCCCTATTATTACATAACCCCATACATGTTTAAGGTTGAAGTTCCCGTTAAACCGCCCTTATGTATACATGCTTCTAATGCCTACTTTATGTCACCTAATTCTGCAGTTCATATCTGTCATACTTATTTACCGCTTGTTTACATATGTTCTAGACCCAATTTACGTTCCGTAAAACACGGAAATATTTAAATTTGTATAAGCATATCAAAGAGCTAATGAATCATCTTTAATGCAAGACTATGTGTTTTTATTTTCCTGTAGCTTAAATCAGAAGTGATCCAGTCCTCCCAGTTTCAAAGCAAGCTTAATGAAGTCATTAAAACCATAACTCAGGTAATGTATTCTGTACTAAATGTGGGACATGACCTTGCTAAACTTTTTTCACAATAGGAAGTGATGTATATAGGAGAGGGAAGCTCTTTGGCATACCTATATGATCCTTGAAATAATTAAATGTAACACTGATATAACACAGTACAGTTAAGCAGTACTCAGGCTCACTGCTTGTTATTTCACAATTCACCACATGCAGCCTGTGTGCATACTTTCACAAATATTCTCTTAACAGGCTTTAGTAATTATTAAGTATTTCATTGTTCAGATTATTAGTTTTTCTGGTGTGATTGGACTTCAGACAAATGCCGCATGGATTCTTGGTCATCTTCACTTATCCAGCATTTCATCTTCTCAAAGCAGAACATCAGGTAAGCGAATGTATTGTCTGAGCCCTTTCAAACACATTTATTGAAAACTCTTTCCTTTAGTCAGCAAAACTTACTTGCTTACTTGAATGAATTTAAAGGAGAACTAAAACTCAACAAATAATTTGTTTAGATATGCAATATGTTTTGGGTTTTCATATCAGTTCAAGGCCACCACACCCTTTAGTAAGGAAAATCTGAACTTCTGAATTTGCCTCCCACATGATCTGCCATTAGGGTTTTTTTGATGGGTGATCCCAATTTTATTAATAGGGAAAAAAGATAAATATATAGGAAGGCCGGTATTTTTGGCAACCCTAGCTGCTATCAGTTGCTTGAACTCAGGGACTGACTCATAAATTACAGTTTATACAAAATAACAAATACAAGGACAATTTGTAAGTAATTCAAATTCATATTACATAGCAACATAGAACAAGTGTGCTCTTCATTTGACTTAAAATTCAGCCTTTTAGCCTCTGCTACAAAGATAGGACAGCCTCACTTTCTGTTAATGCTTTGATAATTTTCAATAACTCCTGAGAGTAGTTAGTCTACAGCCTGACAGTGAGCATGTGCACACACACACACTTGGGCTGGAGCTGGGCAAACTGTAAATCCATAAATTAATGTGGTTAAAACAAACTTTATTATGGTCATTTAAAAAACATGGAGTGTGAAAGGCAAAACTTAAAGCTTTTCATCACTACACAAAGCTACTTCCTCAGAAGCCATAGCATCCCCTTAGACACTGTGTAATTTATAAGCAACAAGAAGAAAAAGAATGCCCCACTTTATCCCTCATACAAAAGTAGTCAATAATTCTATTACCTTGTAAGTGATTTGGCTACAAGAAATTAAGCCAGATCAGATTAATCACAAGTGCAACTTAAATTGATTCAATCAATTCATCTAAAAATTCATTTAATTAAATCAGGAATCAATTCATAAAGTGCAGTGCTTAATTAATTTATAAATATCCGTTAAATTAGTTAATAACAGTTCATAAAGTGCAAAGGTGATTCATAATTTACTCATTCCTAAAAAGTCTGATTTATCATGCAACATGTAATTAATTTATGATAATAAAAAAAAATTCTTATTCCAGCCCTTGATTGTCAACAATTCCTTTCTATCTGTACAGATAGAAAGGAATTGTTGACAATCAAGGAAAAACCATGTGAATCAGACAATATGGTTAGATTCATAACCACTTTTAATATTAATAGTCCAGAAATAGAAAAAATTATAAATAAACATTGGCCGATACTTAGGGAGGATAATACTCTGGGTTCTATATTACAAGAACGGGCATCGATATGTTATAAGAGAAGCCCCAATCTAAGGGACATACTCACAAGAAGTCACTTTCAAAGCAATGGGCGTCCTCAGAACAACATTTGTGGTTGCTTTCCGTGTGGCAACTGCAATATGTGCAGTAAACTGAAAAAGACCACCAATTTTACAGACCGGTTAGGGATAACACATAGGATTAATAACTATATAAACTTTAGAACTCAAGGAGTGATCTATTGCATTGAGTGCCCATGCAACCAAAAATACATAGGCATGACCACCCAGATGTTAAAGACCAGAATGCAGCAACATTGCAGTACCATCAGAAATGCAGGAAATGAAAATAAAAATGATAAAACCATTTCAACCGTAGCTCAACATTTCAAAAAATTACATAATAAGGAACCAGCAGAAATGAGATTCTGGGCATTAGAAAAAGTTGAACTGGGAATCCGAAAAGGAAACTTGGAACAAGCCCTACTTAAACGAGAAAGTTATTGGATCTTTAAAATGGATACTATATCCCTCAAAGGAATAAATGAAAACAATTTATTTACAGCATTTATTTAATTATAATCATGTTTTTATAATTTTTTATAATTCATTATTTAGGCATTAATTATCATATAAATTCATGGTTGTTTGGCTTTGTGGTACAATATATTAGAATTCATTTTAATTATAACTAATAAAGGTAAATATTTTAAAAAATATATATATAGGTATAAATAAAGCTAAAACCAACTTTAAGAAAATCTGTAATTAATTGTCACGATGGAAGTTCCGTATTGCCCGACGTAGATGCGGCGATTGAGGATTTTATGATAATGTTATCCGGAAAGATAAGATAGTAAAGATAGAGCCTATTGGCACTGCATGGTATCTAGACAACGAAGTAAACATACAGCAAGTCCCGCAAGATAACAAGAGGGCGGGATAAAAATAATTTATGCGTATGTAGGAACGATTCTAGACAACGAAGGAGGCACATAATAAGTCCCGCGAGATGACAAGAGGGCAAGTGCTTACGCATGAGCGAATGAAATCTCGCGATGCGAGACCATATGACGCACAACACGGAAGGGTTTTTAAACCCCCATGTACCGGTAACCTTCACTTAACGCCTTGATAAAGCTGAATTGCGAAACGCGCGTCAGCGTTTTATACAATTTTAATTTGATTTTACAATTTGATCTAATATAAGGGTGGGGAATTGGGAGGTGCTCAAGCTAATGCTGGAATCTGTTTCTAATTCACCAGGAGGCTGTGGATTTGTGGTTTTCAGGATATTATAGCTCTTCTAAGTGTTAGGGTTTAGGTAAATACGAGACCACAGTCCCGGATTCTCTGCCTTCTCCATCTTTGTGGTGTCCCAGGGAAGAAATCAATTAGGTAGTAGTTTTGGGACAACTCCACCTCTCTCTTTTTCCATTTCCTCCTATCCTTCATGAATTTGAGCACCGATTTTTTTATTCAAATAATTGTCTTGAATTAACTTATATACCTGATTATATTTAACTTTTAGCACTTTGGGCTTAAGCTCTGGAATAAGAAACTTTTTTACTATCACAAATTAATTACCTGTGGCATGATAAATCCAGGCTTTTTAGGAATGAGTAAATTATGAATCACCTTTGCACTTTATGAACTGTTATTAACTAATTTAACGGATATTTATAAATTAATTAAGCACTGCACTTTATAAATTGATTCCTGATTTTAGTTAAATGAATTTTTAGATGAATTGATTGAATCAATTAGTCGCACTTGTGATTAATCTGATCTGGCTTAATTTCATGTAGCCAAATCATCACTTACAAGGTAATAGAATTATTGACTACTTTTGTATGAGGGATAAAGTGGGGCATTCTTTTTCTTCTTGTTGCTTATAATTTATTCATTACTGGCCTGAGGCCAGATCTCCACTTTACCTAAGGATAAAAAATCCTATTTAATTTGTTTATACAAGGGAAATATTTGTTTGTTGGAACTGTGTAATTTATACCACAATCACCTAAAACCATCACATATTAAATCTATAGAGTTCTGTAGAATTCAAAGCCTTACAGAAAAATCTAATTTTCTACACTTGATAAAGCAGTATTAAAGATGATCCATAAATTGCATTGTATCTATAAGAATAGTATATTCACTATCAAACCATAATGACATCTAGAATATATCTAAAATATTTAAAGCTACCTATACATAGACCTGAAAGAAGTGTCTGGATATAAATATTTAAGGCTATTAATACATAGACCTAAAAGTGTCTTGAAATAAATATGAATGCCTATACATAGACCTAAAAGTGTCTGGAAATAAATATGAATGCAGTCACACGCACATTCTTCATATTAAAACCATGCACTTACTTTTAGTAGAAACCAACGGGAACCAGGAGATGAAGAAAGATGGCATTAAGCCATTAAATCATGATAGGGAGCAGGAATACTATTCTACATAACAATTCAACTTCCACTCCCTGTTAATTGGTTAAATAGCCAAAAAGCCTCCCTTCTAAGTAAGAGAGGCATCTACATTAACTTTGCTAATAGTGGGCACCACTCTGTCAGTCTCCTCCTTATAAATGCACAACTTACCCCCACGGCATTCAGTAAGAGCCCATATTAAATATAGACAATTAATATGCTCTGTTATTGAGCGCCATGGGGGTAAGTAGTGTGTTTCTTTCCACTAGATTGATCGAGTTTTGCCCAGTATCAGAAAAGATGATGTGAATGTCTCTCTTCTAAAAAGAGAGGATTTTTGGATACTTACCGTGAGTTCAGGTTTCATCTAGGGGATTAAACAAGGCGGTGGAAGTTAAATTGTTTTGTTGAATAGTATACCTGACCAAGGATGGTTAGTGATTGTCTTTCTTCATGCTTTGGTCTCTCCTTTTTGATATAAAGTATAGCTATAAGTGCAATTTTTTGATATGCTGTATGTGCATGCATCTGAGTTTGTATTTACATGGTTACTGTTATGGAGCTGTTGAACATCTGAACTGGTACAGTAATTCCAGTATATAAAATACAGCAGCATGTTTGGGTTCTCTATAAAAAAAAACAACTGCATTCATTAAGTTTGATGGCAATGATTCTGCAGCTTGTGACTAAGCTTTGTGTTTTCTTGTTACAGTTCCTCCAGATTTCGGCTATCTGCCTGAAAGAAGTCTTATTCGGGCTATAGTGGATTTTCTTATTTCCGCTGGCAAGAAAGGTTAATGCATGTGTTTTTCTATTCCATTTTCATAAACTTGATTTGTTAAGGTCAGAATCAAGCTTGCTTTAAAGCACTGCAGATGATGGCTTCTTTCCTTCAAAATGTCCTTGGTGAAAATATTTGTAGCAGCTTATGTTAGTAATGCCAAATTTTTGTTGGGCTAGAACTACAAGCTTCCCAAGAGCTGCCAGAACATTTGACATTCCAGAATTATGGTAATTTTTTTCACCCTCAAGTTGAGGCCCAAGTCTCATATACTTGCCAATCCTATAGTATACTACTGACTGGCTCTTGGGCAAAATGGACGAATGGCAGACAAGGAGTAATACACTGTATGGCCCCTTTACATTGCTACTCAAGGCTGGACTCAAACTGACTAAATGAACTTCTTTAAAAATTCTTTATAAATGAATTGGGCATTGGTCAAATACTGTATATCAAAAATTTCAGATGCTTCTAGCAGGGCCTAACTATAGCAGAAACAGACCCTGCACCTGCAGCGGGTCCCAGGAGTTATAGGGACCCCAGTTTATATAAAATTTCAATAAATATATGTAAAACAGGTCAACCTTTAGACATTTTGGGGGCCTGAACAATAATTTGCGGTGGGGATTAGTAATATCTAGTGGCGCCACTGGCTTCTAGTATTTTATAACCACCTGCGGTGGGTCTGACAATGTCATGGTTATTTCTTTAATGGGGGTTTTTGATTGAGAACAAAAGAAATTTAAGGGGCTGCA
>CM044431.1:129307483-129326850 GCA_024363595.1 Xenopus borealis
TTCCTTTTTTAGGAAGTAGATTTCCTGCTGCAGGTGTTTGCGGCCTCTGTGGTGTCATGGGCTGATCATGCAGCTCCCCTGCTTATTGGCATCAGTGCCAACTGGATGGCATGGAAGGAGGAAGAACCATGTACTACACATTTAGGCAATTGTTCTGTGGATGTAGTAACTGTACAGCAGTGTTTAACCATCCTTCCCCACAGTATGCAACTCTTGGTGGCCAAAGAGCCTTGGAAAGAACATTCCCAAAAGGTACTGAACTTTTTACTGATGTGTTTATCTGTGGTATAGGATACTAAAGTAGAAGTTTGCCATATATTTCTTAAACGAACAGTTCAGGGTAAAAATAAAAACTGGGTAAATAGATGGGCTGTGCAAAATATAAAATGTTTCTAATATAGTTAGTTAGCCAAAAATGTAATATATAAAAGCTGGAGTGATTGGATGTCTAACAGAACACAACACAATACAACATCCTGCTTTTCAGCTCTCTAAATCTGAGTAAGTCAGCGACTTGAAGGGGGGCCACATGGGACATAACTGTTCAGTGAGTTTGCAATTGATCCTCAGCATTCAGCTCAGATTCAAAAGCAACAGTTATGACCCATGTGGCCCTCCCTCAATTCACTGATTTTTGATCATTGGGTAACCAGTCGGTGTAAACAAGAGAGCTGAAAAGCAAGAAGTAGTGTTCTGTTCTGTTATGTTAGACTTACAGTCACTCCAGACTTTATACATTACATTTTTGGCTAACTAACTATATTGAAAACATTTTTTATTTTGCACAGCCTATTTATTTACCCAGTTTTTACTTTTATACTAAACAATTCCTTTAAATAAAAATTCAGATTGAAGAAAAGAAGCCATACTTCATATCAAACAGCTGCTATTCTGCAATAGCAAGTTGGTGTCCCTGTTGGTGTGCTTGCACTGAATTAATACATAATTCAATAAATACAAAAAAGTATTCTGTTACAGGGACAAGAATCTTAACCTGGCTCATGCCATGTTGGTTTGTATGAGCTTATAGCATTGGGTACAATGACAGCCCAAGGCCAAACACCCCAATTATGTGGAGAACCAAGACTTACTGTAGCACATTACAGTAATATATACAAATAGAGCACATTACTGCATATGACATATTCCTATAGTTTATATTATTGTGAAAAAGGGGCACCAGATGCTTCAGTAAAATCCTCTGTAGCAAATACAAACGCACAAGCATTATTAATGTATTCCTTAATATACCAATATATTATTTACCTAATTTGAGTTTTTGATCAGTTTTTTTTTCTTGTTTCATTAGATCATTGACTGGCTTATAAACCTTCTTGAGAGTCCAGAGGCAGCCTTATTTGGAACATCAAGATCCATTGTTAAAGGTCTGTACTTACTGTATATGGTACTATATGATTCTGATGTTTTGCCACTGGGTGCAGTCATTATCAGATCAAGGTCCATGCGCTGAACAAGATTTATAAGCTTTACATGCCTTCTGTTTTTATATGGATCAGGACTGGATTCAAAATAGGCCCTGCCATTTCTACTACACAGAGGCCCAAACAGCCCTAACTAGCTCACTTAATAGTCACTTTTTATTGCAACTATAGCAGCCCCTCTGGCATATGTCAGAACCCACAGATTGCCAGTCCGGGCCTGATATGGATGTTGGTAATTATAGCAGGGCAACTATAGCACATGCTTTTACAGCAATTGTTCTTGGCCTGAGGGTTGGAAATCAACTATATGGTGAGTATAGCTTGAGCCTCATGGGCCTTGTATACTTTGGTTGATCAATAGCCATTCTTGGTAACTTTAACTGCCTTAATTTTGCCATTTTTAACCAGAAATGAGTCTCTTTGTGATTTGGGCCTCCATTTGCCATGGTCCTCATGCAGAAGAGAAGGAAAATAAAAAGGTGCGGGTGAATGGGGGCAGCATCAAGTCTGCAGTCTCAGGTGGTAATAAGAACAAATGTGTCCCTGCACAGATGAAGTAACTGTGACCCAAGATGTTTTAAGGTTTTACCTGTAACAATTATGCCAAAAAAGTGAGAAAAAAAAAAGAGAAAATTAAAAAGTGAACAAGTTACTTATTTTTTAAGACAGCAATACACAGCCCAACTGTACAATATCCAACCAACTGGCTGGTGGGCTGAACAGATGAATACTGTACAAGGTGCACTACACGACTGAAAGAGGAGGCTTCTCTTCACTTTATCTACCAATGCACAAATAATTTCTTTTTAAAAAAATGACTAGTACTGATTTACAGTACATGAATAATAATGACTGGGCTGCAATACACTCACACACACATTGTTTCATGCAGCGACGTGCTTTAAGTGAATTCAGTTGTCTCAGACCAACAATGAACTCTCAGACCTCTGAATGAGTGAATGCGCCAAGTTAGAAAGATAAAACAATGTTTGTGGTCAACTGCATAACCAAATGGAATGCCAGTTTAATAAAGAAATAGTCTGTTTTCTATTATACATATGTAATAATGGCAAATTAGCATACAATTGCCGTTCTGCTTGTTCTCTTCGGAAATGGTTAAATTTTTCTCTCAATAAATGAAAATTTTGACACTTCTTAATTTATTATAGTACCCCCCTTCCACATCCAAAGTTCTGTCTTTCCAGTGTATGACCTTTAATGCTTTATAAATGTTTGTCTCTTGTAGCTACACTGCTAGGTCTAAGGGGCCTTTCAGAGTTTAAGAGGAAAACTGTGTGGACAAGGGCCTACGGCTGGTAGGTTGCTTTTTGGAAAGTCAAAGCTCAGAAGACTAGCACTATAAACAGGAACTGCAAGGAGGAGCTGCAGTATCCCTTTGGACTAAATTGAAAAGGAGTGGACATTTTGTTTGTTAATAAAACCTTAAACATATTTGTTTACATGTGCCCACCCACAAAATGCTGTTGTTTTCCTCTGGAATTGTTTGCTGGATTGAAATAAACATTTTATGGTTTTGGCAAAAGGTATCACAAAGGCATGGAAATATTTAGATCAGGTAGTAGTAGCATAGTAAAGACATTGTTCATTTTGGCCAGGCTTACATAGACAGCGTTCTCTAGATAAACCAATGTAGGAAACTATGACACAAAACCTATTCCATTGACCACCATTAAACAGGAAATGTTGCTGCAAGCTGGAAGTGACTTCATCAGAAGTGGTTGAGGAAGACAAATGTTTAAAACATTTGTTTTAGATAGGACCTACAACCCACCTGCCAACCTGCATCTGATAGTCCTACCCGCAAACCCACAGTTTACATGCTTTTTTGCAAATACCCAAACTGCTGCAGGACTCTAACATAAACTACAGTATTTTGTGTGTAGAATGATGAGTGTGTAGATACAAAGCAATGGCAAAACTAACATCAGTGATTTAATTCCAGAAGTATAGTGTGATAATTTTCTCGAAAACTATGATTGTTCATAAAATCTAGTTCTGACCATTTTGTAACAATCCTCTGCAAGGAATACTTGTCACTGACTGACCCATAGAAAGGTTGGTGACCGGTGAGGAGACCAATCATAATGTTCTATATTTTCCTTGTGTATGGATCGTTACTTCTGGGTGATTATCTGAAATTTAGATTCACAGCCAGAGCCAGACTGGGAGGAAAAAGCAGCCCTGGCAAAACTATCAAAGCAGCCCATGTATTTACAGACATGCAAAGCATGATACTGTATATATTTCCAACCCCAAGGTTATCTAGAATTAGTGTTAATGAATAGATATTTTAAGAGTCCATTACTACATAATCCCCAGCAATATCATACACCCTATGTGCTGGAACTGGTCCTTGCAACAAATATCTCCCCCTAGTTTCTATCACAACTATTCTATCAGATGGATTAGTGACCCTATACTTACAGTATATTTTATATTTTCCCTTGTGTGTCCCCAGCTAGACCATTAACCCTGGCAGATAAGAGGGCTATAATTTCCATGTGTATCACAGGGCCAAAGTGTGTCATACTTGAATAGACTAGGCTGTCTCATGCAATTAATGCTACATATCACAGTGTTCCATATACAGGCTGAAGTGACTGTTCTGGCTGAAGTTGGTCAAAATTCCTGGTTCCTCCCATATGCCAGGCATAAGCACTAACAAATGCAGGAATCGGCTTAACTCTGACTAGCTGTTATGGACAGTTAATTTACATTTCTGAAGTTAGTGGCACATTTACATATCTAAGACAAACCTCATTTGCATTTTTACGTGAGCAGCTCATTTACAATTTAAAGCAAGCGGCCCATCGGGCATTTGCCCGAACCCACAGATTGCCAGTCCGGGCCTGTTCACAGCAGTGTTAATTTTGCAGGAATCTGTTTGTGGAACATACAGAATACAAATCAAAAGCTGATCATTAAAAACAAACATAGGCCCATAAACTTTATTAAAATATAATTTGCTTAAGATATACATGTTTCAACAATTGGTTTTAAAACCCTGTACTAGAGACACATATAGTTAATGATACCATCCTTTTATAGAGGCAAATATGGGACAAGTGTTGTACCAATATCCGGATAAGTGCTGCTTCCTGTCAATAAATGTTACCTTAAAAATATAAATGATTTAGACTATAGACAAGAACAAGTCTGTATTTTACAAATTTTCATTTAGATATTCCTAATATGTCATTTCTCCAGCTATATTGTTCTGACAGCCATTGTGTTCGATTAGTATTTATTGCATATCTCGCCATAGCACACTTCTAATTTGATTAGCATAAATGTTTGCTGCACGTCATTTATTCCTTCAACTATTGTTGACTTGCTTTTTCTCCAACATAGCAGAAAGACATTCCAAGTCTTTGTGTCACTGATGTTTCGGGTTTCCCTTTAATATCTAAAAATGCAGAAATAGTGAATGAAAAAGTCACAGCATATATATATATACTGTATATATATGCATACATGTTAAAAATGATTTTGCACAAATCGTTACCTTTGTACCTATAGATTCCGACTCATTTCCCTGGGTCATTTTAACTCCCCAGATGTTATACTTAGAATGCTTAGTACCATGCTTGTGATTTTCAGTTGCAGGATAGTAGGAGAAAAGGCTGGGCATGACAAAATCAGGTCAGCAAAATCATCAACCATAGGCAACATACAAATTATAGTATATGGCTCCCCTTGAAAGGAAAAATATATGCAAAAGTGTAGCTCAGGAGCTCTTTTTCTGTGGCTACAGTTGTGTGGTGACTGCATAGTGAAGTATAGATGGTGTAAATAATTTGTAATTTAAAATATATACAACTCACAGATCCACAGCAGAAATAATTAAATTAAATTGCCTATGGACAGGCATAATATCAGGAAGCTAGTCCCCCACTAGCCCCTTCACAGGCACCTCTTTTGTGGGGTCTCTCCTATCTATAGTTACACCCAACTACAAGTAATCCCCCTGCATCCATAGGATCTGCTGCCTCTATAGCTATTGTAAATCCCCCTTCTGCAGCTGCAACCTTATCTACCCAGCACAAACAGAGGGGAACACGAATGGGCAGGCGGGTAGATTATTTTTGAGGGGCACACTGTTGTTACACCACTGTTCACAGCCATTTTTCTCCTGCCTAGACTGGGGGACACAGGCACCTTGTTGAAGGTCCCAATGCTTGAGAAACAGACATTAAAATGTTTAAGAGCCTCCACCTTGTGGCTTCATCCCCTGCCCATTCCCTTCCAACTTCAGTTTTGGACAAATGGTTTAGTGATCCAAGACTATGCCACCCAGGGGCCAAAGATTTCATTTTAGTGCACTTCCAGCCATGCTGTGATAATTCTGGTATACTCAGACGTTTACCATTTTGCCTCCTGCTGAGATCTGCAGGATCAGCTCACGCCTCTCTGGGAGACTGGTTTCTGCTGTATGGAGCCCCACCAGTTGATCCCCCAGAAATACTTCTAGAGCAGAAAGAGTTGTCTAGTGAACAAGCTTGAAGGTAACCCAGCATGAGTTTTCTTACTCATGCTGGATATCGAGCCAGAAAACCTCAGCAATTTGTATAATTTTCCCGCAAAGTGAAGCCTTCTGAAATCAGAAGGTATTTACATGTCTGATGCCATACATATAGCACTGCCTAGATATAAAAAATGAGAGTTTTTTTACTCCCATAATGCATCATGGGCGGAGACATGTAAATCACTCCTTTATGTCCCTGTGGCCAACTATGCATCCAGAACCGCTGGTTTATAGCACAGATACAGCCTAATAGTTCAGAGCTAATTTTCCCCAAACAGGTTCTTGGGACAAAATAAAACACCTGCAATAAAGGCTGCCAAACTTTTTCTTTGATCCAAAAATCCGGGGGGAGGGGGAGGTTCCTATTGCCAATGCTGAAAATGTGGATTATTAGAGATTCTCACTTGTGACAATACTTTTTTTGTTGGTTTAGTCTCCTGTCTTATTGAATAGGCTCCGTCTTACCTGCACATTCTTAGGTTTTTTTTAGTTTCAGTTTGCGCTGGAAACACTGTTTTCTTTCTGACCATAGACAGTTGCATATATACAACATTCCTAAGTACAAAAATATAGGTGCGTTAGTGAATGTTTTTCTGGGAAACCTTGAAAGCATGTAAAACACCAGCAATAAGGCTTACCAACAGGCTGTAAAACTAGATACAGTGTTAAAATGTATGGAAAATGGAACGACAGTGAAACTGGCAAGGCCATCTTGAAAGAGTATGTGCCAAGAGATTCAAAGTAAGGAAGTGACTCATAAATGGTATATGCTGCAAAAAAAAAGCAGAAGAGAAAAAAAACAGGAGTGAGAAATCAGACGGCTTGTTAGATCAATCCAAATGAATTCCCAGCAATCCAATCTACGGTATTTTATGATTTAACAGCACTTTCCTGACTCTTTCATTCACTGCCTATAGATATCAGTACACAGGGCCGTTCAGCAGTTTACCTATCTGGACAATTTTCACCTTCCATTTGTTTCAGTGTTAAATATATTCTAATGAAAAGTGTTCTGAACCCATGAATTCAAGTGATGCTTTAATTCCCTGTATAAAAATGTAGCTACAGGCCCCCACCACAAATGCAATCGCATTTTTCTGTTTTATGTGAGGGTTATCTTCTGTATCAGGCATCCTTCAATATATAACTGTATGTTAGATATATATATTAATTAGCGTAGTTATGTCCCTTCGTCAGTGCGCAACTTCGCCTGGCGTAAGGGTGTGAAGATGCGCTAGTCTATCTACTTCGCTAGCGAATTTTCGCCAGGGACACTGTTAGTAAATTGGCAAAGTTGCGAAATGACATCACGCTGGCGAATAAGCGCTAGCTTTAGACACTTGGCGCTTTAGTGAATTAGCCCCTTAGTATGTTATAGAATTGGCAGTTCTAAGCAACGTTTCAAGGCTTAATTTTTTATTTTGTTTAATTTTTAGCCTGTTTCATCTGACTCTTTGATCTGAATGATCAAATACTATTAAAGGGAGGGTTTACCTTTAAGCTAACTTTCAGTATTTTATAGAATGACCAATCTGAAGCAACTTTTCAATTAGTCTTCATTATTTATTGTTTATAGTTTTCGAATAATTTGCCTTCTTCTGACCCTTTCCAGCTTTCAAAAGGAGGTCACTGACCATCTATTCTAAAACAAATGCTCTGTAAGGCTACAAATGTACTGTTTTTACTATTTTTTATTACTCGTCTTTCTATTCAAGCCCTCGTCTATTCATATTCCAGTCTCTAGATCAAATCAATTAATGGCGGTTAGGGTAATTTTGACTCTAGCTACCAGATTGCTGAAATTGCAAACTGCTGAATAAAAAGCTAAATAATACAAAAACCACAAATGATTTAAAAAAAATGAAAACCAACTGCAAATTATCTCTGAATATTGCTTTCTACATTATCCTAAATTTAAAGATGGATAACCCCTTTAAAGTTGATGCAAAAGGACATTATTGAATAATAAGAGAGAACACATAGACCCCTCAATATATGAACTGATTTGCTTTTGCATTTTCATATTTTAGGTAATACTAACAGAATTACATTTAAGTTTAAAGACTGTGATGTATTTTAGCAGAATTTACCTTCAGCCGAGACAGATAAAGGATAGGCTAGAATCCACCATGTATGTCTCAGCCATGTGAGAGTTGAATATTCTATATCCACTGCTGCCAACATGTCATATGGATATCTAAAGAGACAAACAGTAATGTTTATAGTCATTCACAATAAGTAACAAGATAAACTAAATCTATATGAAAACAGGCCAAAGAGAAAAACACCTCTCTCCAAGCCCAGCAATTCAGTCTCCTGGAACTCTTGATGTACTACACAGGGGAGGGGGGGGGAAGTCATCCTACATGTTATTGTTTAAGACTGTAAAGCCACGGGCTGATAGAAGTTGCCAACAGAACAAGTTGGCAGCTTATTGGCCGTGTGTGGGGCCATCCAACGGGCTTCCCGGATCGATATCTGGCCGAAAGTCTGGCGGTTATGCGATTCATCCGCACATTTCAGGTGCATTATGATCCGATCATTGGGCCCTAGGGCCCACAATCGCATCAGCCCGATATTGCCCACTTCAATGTGGGCATATCAGGGAGAGATCCACTCATTTGGTGACATTGCTAAACGAGCAGATCTCTGCATCTATGGCCACCTTTAGGCATGTCTCTACCTAACTTCAAAAGAATTCTGCTCTGGAATAGGAGATTCTGGTACCTGTTCTGCTATCTTCATGAGTAAATGTGACAATGCAGTTTGTGAAAAAATTAGAGAACTTCTCTGGTGCCTGAAATATTTTATATTATTATTATATATTATAAGACTTTTGGTAAACCATGTTTTTTGTTTTTTTTTAATTTAACAAGTATTTTCCATTCTGCAATCTGTTGATTTGCTCAGGTGCAAAAAATTATTTATATAGTTTTTAATAAATGTGTATAATAGTTTGCCTTGGTGAGTAAGGGCTTGTATGTTCTGGCGCCTCACAAAGGGGAATGGCATTTGGTCCAAAACAATGTATTGAACTGGTACGAGCTTCAATAAATGTGTTAACTTATTAAAACTTTCCTGTTTTGATAAAAAGCAAAATAGAAGACACTTTACCTAATGACATCCCATAAGTTCCAAATGAAGAACAGTGCACAAACAATGTATTTACTCTGCACCTCTTCTTGACTGGTAATGACAACAAATAAGATGATAAGCCTCTCAGCCACCTTAAAAAGAATGAGATATAAAGTAAACATAGTTTTGTATCTGGAAAATGGCACTAAACTTACAATGCTCATAAATTCACTTTTTCACATCAAAGTGAAACCAGATCTCTACAAAGTGATTTCAATTAATTACAATCAGGGCCAGGCCAAGCGGACCGGGCGCCCTAGGCAGCACCCCTCCCCCCCATGCGCGCTTTGTGAGCGTTCTGCCTGCAAGTCCCTGGAGCACCATGCAATTCTTCGTTTCAGCAGACGGAAGGCAGAAAGAAGGCAGTTCGGGGAGATTGCCGCCTGGTAGAAGAGGCGATTAGTTGTCACATAACTAAATCTCCCCGGATTGCTTGTCTGCCCCTACCCTTTAAAAACTTTGTCTTTTGCTTACAACTTAACAGGAGACCCCTGCAGTTGGCACCAATTAATTTATCTTTAAGAATTATGATGTGCATCAGTAATTATCTTCTATTCTTGTGACAAAGGACAGTAACAACAGAGTATGGAAAAGGGGCCCAGCATGCAGCATGTAACTGGCCCTTCCTGCACCCTCCACCCAACCATGTCTTTCATTCCCCATTTTCCCAACAAAATAGGCAAGGGAACATGAAATGTATGTAGGAGAGTCCTTCACTGGTCCTATTGGGCAGAACTACACCCACAACCCACTGTGCCCCCCAACCCAGACCCACTACCTGAACCAGTCAGCAATAGGTGAACTTGCTTTCCGACCTAAGAACTATGAAACCAGAAGTGACGTCAGTGTGGACCGGAAGTGATGTCACTGTGGGGGGCAAAGGGTAAGGAGGGAAAATTGTCAGAAGTGGGTGGGAGGAATCAGTGTAGTCCTGTACCCCTGAAGTAAAAAAAAATCCAAGATGGCTGTGCATACCACTGTGAATTGTACGGCTATCTTTGATTTTTTTCTCTCTCAGATGCAGGAAGCACAGAGAAAGAGAGAGTGCGCCAAGCAGCATGGGATTTAGGAAACGAACGTTGGTGCTGGTGCTTGTCCAAGTGTAAGTGAGATAATGTTTTCAATATATCCTTTTCTGCATTCATCTTCCTGACATGTCTGGAATTAGTGGAGTGCTCTAATCATATGTGATCATATGTGCATGCCTGCTCATTGGCATTGCCGTAATTATACTGGCATGTCTGGGGTCATTATGCTGATTATCCATTTCATTTATTGATTATACTGACACATCTGGCGTTAATATGCCCATTATCCATTTCATTTAGGGATTATACTGGCACGTATTGAGTTTTCAGGGATTTGCTTGTTTTTGAGCTATTTAGTGGCAGACGTTAGGACTGACTGCCTCCTTTAGATGCTACTGCTCTTTTATTTCATTGAATGAATCTAAATTGCATCACGGCGCACGGGAGTCAGGAGAAACAAGTTCAGATGAATTGGAACCATTTTGCTGGTTGTTATAAGCTGAATGTTTACATAGTATTAATAGTTTATCAACTACAGGTATGGGACCTATTATCCAGAATGCTTGGGACCTGGGGTTTGCCGGATAATGGATCTTTCCGTAATTTGGATCTTCATACCTTAAGGCTATTAGAAAATCATGTAAACATTAAATAAACCCAATAGGCTGGTTTTGCTTCCAATAAGGATTAATTATATCTTAGTTTGGATCAGGTACAAGCTACTGTTTTATTATTACACAGAAAAGGGAAATCAATTTTAAAAATTGGGATTATTTCATTATAATGGAGCCTATGGGAGACAGCCATTCTGTAATTCAGAGCTTTCTGTATAACGGGTTTCCGGATAAGGAATCCCATACCTGTACTAATATGCTTAAATAAAATTTGTTAAAAAAAATTAATTATTTATAGGGACAGTATACATCTAAAAATGCACATTTAATAAAAATATAAATAGCTTGAACTTGTGTTGAAATTACTTTGTGCCTATTGTTTTAATAAAAAAAAAACACTTCTAAAGCACCAATTTAATAGTCAAACTATGTTCACTAACACCTTACCATTCCTTCCTTTGAAAACAGGGCAATTTGTCCAGAGATTCCTATAAACCTTTGAACAAACAAATCTTTCCCTTCTCTAAGCAGCAACGCAACTCATTATCTGGGACTTCTCAGTGGACTGGCAATTCTTTTGAAGTTCTTCATGATCAGGGAGTGACAGAAGTGCTAAAGTAAACCTTGGCTTCATATTCTTGTGACAGAAATAACATTAATCATGGATATTTCGTAATTAAAATAATAGGCAAAAAGTATGTTTAGCACATGATGAAAAGGGGTGTATACTGTCCCTTTAAATTCTAGAAAGTCGCCTTTTCCTGTAGGAAAAAAAGGCTGTAGGTCAAATGCCTTTATACTAAAAATGGAACTGCAGTATTATTTACTATAAATAAAAATGACAAAGTCAACATACCTGTAGAAACACTGGTAAAAAACTGTTCTGTTCAACACCTAAGAGTATATGAGCCAACTCCAATACAGAGAGTAGCTGGCAGCCCTGCATTACTAGGCCAATTGAGTAGAAAGTATCTGCAAATGCGTCTGTAGAAATAAAGCGGCAGTTAATACTGGGCAGGGTCAGGCAAGAAATGTTTAGTAACCAGCAGTCTGCAGTTTATCGGCCCGTGAGTGGGACCCTCCGCCGGGCTTCCCTGATCGATATCTGGCTGAATGTCGGCCAGATGTAGACCGGGCAGGATTAAAAATCCCATCGGATCGCGCCCGCATCTGTGCGTTGATGCGATTCCGCAATCCGACCGCCCCTATGCTCGTCATTCTGATCTGATTGTTGGGCCCTAGGGTTATTCATAGCATAATACAAAGTAGTGGATGCAGCATGACACATGCTGGTGTCTAGTACACAGCACCTAAACAGAAGCTACAATTAATCTTCTAGCAGTCACCAAACATAACTCCCCAATAGGTGCTTGCCCAAGAAATCTCTGCAATTTTCTACAACCAGCACTACTCATTCAAATCCTCCGCCACTGCCCAGATAGTGTTACCTTGTCCAAAGAATAGAAATCTTGCAGTCATGTTTGTGAAGATCCAGGAGTGACCACAAAATTGGATGAGATAATAGATGGAAAGATAAGTCTTCATCTTGGGTCTGGAAATGAACCAAGATACACAAGGCTCATGTTAGATTAGAATGAAATAGACAAATTTCTTTCATGTATTGTGACTTGTTTTTTTTGTGTTAAAATATAGTGGGACAAATACATACAATACAACTGAGGGAGCATTTAAAAGTATATAAACTTTCAATTTAAACCTAAAGGGGTGCTTTAATGGAAAATATTGCAAAAATTAAACATTAATGTGTTGCCTCATGGAGATAAGCCACTTTCTAAATACAACCAAATCAAAATTCAGTGCCATTTCCAAAATATTCACTTTAGCCTTCTGTATGCCCTCTTATAGCAATCTGTCTCTCTATATGCAGGAGTCAGAAGGGTTGATTCATCAAAGAGTGAAGTTCCGCCACTAGAGGGAAATTCCACAGCTCTCAATTCATTTCTATGGGATTTTTAAAGGCGTATTCATCAAAGGGTGAACTTTCACTTCACCCATTGATGAATATGCCTTGGAAAATCCCTTAGAAATGAATTGAGAGCTGTGGAATTTCACTCTAGTGGCGGAACTTCACTCTTTGATGAATCTACCCCAGAGTCAGGTGTGTGCTCCCTCTGCCTAAACAATGTGTTACAGCTGCCTTTCAACCAAACTGCCAGCTCTGACACAATGCTGAATATAGAGAGACACTGGAGTGAGGGGGATAGTGAAGAGTAAATTGAGTGTCTTACTTTAAATCGTATGTCATTTCTAACTGATTAGATTTAGCTACTTATTCTTTTTCAATTATATTAAAGAAGTACATGCATTACATACATAAACCAAGAGTGAGATTTACATTGCACATTTTTACAGGTCGATTCCTTGTGATGTTACATTTACAATAAACTTATCTGTTACTCGCTTAAACCTGTGTGGTGTGGTGTTTGTGTATTATAGGCAGGGAGACATAGGGGCAAATTCACTAAGATCCGAAAAGTCGCTAGCGTTAGCTTCGCCAGCGTTCACCGCACTTTGCCAGTGCTACGCAAATTCATTAAAGTACAAATTTACGCTCAGGTCGGCGAATGGTAGCGTAGTTGCGCTAGTGTTACTTCGCTAGGCAGATCACTGTTACGCTAGTGAAGCCTAATTTGCATACAGCGGGAACTTTAAGTTATAATAGAAGTATATGTTACAGCCACTACATTCCACTACACAAGCCCAGGAAACCTTTAATAAATAAAATAAAGTTGTCCTATTGCCCTACATGTGCCCCCTGTTCATGTTAGTGAATTTGCGTAATTACGATCCTTCGTCAGTGCGCAACTTCGCCTGGCATAAGGGTGCGAAGTTGCACAAGTCTATCTACTTTGCTAGCGAAAATTTGCCAGAGCCGGTGTTAGTGAATTTGCGAAGTTACGAAATGACATCACGCTGGCGTATTAGCGCTAGCGTTAGTGAATTTCCCCCATAGACTGTTATAAAGCATTGTGTATTATAGGGAGGGAGACATAGAATGGGGGGGGGGCAAATTGGTAATAACAGGGACAAGAAAAAAGGAACAAAGGGGAGGGAATAAGGGAAGGGGGTCATACAGGTCTTTACACCTACGTACAAAGGCATTCGGGGGCACTAATAACCAATAGCCTCCTGCTTGTACTGTATTGGGTACAGTGATATGATAGGTCCTATAATTTACTCTGTGCAGAGTGCTTCAGTTTTGTTAGATGCTATATTGTACATTTATGGGTCCCACACTTTACCATGTTTATCCAGGCAGCCCCACCTCACAGACAGTAGAACCCCCATTTTACATCCCCTGATTTGAAGTTTTCCCTCATTTGACATTGTTGTTTATGTTTGTATAGTGGAATCGCCTGGTTAACCATGTTCTTCCATAATATTAGTGAGGGAAGTTTGCTCGCTTTCCATTGCATTACCATACATTTCTTAGCTTCCATTAGTATTATCACAAGCAGTGTTTGGCTGCTCGGGTGTGAGTCACAATGGAAACCTGATTTAGTAACATTACCAGAGGATCTGGTTGTACATTGATCCCTAATGCATTTGTAATATAATTGGAAACTGATACACAGAAGTTTCTTAGTGCCAATCATATGCATGTAATCAGCCAGGGACTGGTATCATCTAGAGCACTCATCAGGGTGTTGTTCTGAGATCCTGTGTAGGCGATAAGGGGTGAGATAGGTTCTGTGCAGGAATTTAAAGTGAAGCAGTTTGTCTCTGGCCCCAACTTAATATTCAAATTGCGAGACTAATATATCAGGCCAGTCATCAACTGTGATTCCTGGGATGTCCTGGGGCCAACTACGTAGAGGTGTGTGGTCCAGAGGAGAGATCGCTAAAATCAATTGGGCATAACATTTTGAGAGAGGTTATCTAAGCGTCTGGGTGTTGTAATTAGTACACAATCTGATACTTGTGCAGTTACTGCATGTCATAGTTGAACAAATCTAAACATCATATTTTTAGGAAGCTGAAACTTCAACTTCTGGCTCTGAAAATCAGATATTGAGTTACCCTCGCAAACATCTTTGATGTATTTGATATTTTATCTGGCCCAACGTTGGGGGTCGGGAACATTCTGCAAATGTGGAATATTTGTGCCAGAGTGGGGCATAAGCAGAGAGTTACTTATTCTTATATAACATTTTCGTTTTTGATAGTTTCCCTGTAACCTACCTGTCCATAACAAGCTATAAACCAATGTTAATATATCAATACTGTTATGTATATTATTTCTGTCTTTACCCGTATGCCGTTTACAGGTAGAAACATAAATGGCTTTTTGGCAACTGAACAATCAGTAACTGGTTTATGTTCTACTTCTAGTTTATTTTACCAAGAAACTAAATGAAAGATATGTTTTCTCATCCTCCCAATTCTCTTCTGGTTTAATCAAATGACTCATGATGTTATGTGTTTACATGTGTGAGCTAGCAAATCCAGGGGAAAAAATATTAGTTTGAGGGAACACACTAAGTGAAACATGCATATATGAGCAGCTACATGCAGACCACCTGCATTGAGGTGCTACATACATTAAGTTACTGAATATTGTTCCTAATAAATACAGGTCTTCGCACCAAAGCATGACAGAGACTAATGTATAAGTTGCAGGGCCAAAAGGTTAGTTGCCCTGCCCAGGGAATGTCTACCTTTAAACCAACACCAGCAGCACTTTCTGCTTTCAGTAAGGTGGCATGGCATATAATAAGGCACTACTGCAGCTGCACCACCCTGCTATAGTGTATAAAAATCTGGTGGTGTGGTGCCTTAGAGTAACTACCTGTTGTCCATTATTAAATGAAAGCAAAAAACTTTGCAAAACTAGAAGTTTGGAGAACCAACTTCATGTTAGTCTGAAAACAAGCAAAGTCATTTAATGAAGCGCGTCTTCACACGCTCCTGTGGAAGAGCCCTTAGGGCCTCACATTTTTACGGAATCTTTTTGTTCAACCCACTGAGTTAAAGCTGCAGTTCAACTGCATCTTAGTCATTTCATTTACAATTCATTGTGGTAATTAATGTACAGAACCAAAATTAGAAAAAAAAAGTTGTCTGTCCAAATATTTACGGAGTTCCCAAAACCCTCTCATGTCAGTGAGTGCATTCATTATCCAGAGTGCTTCACTTAATTTATATAATGAGATGCATTAGATATTTGTGTATATATTCGAAATACCTTAGTACCTACTTTTTTGCATAACACAAACATTTTTTTTTTAAATAAACTGTCTCTTTAACTGATTCAGCTCTGCATCGCTTATTTCCCTGCATATAGTGGTAGTTCAGTTCTAATCCTCCATTATATATGTGCAGATGTTATTGGCAAATGAGTTGGGATGTGTCAGGAGGAAGGAAAACAAAGTGCTGCAAGAGTTAAAGTTTAATACTCTGCTGTGTGAGTGCCAGCACTGCAGGCTATGCATATGCACGGCTCTATCCTAAATTCAAACTGAAGTGAATAAAATAAGTGGGCCTAGTGACCCTTTAATGACCAGCCTTTAAGGATGTTGGATCCCTCAGTCTTTTCTGTTTCTCTATTTGTTGCTTGCAGTAATTTTGGCAACATAGATGTCTACTCCCTTTCATCTCTACAAATGAAAATATAGGAAATAACCTCCCAACCGTCTAATAGAATTACATCAGACAGGGCTGCAAAGCAGAACATTTCATCAACTTACTCACTGCTCCTAGCAGAGGACATGGTGCCAGGGGACTGTCCAAAATCTTCCTGGGCAGTAACATGCAAGAGGCTTCTCAAAAGGGGTCCCCTGCCCACCCAAATGTTTCACGATCAGGAAGATATTCAGTGAATCCTGACGCTCCTGCACTTTTCTCCAGAACAACACAATTTGGTCATTTGTTTAGAAAAACATTTACTGACATTCTGAGTTTGAACGGGATCCTTGCAGCTTTTTTTCTCTGTATGGGTGGGAGAGAGAGGGACGCCTACTGGGGAAAACAACTGTAAGCTCCCCTCCTTCTCTTCTTCCTCCTCCTCTTGTTTAACTTGTAGTGCATTGGGCATGTAAAAGCCAGCTACAAATATTCAGCCATTGTTCTTGCTGCATGCAAAGTATTCTGTAATATAATTTCCTGTATCAAGATTCTAGAGAGACAAAATGTTGTGGGTTTGTAAATGTTTTGTGATTCATCTATTTCTTCCTCAAATAGAAACTCTTCGCAGCTTACATGAGTTCTTTCTTTATCTCCACACTGTCAGACTTGCACATAACAGTAAAGAATGGAGGAAGTATAGGTTCTTCTACACAAACAAATTCTGTTAAAACCAGACATGAGTATACTGTGGTAACAAATATGCACAGACAGCTTTTCATCTTATGTCTGCAAAGCTACAAAAGAAATGCTTTCATCTTTTTAATGCACGTTGTAGTTCTAAGGTCCTCAGCGAGAACTCTCGCTCACAATCACCATGATAAAGAAGACCCAATTTCTAGAAAATTTGCCATTATATTTTTCAGTGCAATAATAGTAATTAGCACCAAAATGATGTTGATAATGAGATTTAAAGGACGTCAACCCTTTTCATAAAAATGTAATCAATGAACAGCGTCTTTGAAATCTTTAGATAACTGCCACTCTGGTTGTTAAAAGGTTAACAGTAAGGCTGCAGTATCCCCTTAATCAGCTACAAATCCTTCTACTACACTAAACCACTCTGCCCCCTC
Organism: Xenopus borealis; assembly: GCA_024363595.1. NCBI lineage: Eukaryota > Metazoa > Chordata > Amphibia > Anura > Pipidae > Xenopus > Xenopus borealis. The sequence goes on from CM044431.1 coordinate 129,324,965, forward strand.
CCTCAGGAATTTCCTTTGGCTCTTGGCTCAGTGAGCATGCTCAGTTCCTCTCAGCTCAGATTACATAACACACCCTCCAGACTAACAGCCAATGAAGAGAGAGCATCGCTGGTTCCCATAGAAACGGTCTGATGCTATTTTTTTCTCCTAACCACCTCTCCTGAGCTCAGCGTAATAATTACAGTGCTCAAACCAAGCAGAACTTTTTTTATCAAAGTATGTTGTGCCTGTGTAAACCTGCATTCTGCATTACATGGACTTTACAGCATACATGTCTTATTTCAGATGATAATGTGTCAGAGGGGAAATGGCCGCCAGGTGAAAGCTGCTATTTGTTGTAGGAAAATGCGATGGCGCTGGCAAACAGAGGGGGTATATGCAGTACAAATGATGCAGTTTGGGTGCGGAAGATATGCCCAACTTATATACAGGGTAGGAAAATGTAGGCTTTACATGTCCTCTAAAAGTAGTTGTTCTATCTTTATAATGGTATTTGGCCAGCATGAATCTGGAGAAATTTCTCTTTGCGAAACTATGTTCTTGTGTTCTTAGTGAATTGAAGAGATTTCACTGGAGAAAGTTCACCTGGAGAAGAGAGTTGAATTTACGCAAATGTGTAGAGAATTTTCACCATTGCGAAGATAATTGCTTTTTATGATGAGGTACGTAAGATGCTGGACAGTGGGGGGGGGGGCAGTAGATGTGATCTATTTGGATTTTGCCAAAGCGTTACCGTTCCCCACAAATGACTGCTTTCTAAACTAAGGTCTGCTGGGCTTAATGAAGTCGTTTGCACATGGATAGGGAACTGGCTACAGGATCGGGTGGGAGAGGGTGGTTGTTAATGGTACATTCTCTACTTGGAGTAAGGTTCTTAGTGGGGTCCCTCAGGGCTCGGTATTGGGTCCACTTTTATTTAACCTGTTCATTAATGACTAAAGGTGGCCATACACGGAGAGATCTGCTCGTTTGGCAATGTTGCCAAACAAGTGGCTCTCTCGACGATATACTCACCTTGAGGTGAATGGAGGAGATACAGGCTTTCAGATTGCTGGTCCGTATCAACGAACAGATGCGGCTGTGATATGACAGGATTTTTAGTCCTGTCCAATTGACATCTGCCCGACTTTTGGGCAGATATTGATCAGGGAAGCCCGTCAGTGGGCCCCATACATGGGCCAATAAGCTGCCAGTTCGGTCTGTCGGCAGCTTTTATCTGCCCATGTATGGCCACCTTTAGGTGAGGATATTGTAAGTAATTTTTCAGTGTTTGCAGATGACAAAACTATCCAGCCCAATTAATTCCATCCAGGATGTGGCATCCACTGTATAAAGCACTGGTAAGGCCCCATATAGAATATGCAGTACAGTTTTGATCTCCAGTGCTGAAACATGAGATTACTGAATTAGAGAGGGTCCAGAGAAGGGCAACTTAGCTTGTAAAATGTATGGAAAATCTTAGCTATGAGGAAATACTGGCCAAATTGGGGATGTTCACGCTGGAGTAGAGGTGCTTAATGGCAAGGCCAGACACTGCGTATTTACGTTGCGTTTTTAAAAAAGCTCAGTCGGGGTAAATACTCCACTGAAACCACACACGACAGGCGTTTTTTATGCATTTTTCAGCACGTAGGTTTCTTTTCCCAACATGCACTTCTCATTGTTCTTGTTCGCCATAATTCCCCTGGCTAGAAATAGAAAAGCTATTTCTTGAAAACAGGAATGAACATCAATACGCCATAAAAACGTATATGCGTCATTTATCTCGTGAGAATATGGTTGCCATATTATAAATACGTTGTATATTAACATAAAGTGTGGTTTCAAACGTGCAGATCCCACAGTCTATTGATTTGGTAGTTTCTTGACGTATTTCTGCTAAAAAA
>CM044431.1:129328914-129368980 GCA_024363595.1 Xenopus borealis
AATCTTAAAAAATTTTGATTATTTGAATAAAATGGAGTCCATGCCGCACTTGACAATAGCATAAAACAAGCAAAATGGGGGGAAAAAATTGTTGGTAAAGTGTGTGTATATTTTTATACAACCAGCCAGCTAATTTGTGCTATATTGTCAAAACCATGCTGTATCTTGCAGGAAGCAGCCTATTCAGAGAATGAGATAGCCTGAGTGTTATGTTTCTGTTTGTGTCTCATGCCAAAGTAGTTCTATGATATCTGAAAGGAGGAAATGATTGAAAGCATTAGATAAGAATGTGGAATATTCAAAGAATTCAAGTGTTTTTTCTATAAGATGAATTGTAAGATGAAGTTTTGACTCAGCACCAGGTTCTCCCCTGCACAGACTTCCAAACAGTATGATCCAGACATTATGACACACCCCAGTGCTCAGGGAAGGAGAGAGGTATGGTTCACTTGTCAAATAATAATTAGGAATCTATGCTAGTGAGACAGCATTAATTATATGGTATAAAGCAAGCGTTCTTGGCCTTCTCTGGAAGCCACTCCCACACTTCAGAAACCCTTGTTGAAATCAGAAAGAGGCAAAGCAATATTTACTTATATTTAAATTTATACAGACACTTGTTAATCTCTAGTCAGATTTCTCCTGACTAACTTAGTTGCATACTCTCTTGACATTGGTCAGGGGTGATCCAAGAGAGTGAGAACCTTCTTCTGCCTCAGTTGTCGGAACCAAGCAACTTTTTTTTTGTTGGGTGCAGAGTAGTTGGATGAATTTTTAGTAAGTGAGAGAGTGAGTGAGAGTGAGTTGCCATTTTGGGAGTTTTTTTCTCTCTCTGAGGCAAATTGGAGGGTTTGCAGAGGGGTTTTCTTGCCTTCATCTGGATCAACTAGTAGTCAGGTGAAATGGAGCCCACAGTAGCAATAACACTCTAGTGCTGCAATTTGTTATGTTCTGTCTGGTAGGGGAATGAGGAAAGATATCTGTCTGATCATTCGTTTGGCACATCAGTCTTTCAAAACATGATACCTTTGCCTTTATTTAAAGGAACAGTAACACCAGAAAATCTAAGTGTTTTAAAGTAATGAAAATATCATGTACTGTTGCCCTGCACTGGTAAAACTGATCTGTTCAGAAACACTACTATAGTTCAAATAAACAAGTTGCTCTGTAGCAATAGTGGAAATTGGAAAAAAGCTATACAGCACAGGTTAAATAATAGATAACACCATTATGTTCTACAGAGCTTATCTGCTGTGTAACCTGAGCCTGTTATCCTTTGAATGGCTTCCCCCATGGCAACACAGAAGCTTATTTATATAAACAAATGTAATGTTTCTGAAGCAAACACGCCATTTTTACTAGTGCAGGGCAACACTGCATTATATTATTATTACTTTAAAACACTTTCTTTTTTTATGTTACTGTTCCTTAAATTAGTAGAAATGCAAACAGGATGTTTTTAAATTTGTATGGAATTTGTTGTTCCATTGCCAGACATGAGGTTCAAACTACATGTTTGCACTATACTTTGAAATAATTTGTAATACTCCTAACAAAAGCCCTTGGTCCACCCCCAATTCAAACTTTGGCTCCGCCCCTTTTATGCCATGCCCTGGCCCTTTTACATCACGGCATGCCCATTTGTTCCTGCCCCACCACCAGCCGGTGGAGGTTTTATTAAAAGGTGGCAACCCTATGTGCAGGTTAGGAAAAACTCAACCCCCACCCGACCCAAACCTGTAAAACCTATACTCACCCACCTTTTCTGCCAAAGTATACCAGCCGATTGGCATGTGTCCATAAAGGGGCAGGTTGTTAGGCCCGGATTTGTGGCAAGGCCACAAAGTAGAATCCTGCCAGGGTCCATTTTTTGCGACCCGTATCCGCAACCTGCAATCCGCAACCCGGACCCACGACCTGCATTCTTACCCGCCTGGACCCGTTACCCCCGTTACCCGACCCACAAGTACCTTACCTGCAACCCAGACCCGCGACCTGCAAACCCGCAGAACCACTGACCCTTGTCTATACCCGCACCTGAAACTTCTGCCAGCAACCCATAGGGCACCGCAGGATTTTGCAGGTAACCCGTGGGTACCGACCCACTGTAGAACTCTACCACAAAGGCCCGCACCTATGGTGGAAAAATGTTAGGGGTTGCAAAATATTAGGGCCGGCATGTCACCCAGTAGCTTCCGGGGAGCTCCGGGGATTGCTCGCGGGGAGGGGGGTATGTGGAAATCCGGGTTGTGATATTGAGTGAGAGCAGTCATTACCTTGAGGGACCGGAGCCTTGATCTATTTTTTTGCACTTTGCACACTGTGAATGTATTTATGAACCATTACTCCTTTTCAGATAGTGGCATAACTACCAGGGGAGCAGGGGGTGCAATTGACTTTGGGTTTCATTGTGCTTTATTACTTTACCCTCTTGTATTTGGTGCAGGCTGACAAATTTATTGGAAGAGGTGTATTGTTATTATTATTATTAACATGTATTTATATAGCACCAACATATTTCGTAGCGCTGGGGCATATGAGATGGTGCCCTTGTTCTTGTCTGACAAATAGATACTGTATTGCCAAAAACGTTATTTTGAGCAGTGGAGGTTGTAGTACATGTTATTAATTAGAGTGTGCTACTGAAAGTAGCACACTCATTATCCAGTCTGATCTCAGAAGTTCCAGGAACATGACCGTACAATAAATCATACAGGTGGAAAAACTAGACCAAGTTTTATTTGTGTAACACTTTTTCCTTGTTCCTGTCGTTGCATATGTTTATTTTATTTTTACCCCTTACTTACAGTGATGCACCCAACAATTTATCTTGTCCTCATAAGAGCTGTCTTACCACTCCAAAGTACCCAGCAGCAGTAATGGCCACACATCATGTGTATCAGAAAGTCTCTTGAGCAGGCTTGCCACCTGGCCAGCATAAATCATGTCTGATTCTAATGTTACTAACAGTGAAAGAAAGATACAAATATAGAAAGACCTATATATTTCTTTTTAGAAACAGAAACACTGAAAGGATGGTGTGTTCATTTGTTATTATTATTGGAGGAGTAGTGTTATTAGTGTACACTTTATTATAATATTGGAAAACTGTACTACTTATAAACGTGCATTTTGTATGGGTAATTCATAACTTAAGTAGATACTTGTGGTTTCCATTGTCTCTACTTTTGCCTAATGCAGAATATATATATTATTATTATTGTGAAATACAGTACATGAGCCATAGTTGGAATTCAAGGCTAATAATAAGGCAATCTGTTAAATCAGTGAGATGAACATATACAAGCAGATTTTGTCTGTCACCATTTTTGGGAGCGTGTTGACCCCTGCAGGTCAAAATATGGCCTCACCAATTGTTATTTATTATCAGGTTTGCTCGTATATCCAGCAAATAGATGGATTCAATTCATATTTTACAGGTCTGCATGTGCCCTCTGTGGTCTGATCATTGGTCTTGGAGTCAAACAAATAGATCCCTATTTAGCTCACCATGTGGGTGTCCAAACTGGTTAAAGATCCTTGTGTTTTGCAACTTTGCCAAAGAAGCAATCTATATATGCATTGTAGCCCCAAGGTCCTCTTCCCCCCAATTATAGTTAGAAACATCACATTGGAGTCACTACAGTGAAGTGCTACACAAGTAATTAAAATACTGCTCATGATAAATAAATAGGAGTTAAATGTAAATGTATTGATAGACACTGGCCTTACCAATAGAAAACAAATGTTGCAGCCCATCCCTAGGCTAATAGATAAACACAGAGAGAACATTATGCTCCCTAGGGTTATGGTGTATGGTTGAGCTCAGCTCTGCAGGTCTCCCTGTATACATAATAAGGGCAAATCCACCTTTTTGGGCAATGAGTCCATTCATGTCTATGGGTTGCAATTAGTCATCTGACTGGGTACATGACAATGTATCACATCATCTAAAGGGCACAGGTAGTTTTGTGACAATAGAGTGTCACCTGTATGATTCAGTCAGAATAATAACCCTCGTGCTAAAATGAGTGCAGATTTGTAGCAGTATCTTTTGGCAACAATTTAGTAATTAGCCTGTATTACTCTTAATTAATATAGTTTGTTGTTGGACATCCAACAGGTGAATAATAATTTACATATTTTTAAAGGTGCTTCAGCATTTAGGAGGGAAGCATGAATATGGCTTCAATATGCTACCCTGTGCTAATATTACAATATTATTTTGTCCCCCTCTTCTCATTTCTGGGGTGAGATACAGACCCATCTCTTGAGCCTGTGACTGGGTGGGCATTGTTTACATGTGTGTCCTATCAAGATTTATTTAAACCCCCATTTTCCACCGTCGGTCATTGCTAGAGCAGGCACAGAAGCTGTGTCAAAGATAAACACAATAATGGAGAGGAAATAAAAATTTGGGATTAGAATTGTGCACTGACAAGTAGCCTCTTTATCTCAGTAACATTATTCCCATGGAATAATCCCTATGTCAATTATGAATTGTATCCAAATGAACCTATACTGTATTTTAATCAGTTTGGTCATTTGTTTAGTTGTTATTAAAATGAAGGAGGATTTAATGAGGGTCATTTATAGCACTGTAAGGACTCATAGGGTTGAAGCCCCTACTGACTCTGGGGTATCCCCTACAGATATTTCCTAAGTCCCTGTCTTGTAACCTGTAGATACCTGGATGGGATTGTTTTTGCCAATTTCACCAGGGAAATTATGACTATTTCCTTTTCACATTAATATAGTGAATTTGAGTGCAAGGCTTAGCTCTTTAGCTTTACTAAGCTATTACTCTCAGGGCTTAAACAGGGTTACACTATTATAATACTTTGCTCTTTTGTATAATCAATGCATTTCATGAACCTTTTGTAGTTTGCCAATATTTGGCAGGCAGTCCATTTAGCTTCAATAAATTATATAACACATAACTAAAGTTGTAGATTTAACAGGGTTTTTCACCTTTGATTTAACTTTTGGTATGAAGTAGAGAGTGATATTCTGAGACAATTTGCAGTTGGTTTTCATTTTTTATCATTTGTGGTTTTTTAGTTATTTAGCTTTTTACTCAGCAGATGGGGTCAGTGACCCCCCTCCACCATTTGAAAGAAAATGGCAAATCATTAAAAACTATAAAACCTAAATAATGAAGTCCAACAGAGAAGTTGCTTAGAATGGGCAAATTGATAGTATACTTAAAGTTAACTTAAAGATGAAGCACCTCATTAAGGATTCTTTTTCTAATCAATATGCCACATCATGATTTAAGGGTAAACATCATTTCAAGAAGCACCAAGAAGTAAAAGAGGTTACAGAGCTTATTCAGTTGACTACAATGAAGAGCCTCCCATTTCTGGAAGACATTAGTTCCAGTGTTGTAGTGTTTTAGGTTTCAACATGTTTCTTGAAGTACTGTACCATGTTTATTGCTGGCAGCATATGTTTAGAATGGCAACAATAGAGCAGTACCCCCAGCTACTAATAATGTGCAGATTTAACCGTGAAATTCAAATGAGTACATAATATCTTGCAGACTTGGCAGATGAATATAGATATTTTTCAACTCTTAAAAAAAAAAAATAAAAAAAATAACTAGCATACAGCCCCCCAGAATCCAAAAAAACACCTGGCTAAAGAATGGTATTCATCAACATGATAGACATAATTAGCAGTGATGCACATAATACCAACATGAATCAGGGCAATATAGAAAAGGGCAACGCCCTGCAAACAAAACAGTCAGGGAGAAGTTGGCTCAATAACTGTTGTGTTCCTAGTTTCGCTAACCTACTAATCCTAATTCTTGGATAAGAAATAAGTTTCAGGGCATTCTGTTTAGTGTTTTCCCAGATTCACGTAATGATGTAAGAATATGCCATTTTTATTTGTCTTTAATGGCAAAGTAGGGAAGCTGTTAGTCCTTCACTGCCATTTTTGAAAAGTCACCACACATCTCCAGACACAAAGGGCAATTTAACTAAGCTAATATCATGTGTCTGTATTCATTTTTTTGGTCTTCCTCCTAATTAAATCTACATAAAGGACCACAACTGTCCATCTGAATAATGACTGGAGCCGCAATTAAAGCATCAGAAAAACACACACTGTGACCCATTTTTTAGTACGCAGTTATTATGTTGTGGACAGACTATGCTCTCTATAGTATACTTATATTGTTAGCCAGTCATACTTGCCTCTGTTAGCTTTAGATTGTACTAGCACTAGTATATATATATATATATATATATGTTTTAAGTTTTTTTTATTTTCAATAATTTTTTATTGTTTTGTCATTTATTACATACATGAAATTATTATAACAATGTAGACAATTGTAGCATATAACATATAGTGTCACATGAAGGAAATGCAATATCTTCTATACAGGTATTATGATGGTATGAATTATAGTTCCTGAGTACTGAAGATAGGCAAACCTTACTTGCTTTTATTGTATTGGTAGTTGAAAAGAAAACCAAAATAAAAACAGAAACGAGAGAGAGGTTCACTTCGTTATCTTATTATTCCCTTTTATTTTCATACCTGGAATGCCCCATGTGGTGTTTAGAGGTTAAAGTGTCATCAACTGGGGAGGAAGGTTTCCCCCAAATCTATAGTCTATCCAGGGCTTCCATATTTTTAGAAACATGGGGACCTTGTTCAGAGCAATGCTAGTTAGCTTTTCGTTGACCATTATCCAGTCTATTTTGGGTTTAAGTAAGTTGAAATGCATTTGTGGGTATTTCCACGCCCTTGCCAGGACCAGTCTAGCAGCCAGGTATATGTGGTTCACTAGTTTTCTTTGTGTTATTGTTATATTTTGAGGTGGAGCTCCCATTAGTGCCTCGTAAGGGTCTTTCTGCAAGCTTACATTTAGTACAACAAAGATTAAGTTGTATACCCTTATCCAATATCTAGTTGCACAGGGGCATTTCCACCATATATGTGCCATGTCTTCTGGCACGTTGCAGCCTCTAAAGCAGCTGTTATTAAGGTTTGGGTACATAAGAGTTAGTCTACTAGGGGTAAGGTACCAGAAAAAAAGAACCTTGTAACCAGATTCTAACAGGATTGTATTGTTAGAGCATTTCTTTAAATTGCCCCATACTTTGCGCCATTGATTGTCTGACAAGGATTTCCCTAGTTCTCTTTCCCAGGAATGGATGTAGCTAATGTCCACCAGGGATGTTGGGGAATTAATATATCTATATAGTAAAGAGATCGTCTTTAAAGGCGTTTTGCCGTCTATACACCATTTCTCAAAAAAGGTCTTATCTGGGGCCTCCGGTTGGTGTTGTTTCCAACACTCTGTAACGAAATGTAATAGCTGATTGGCTCGGAATTATTCTGAATTTGGAAGATCGTGTCTTTCATGCAAGTAGTCAAAGGTGGCAGGCCCCTAACAGTGAGTAGGTCTATCACCTTTGTGAGATTGTGGTCTCTCCACCACTGGAAAGAGTGCCTTTGAATTCCCGGGGTGAATTGAGGGTTGTCAAAGAGAGGTCTTGCTGGGGTATGGGCCGAAACTAGTGGTTAGGTAGGTGCAACTGTATCTAAAATTTTTATAGAATGTCTTAAAGTGCGGCTGGTAGTTGGTAGCCTATGTTTTGCCCTAGACCATATCAGGGCTCTTGCTGTAAAAGGGGACACAAACCAGTTCTCTAGCGATTGCCACAAAGGGGCGTTGTCTTGGGCATGCATGGCAGGCAATTGAGCTAACTGTGCAGCTATATAGTATTTCCAGAGGTTTGGGAGGCCCAATCCCCCTTCTAGTGTCGATCTTTGCATAGTGCTGAGACATACTCTGGGGGCTTTATTGTTCCATACAAATTTTGAGATATTTGATTCTAGTTTCTGCAGATCTGACCTTACTATTGGAATAGGTAGTACCCTGAATAAGTAGAAGATTTTTGGTAGCAAGACCATTTTGGTTGCTATCCCCCTCCCCATCCATGATATGTGATATTTCCCCCAGTCCACCAGAAGCCCATGTAACTTTCGGTACCTAGTAGGATAATTGGCAGCGTATAGGTGGTCAAATTAATTAGTTACTTTAACTCCCAAAACTGTTATGTGTGAGGCATTCCATTGGAACTCAAAATTTAGGGTCAGTAGATTGGTTAGGTCCTTTGGTAAATTTATATTTAGCGCCTCCGTTTTAGCATGATTTAGTGTGAGACCGGAAATGTCCCTAAATTTATTTAAAATATTGCTATGTTTTAAGTTTTTATTTAACATTTTTCAATAAACATTACATAGCAAAACAAGAGTTAGAAACATAAGGAAAGAAAATAAATAAAGTACAAGAAGTGGTAGTGAGCCCTGTTGACCATATTAAAGTAGAAGGAAAACTGCACTTGGGGGTGCCAAATGCTAGGCTTTTTATTCAGGCCCTCTCCTATGCATATTCTGCGCTCTTATCCATATGAATGCATGGTGGCTTGGGTAATTTGGACCCTAGCAAATGGATTTTCGTAAATTGCAAACTGGAGAGCTGCTGAATAAAAAGTAAAATAACTCAAAAACCACAGATGAAAATGAAAACCAATTGCAAATTGTCTTAGAATATGACTCTCTACATCATACTAAAAGTTAACTTAAGGTGAGCACCCCTTTAAGGAGAAAGTAACATTAGAAAGGTGAGAGAAAGGTCAGAAAAGTAAGAGTGGTTAGGGTAAAGTGCAGAACATAGAGAGTGTTCATGATAACACAGAACCAACTTTATATTACTGATTAAATTGTTGCTGTAAACTCATGCAAGACAAATAGCTGCCTATGTTGGGAATATATTAGGGATGCACCGAGTCCACTATTTAGGATGCGGCCGAACCCCCGAATCCATTGTGAAAGATCGGGCAAATACTGAACCAAATCCAAGCCCTAATTTGCATATGCAAATTAGCGAGGGGAAGGGTAAAACAGCTTGTGGACAAAAATTTTTTTTACTTCCTTGTTTTGTAATGAAAAGTCACATGATTTTTTGGATTCGGTTGGGCCAGGCACAAGGATTTGGCCAAATCCGAATCCTGCTGAAAATGGCCGAATACCGAACTGAATCCTGGATTCGGTGCATCCCTAGAATATATATAATAGTGCCTGCGGACAGCCTAATGGTTGGAATCCAGAATTCAGTTTGGCATATAACTAATTCCCAATAACTCTTGCAATATTCAAATTCAGTCAAATCTAGCCAGATTATCAGGAGTATTCCTGCCAATAGGTGTATTCCTACCTACTAGAAAATCCAAATTTTCTGGAAGGTCAGGCATTTGAAATATTAAGCTAAAAAAAGTCTTACTTTTTTACCTCATTTAGTTATTGTGTTGGAAAACAATTTGAGGAACTAGATATGTTGAATAATAATAATATATGAACTAAGTATTTCATTTCTGTTACACTGTATCTACTTTGTTTCAGCACTTTTTGTCAAATCTTTTACATGAGTTAATAATTTGTTTGCTTCACGCATGCTGTAATCCTGAAGTAATGGCGAAACATGTGCTTAGAGCAAGTTTTTCCAGTTCTGTTGCTGTACAGAAGCTGGGAAGGGCTTCCTGCTCGATATGCAAGTTGAAAGTGACACACATTTCCAATATTTAGGTACAGACATTAAGATATACTTGTAGTCTGTGTACGATTCAGCCATGAGAGGACATCCTATGAATTCTGGAACTCCTGGAAATTATCCTGCACTGAGGAGATATATCAGAAGGAGGAAACCTCCACGTGCGCTCCTGTGGTCTATCTGTGGTGTCACCTGCTTTCTGTTTCTTGGTGCTGCAGTATTGCTTGCTGTGGGATACCTAAACCCATTTGGATCAGTTGGATTGTCTATTTTAGGTATTGGAGCAGTCTTGTTTTTTGGAACCATACTATTTTTGGTAATGATTTGTCTATGGGTGGAGAGAAAGTATCCTGGGGTGCAGACAATGTCTTTCAAATTACCTTCTAGGAGGCCACCAGGACCAAAAACTGCTTATGTGAATGTGAATCCAAATGTCAGTGGACTTTCTTCTTCAGAGCCCTCCAGGCCAGGCTATACAGTACAAACAGATGTACCTCCTTACACAATAAATATACCAAGAAAAGTCACATTTCCTTCAGTACCAGAGGAACAAGTCATTATTGAAGATGCCGATAACAATATGCACAATCCATCTTCTACATCGGATTCTCTTCTAGATGGGACTGGTAATCAGGGCAAAATACTTGAAGATAATGTCACTGATTCCTCTCCACAAAGGCTGGTAATATCTCACGGTTTAAACCATTGTGGAGATCTGACTAGTGAATCAAGTGTCACTACTGTTATGGAGGGAAAATCCCATCCATTCCAAGAACACACGGATACAGCTAAGAAACAGAATAAAAAAACACATCACGTGGAAGTACCATTTGAAGACTATCCCCCGTCTGCCAGCTCTGAGCCTGTTTCCCACAACAGAAAAGAATTATTACCTAACAAAGAGGAACCCAAGCAATTGGACAAAGGTACAACAGCTTTACACAATGCCCTCAGTGGCACAAGGTCTGAATGTGGCTCTGACAGTAACAGACCAAAAAGAAATGCACCATTTCTTCAGGAACCTGAACCTAGTGGTAGCCCAAAGAAACATGGCCCAGACTCTTCCGATAAAGTGTTTACTGCCTCTCTTCACACTGAAAAACTTGCACCATATAATAAAAATGAGAAACAAGTTCTGCCTTCCAACACTAATTCCCCTCTGACACCCAATTCTGCATGCCAACAGGAACAGGACTCAACAAGTTCTCCTCATAAAGATCAGACACATACAAGGAAGTCCCCAGCTAAACAGAGAAAACATTTGCTAGTAAACGAAATACTAAACAAACCAGAAACTTTCATTGACAAAGCCCATGTGCCATCACCAGTGCACAGCAAAGATACAGCCCCTAAAACTGAAACGTCTTCTAGTAGAAAAGAGGAATCACATCAGAAACAAGATGAACATAAATCCCAAATATCCTCAAAGGCTGTAGTTTCTGTTGTAAAATCCCAAAGTCCTAGAAACAATGAAGACCGTAGTCGACAAACATCAACTGAGAGGGTTCAACGAGTGTCAGATCCCAGCTCAACAACTGTCTCTTCAGACATTAAAATATCAAAGTCTATTGAAAAAGTTATAAAGAATTGCAGCTTGCCACAATCTGAAAAACCTGATGTATCTCCAACTAAAACTAGAGATGCCTCACATAAAAAACATGCACAAAACCCTCAACAAAATGCATCATCCCAGTCCAGAGAAAGTGCGTCTTTATCTACATTCTCACCAGCTGGTGCTAAAAAACATCAGGCAAATAAGAGACCGCAAACCCAACATAAGACACAATCTGTAACAATACCTCCCAGAGACTACCCCAGTGACTCTGAATCCACCACCAATAGGAAAGTGCATCAGCAGCAAGAAATTCAGCAAACAGACGATAGGCAGAGAACTTCACACTCAAGGGAAGCAAGTCCTGCAATGTCCAGAACATTTTCTGACCATAAGAGTAACTCAGAGAATAGAGCAATAAAAAAAGAAAGAGTTAAGAAATAAAGTAGATTTTAAGAGGATCCAGTTGACAATCTAAAGGTAATTTGTTTTATAGGCATAAGATCCATAATCTGCAATGGTTGGGGTTTTTATGGATAATGTGTTCTGTAATTCATATTCCCATACCTTTTTGGATCTTCATACCTTAAGTCTACTAGAAAATCATGTATTTATAAAACCCCATAGGCTGGTTTTGCTTCCAAAAATGATTAATTACATCTCATTTTCGATCAAGTACAAGGTACAGTTTAATATTACAAAGAAAAATAAAATAATTTTAAAAATTTTGGATAAAATGGGACACCACCTTTTCATAATTCAGAGCTTTCTGGATAACTGGTTTCGGGATAACAGATCCCATACCTGTATTCACATATATAATTAAATATGGAATTCAGAAATATAGAGAGAAAATATTGAGGGTCTCTAAAGTTAACAAACAATGATATAAACACAACTTTTGCTGATAATAACAGGGTACTTGATTTTTAGGGTCTAATTTCAGTTATTAAGTTGTCATTACTGGTAATATCAGTACTGTGGCAGCTCATTTATGGCCAGCCCCTGGTTCCATAAACAGTGCTGGAATGTTGTTTGCTAATCCTTGACTGAGCTATATTGTGTAGAGGCATATTAGATGACTTGTATGAGAGTAGCTGTGGTTTTAATGTTTTGGTATCTGTGAAAGCTAAATGGCATCTTTGGAAGTATATGTTGTGTTCTCACACCCTTATATGGCCAGCAAATTTCTATACAAATATTATCAATTGACTTGTCTCCCAAATTTCCATCACAGTGTTTGATTTAATCCCTTTCGGAGTCCTTTAATCTCGCAGCTCTGCGAGCATTGGAAAGATAGTACTATAATGCTGGTGCCGTAGATTCTACAGTAAATGGCACAAGATTTATAAAGAAAAACCCTTAATTCTGTTTGTATCATGTGATATCATTTTGCAATATATACAGAAAAATATATTATTATTGTCGCTGGGAAGTTCCTTAACTATACAAAGCATATGCTTTTATACAGGTCAAGGAAGTTTGAGGTGACTTCTAGTATACTATATATATATATATTTTACAACAGAGGGTACATTATTTGTTACAATACAGTGAGTCAAGTCACATGAAGTACAACGCTAAGCACCAATTATAACTGATTACATCACCATTTTAAAATATATAATGCAAGGTCCTGACAGGACCTAAATTGATTATTGTGCATACAAATGGGAATATATGTATTGTGTTGCACAGTACCCAGTATTGCTGGCCAACTTTTTTTTATTGTATATTGACATTATTGAGCACCTGGTATTCAATTAGACATGTTGTGCCTTTTGAGGGTACAGTTCAATATATGGTGCATTCAGTGGTTTGTGATTTGTCTTCAAAGTATTACACACATTATATATACACACACACATATACATATATATATATATATATATATATATATATATATATAGATCGCATCTGTGTGTCTTTTTTTTATTACAGTGTGTAATGATGTTTATCCTACTGTACCTTAAATTGTAAAAGAATGGTAAAGAAACTACTTGACTAAAGAACAATTAATGGAATGTGAACTGTGGCAAACAAGAACAAGATAAGACAATGGCAGACATACTAAGTCATTATAAAGTTTGGGAAGCTCCTGGAATCTCCTCTATACATCATGAGAAGATAATTAATACAATGTGATTTGTATGTATAGTTTACTGTACAGTTGTACTGTGCTCATCCTCATTAATGCACTTGTTTAACTCAAATTTACTGACCTTTCAGTATTATATAAAAAGCTATTTAACTCTTCTGTGCTGTAAATGACAAGAAGTACATATTTTTTGAAATTATTTCATGCATTTTATGTTTTTAATAAAACAAAACAAAAAGAGAGGTGTGAGTGAAATGAAAATGTTGTGCTTTTGATGTGATTTAATGTTATATATTTATCATAATGTATTCCTTATTTAGGTTGTTGACTAATGCAATACTAAATCCAATCAGGTTAATTAATCATGTTTAAAGCAATATCACCAATGTTTCATTACATTCTTCAAGTATGATTTCATATTTCCTTGCCAGAACAACTAGCATGGCAACTCCCCTACATCTGGAAAGTAGGATATGTATTATAAGGTGAAACTACAGTAGATCTTGTAATCATTTGACATACTTGTAGTGATTGCACAGCTGTATATTCACTGGTATGGGATTTTAGGGGCAGCTTTATAAAAGTGTGATGATAGAGCAAACGCTTGTTTTTTTGCAGGAATATTACTGGCATGTCTACAGGTCACACACAGTGTTTATTCATCTTGTAAAGGGATCTTATTGGCAGGTCTAGGTTTGCCATGTTTATCATGGCTAGTGAGAGTCGGAAAAACAGGATATGGTAGATTTTTAGGTCCAAAGTTTTACATTTGTCTAAGATCCAAAAATCCAGTGCTTAGTCAGAGAGCAGCATCAGAAAGCACAGTTTAGCCCTGTCCTTACCTTACCACCTGACTTGGGACAAGTGGCAAGGATTGGCACCAAAGGAAGATGTGTCTTCATGCACCTCTGAATTACATGCAAGGTAGGGGGCAGAAGGGGGGGGGGACACCTACGTGCCTCCCCCACCCTCTACAAATACAGTGCTGACTGACCCAGTCAGTGAAGTAAGCTGCAGGTCATTGTGTGGTGCATGGTAAATGAGCCATGCATTTTCTTGCTGCAGGGGCTGCACACAGGTTAATGCATAAATATGTGGGCCTAAGGTGATTGGCCAGCTGCCACTGAATAGCCCTACCAATCACTGCAACAAAGACCATCGCAATGCTGGCACAGGTGGGTACAGATAAGCATGGGTTAATACATTATCAATCCATGCATCACCAATTATGAATGTGGACTTAGAAAAGATCAAGGAAAATTTCAAATGCAGGAGGCATGGCTTAGTATCAATTATGGGCATAAATGTTTGGGCCAGGAGTGTAACTAAACAGATTGAGGCTGGAGGCAATTATTGGCAATTACACTTGATGATACCAGTGGTGCCTTAGGGCAGGACTACACGGAACTTTGGCGTGTTTCTGTTGAATCCGACGCTGGGCAACAAAACGCCTGCACCAAGGCAGATCCGACAGGAACACGGTAAGTTAATAGAAAGTTGGACGGTTTCATAGCGGTGATCTGTCAGATGCGACATGACTGTCATCCCACAGCTGCGTTGCGTCGTCTCAACCCTGTGACACCGTCCAACTTTCTATTAACTTCCCGTGTTCCTGTCGGATCTGACTTGCCGTGGGTGTTTTGTCCCCCAGCATTCTGCCAGCAGTCAAATAGTTAATTAGCATTAGACACACTTTTCCTTCCAACACACAAAGAGTTAAGGTACAACTATGCACACTTTTGCACAGGTTATAGTTCATTTAGAGCACCAATGAGACTTTTAGTTGTAAATAACATACAGATAAGACATAGTTAGTGCATAGGTACAAATTGAATTACATAAAGGCATATAATTATAAAAGCTAAACACAGCAAATGGAATAAAAACACTATGAAAGTCTTTAAGTCGACTGGCACCAGTTATATAGTTACACAGTTCTTTACCCAGTTGCTAAATGAATAATGCTTTCTCATTATCTATGCATGAGAGGCGAGTGCCCAGTATAATTTCATTAATGACCCCTCACAAGTTAGTAGGGCTGTCAGACCTGGGATATGAGGTTGGTATTTCCTATATCATATATCACCAGCAGAATATATATATATATAAGTTGGGTTTCACAGAAGGGTGATCAGAATGATACATGACATGAGGGGTCTCTATTAACCTAGCCCCCCCCCAGAAATCCCCTTCAAACTGATGGGTGCAGGATTGCCCTGTTTTGTATCATTAGGAAATATCTGAGCTTTTCATAACTGTGTAAATATGTCAGGGGGAACTAACAGATTTCACTACCAGTGCTTTTCTGTCTCTTTTAAAGAGCATACAGCACACTCTGCTTAAATAAGTTTGTTGTGATGAGTTTTGAAACTGTCACTATAGCCTACAGATACTTTTATGCCCAAATCCTGCCTATTGTGCAGAAGTTTAGAAGTTAGAGGCTTTCAGATATATCAGAAGCTACAACAATACAACTGGACCACAACTGCTTTCTGATGTACCTATTTACTTCATGCCCTATGTTTTTTATACAGGTATGAGATCTGTTATAGCTGTCTCCCAGAGACTCCATTTTATCCAAATCCAATTTTTAAAAAATGATTTCTCTTGTGTTTTGTTAGCAGAGGATGAGCAGAGTTTAACAGTGCTTTATTAGCAGGCTCATGCAACCATTACACAACATTAACATAAACTCTATCACTTTTTAAGCAGTCCAGAAGGTACCGTGTATAGAGTATAACTCATGTGCAGAGTGTCACCTACAGGCACCTTGCACAAACACCACAATTTCCTTTTACCCTGTAATAATAAAACAGCAGCTTGTACTTGATCCCAACTATGATATAATTAATCCTTATTGGACGTAAAACCAGCCTATTAGGTTTATTTAATGTTTATATGATTTTCTAGTGGAAAGATCCAAATTACGGAAATATCCTTTATCACCAGGTCTCGAGCATTCTGGATACCAGGTCCCATACCTGTATTTATAGGTTTAATATAGACTATTGCACAGCAAAAAAACATAAAGTTTACCAGAACATGTCTTTTTTCAGATTAATTCCATCCAAAAGTGTCCCAAACACCTCTGCAGACATTCAACCAGGGCAACAGCTAACACCTGCCCCATTTCTCTGTTATCCTGTGTTATCAGATATAGTATATAAGTAAAACATACACATTCTATTTATAGCCAGTTTACTTACTGAAACAAATACAACTACTGGTTTTAGTGTCACCTTATCACAGGCAATAACTAGAATTATGGTTTACTGATTTACATTGCTCTTCGGCTCTGCCTTATAAAACCAACAGGTCTAGCTGCCAAACGAAAAGAGGCTCAAACTTACATATACCATCTGATGTGTGTGATACAGGTGTGTTACACTGCAGCCAACATCTCAGCCGAAAGCACATACAACATGTGTTGCCTATTACTTGTGCTTTCTATGCCATTTGCCTGTTATTACTGTTTATCTTGTTATTTGTTAAACCGGTTAAAAACATCTAATTTTAAACCTGCCACAATCAAAATTCCAACACAGTGGCACAGAGGCAGGACAAGTAACATTCCAGTACATATTGTCTGCCCTTTTTGAACCCTTTTGCCTTTCCCTATTTTCACTTGTACTCCATTGCCTTCCCCTATTTTTCCTTGTTGACCCCCTTGCCTTTCCCTATTTCCCTTGCCTTTCCCCACAGCACAGCCTACCTAAGCTGGTTCACAAATAAACAGCATTACTTGCTGCAGCCACACACATTTTCTCTGGGGTAGTGCCAAGCCTAATGTGAGATGTGCCCTAGGCACACCCCTTGATTGCCCTCCACCAGCCACAGTGATGCGATGACATGGGGATGGGGTCAAGGAGTGGGGGGGTGATGTGGAACAGAAAGGGTTTTAAAAGCAATGTGGTGTGACAAGGGTTTCCGCATCTTAATTAAAGCCAAACTAGGTATAAGTGGGTAGCTGAGGTACATGCCTAGTGCACAACCTCTCTGTTACTTCCTAGATAAGTGCCTCTTCTGTCAACCCCTAGTTCTGTCCGTGAAGATGGGGCATACAGTGTCGGACTGGCCCACCAGGAGACCAGGAAAAGTCCCAGTGGGCCCAGGTGTCAGTGGGCCCTCATGCTGCTAATTTGGCCACGTTCATGGCCATTCCCTATTTTTAGAGGCTAAATAGATGTAATAATAGATTATAGTATGTAAAGAAAATACACTAGGAGACTAGAGGTTGAATGAGTAGAGGAAGAATAATAGTACTGAGAGTGGGCCTCTGGTTTCAGATATTTTGGTGGGCCCCTAGTGTAAGGTTTTTGGGTGGGCCCCTGATGTCCCAGTCTGACACCGGGGGGCATACATATTACAAAATCTATCCATCCATCCATGGTTTAGGAATTGTTTTGAGAAGGTCCTGGATACAAAGTAAGTTGCTTAAATTTGGTTGACCACTGTAGCATTGATTTCAGTGTGAAGTTTAGTATTGGTTTATACTTAGTGCCATCAAGGGGCACTTTAACATTCTATACCTCTGACCAGGACTGGACTGAGAATCAAAATAGGCCCTGGCATTTCAGGTACACAGAGGCCCAATCAGCTCACACAGAGGCCCAAACAGTCCCCACCAGCCCACTAAATACTGACTTTCTATGGGACCTTATAGCAGCCCATCTGGCATTTGCCCTAACCCACAGATTGCCAGTCCGGGCCTGCCTCTGACTGGACATCTGGCAAGTAGTGTCATCAGCTGTGAGCAGACATCTCACTCCTGAATGGCAACACAGCCTGCTTAGTGGTCCCCCACTGTCCTTGATGAGGTAGACTAATCTACAGTGTAGCTCTGGTTAGCTGCTCAGTTGCTTTGAAACCAGCTGAATATGTTCTGCTGTAGACTCACAGAATTGAAACGCAATGAATTTTCGTACGATATTCGGTGGGTGTACGGTGGGAAAGGAGCCGACCGAATTCAGCTGGATGCAAAATTTGGATCGGGAAGGCACCCGAATATCGGCCACTGTTTAGTGCTGAATTTTCAAATACAGGTAGAATTCTATTGTTTCTACCTGTTTATCTGACGATTCAGCTCTACATGTGTGTATTGAAACAAACAATCTTTCATAATTGTACCGTATATGGCCACCTTAACTGCAATGATGAGGTGATAAGTGTAAGTCGTCATAAGCCATGTAAGCAACTTTAAGTGAAATGTGCACTTTATTCTAAAACTTCCTATAAGTGCTTTGTTAGTATAATATGAAATAGTAAGAGCAGTTGACCTCTTCTTTAGGTGATACTGCAGCAAATGTCTCACTGTAATTTAGAACTTTATAACTGCTATTAGTAATCATCTAATTGCATGTTCCTGCCACATAAAGCTTCATCTACCTATATGATTATAGCTTGCCTTGTATGAGGTCATGTACATTTGAGGGAGAAGTTCCTGGATAGCTACAGAGATATCTGGTTGTAAAAGAGGTTCAACTAACCCCCACAATGTAACGCCCCTTTTACCCCAAATAAGAGGTAGCACATAGCGAGTGAAAGCTGCAATTCTTGTTTCAGAAAAATAGCAACTATTGTTAAGCTCATGTGGCAGCTATGGCAACTATCTACTATAAGAAATCTGTTAGTGTTGTTGATATGGGAAGTCATTGCATGGTATCCTAGACTGTTGTTTGAAAACTGATACTGAATGATAAGCCAGATATTATTCTTCATTCCCTTACCAAACAAACTAGAATAGAACAAAGTACAGTATCAGCTTGTGTAGCCCCATTGCACTAATGTGTGTTCCATTTCAATGGACAATATACAGAGGATCCTGCAGAGTTGTTGACCTCATTACTTTGTTTTAAAAACTGTTTGTTAAATCGAAAAGCAATCTATTAAGTAGATTTTGTTTTACAGTCAAACTTCAGGCCAGGTTTGTGTAAAGTACAAGAAAAAAATGGATCACTAAAGGAGCTGCTTATTCTTCCATTAAAAAATAGAATTTTTTTTAAAGAATCGTTAAAAACTGTGAGGGCATGGCCAGAACATATTGTAGACTGCCAGCTGTGTGCGTTTCATGCCATTTCAAGTACACAGAGGCCCCCCATTTGTTTGGAATACCTTCCCCTATGTGAATGTAATCCAGCCACTGAAATGTCTACTTCATCTGAGTGGTGGTTCTTCAGCAACAATAACAACATTTACCAAAATGTCACAATCAGGGTATTTAAGATGGATCAGTTCTCTTAATAATTCAAAATTAAATGCCTGTGAATTGTTAACCTTGCAGGGACATTTAGCATGTTATATGTTCATTTTTATAGGATCCATAACAGGGATGTGCATTTATTCTGGTGTGCAGGGCAGAATGGAACCTTTTAGCTGTAGAGAAAAATAAATCATAGGGGAAATTCTCTGTTCTTGAATTTCTAGACATACATTTTCATGAACCCCCTACACTAATTTTTAAGTCAGGTAGAAGTGACCATATAAACGCACAGACTGGCACCATCATGGCAGTGATGTAAAAGCACCACAGTGATGTCAGAGCAACATAGTGGAGATCATTTATAAACACTGGGAACATTTGCACCTGGGCAGTAACCCATAGCAACCAATTAGATGATTGCTTTCAGTATACAAGTGGCTAAAAAAAATCTAATCACTGATTGGTTGCTATAGGTTACTGGCCGGAGCAAATTTGCCCAGTATATAAAAAAGATCCCCAGTGTGTGCAAACATATCAACAACATATTGATATATCATTCTGAATCTTTGTCAGTTCTCCATGCTATGGTTACTTCCCATGAGGCAAACTTTTAGTATGTTATAATATGGCCAATTCTATGAAATTTTTCAATTGGTTTTCATTATTTTTTTTTTATAGTTTTATAATTATCTGCTTAAGATTCTTCCCTTGATATGGGAAAACAGCCCTTAGGTATGACAAAACATGCCCAAATTATGTCTCCCCTAACACACCTCTGTGGTGCAACCCTAAACGAAGACACTCTCTGATGATACTACACCCAGCGCTTTGGGCAAGATATAATATTAAATCTATCGGGCAGATTTATGACCACTGGGGGTTTAATTCTATGCGGACCTGACAACAGAATTTAAGCTCCCTAGGAATATGTGGTACAGATACTTTCAAATAAGGCATGCAGCATTTAGCGAATTTCCAGCTTCCCCTAAGATGTCCCTTTCTTTGCTCGAGGAAACTGTAAGGTCCCTGAAACAGGGAAAGCTAGTATCTTTAGATCACTTTATTTTTTTCTCTCACTTATAAAGTTCCTGGAGTGCGGTTATTGGATATTTGTGTGTGTGCATCCCTAGGGATGCACCGAATCTATCATTTTGGATTCGGCTGAACCACCAAATCCTTTGTGAAAGATTCATCCAAATACGGAACTGAATCCGAATTTGCATATGCAAAGGGTGGGAAGCGGAAATCATTTTTTACTTTCTTGTTTTGTGACAAAAAGTCACCCAATTTCCCTCCCCGCCCCATTCAAATTTGATTCAGCCGAATCCTGGATTTGATGCATCCCTAATATATATATATACTCAGCATTCAGTTCAGTGCAATTGGCACTTTGGATTTACATTTAATAGGGGGTGGGGTGTAATGAAAGTCCACTTGACACGCAGCAATCTTATTTTCTGTGATGGGTTAAAAGCAGTGATGTAAACTGTGGGGATTGCAATCCCCCCATTAATAAAAAGGGGAAAGCTTATTGCACCTATGATCTATGCTTCACTGTGAGACGCTCCACTATGACTACACTCTGTTGGAGTTATTGAGTAAGTAGGAAACCTGTAAGTGTCTGTGGTGAGGTGCATCTTGTCCCAGAAAAGGGAAGGCACTATATACTATAACGTATATACAAAACATACCTTCTCTCGCTACTATACTCGTAGTTTCATACCATATGACCTTTTTGTAGTAGGTGAATTATTTTATATTATTATTTATTATGAATGAGTTTTATAAATGGGGCAACAAAATCTGTACAACAAAAGAGCGTGCACAGTGAGTATTCAGCTTGCATACAGTACATATACAGACAGGAAAGAGGTCTTGATTATTAGAGCTCACAAACTAAAAGGCATGAGATATAAAGTGGGAGGGAGGGTTTGTATATGGCATCTGTTAATTGTTTCAATAATAAAAAGGACAGTCTGTAGTAGGACATTCTACAAGGTTTAACTGTTGCTGTTCTAATAACAGAATTCAGTTTGATTTCACTCTGTCTCTGTTTGTGGGGGTTTATTGTAAGCACCCTGGAATCCTCTATGCTCCAAAATTATACTGACAGGGCAATATGACTAAGCCTAATGCTTATGTGGTTTGTAAGCTTCACTGAAATAATGAATGATGAACAATCTCTTTAAAGTGGACCCTTCACCCCAAAAAAATATTCTAAATCATATTTTATCACATTAGTCAAGCAAAATGAACATTAATTACACTATATAAATTAATTTAATCTTGTTTTCTTCAGTCTGGGAATTCATAATTATAGCAAGCAGGCAGGAGCCATTTTGTGGACACTGTTATTAAGACAAGCCTTGCATCATCTCAGAATCTTGTTTGTGCACTAGAATAGGGGTACCCGATGTCTATTCCCATGCCCTGGCTACACAATTAAATGGTTAAGAGAACTGGGGGAATGTGTGGGGAGCAGTGACATCTAGGAAGTGCTGAATGGAAAGTCATAGAGGAGTGGCAGACAATATTTGATTTGATTGACAGCTGAGATTTTTAAATGAGCTTAAAACAGCTACGAATGCTTTAATAAAAATTTGAAATTGGATTTCATGTTTAATTTGAAAAGGACTTTTATTATACAGATTTTTGTGTCTGGGTGATGGGTCCACTTTAAGCAAGATCCAGCCTCTAATTTGCCTTAGACTCCCACAGGGCAGTTGGAATAGTCTCTGGATCAACTTTATAGAAAGAGTTGATTTCAGTACCCAAGTACTCATTCCTAATGTATCTGCCAGTACAACCACTTCAGGGAGAGAATTCCACAGCTTCCAGGAGCTACTGTGGAGTAAAAAATAAGAGGTTTACACCTGTACATAATCATATCCACCAAAGCAACCACGTCTTTGGTGTAAACATTCCCAATTTGGCCATTCTTTCTTAATAACTAGTATAGTCACCCAGGCAGATTTGGCCGGACCAGACGGTTAATCACCAACTGGGGCTTGGTATAACTAACTTGGTCTCAGGCTGAATAAAGAACAGTTTCCTGTGGCATGTGTGTGGTAAATGGCATATACAAACAGTCACACAGGACAAAATTGTGTGTGACAGAAAAATAATGACAGGAGACAAGTATATCCAATGTGTCCTTATACATTCATTTCTTTTACCAAAATCCCCTTTTTAACCATTCATGGGTACAGTGGAGTAGAGTGATGTATGTGATTTGGGAGATTGCCATACAAGGCTTTCTACAACTATATAAATAGGTATGGGATCTGTTATACCCGTTATCCAGAAATCTCTGAATTACGGGAATCTCCCATAGACTCCATTTTAACCAACTGTTTAAAAATGATTTCCCTTTTCTCTGTAATAATAAAACAGTACCTTTTTTCCTTATTTCCCTTTTCTCTGTAATAATAAAACAGTACCTTGTACTTGATCCAAATTAACATCTAATTAATCTTTGTTGGAAGCAAAACTAGCCTCATGGGTTTATTTAACATTTACATGATTGTATGAATATCCTAGTAACGGAAAGATCTGTTCATTGGAAAACTCCAAGTCCTGAGCATTCTGGATAGCGGGTCCCATACCTGTATAATCAGTTTCTTTTTCGGGAAGTAAAGCCTTCCTAAATCTTCATTATGCTCCACCTATTAAGGAAATAAAGCAACAAGGAATATACTTAAGCACTACACCATTTACCTGGTTGAGGCTATTGAAGATTAAAGAGTAAATGAAGCAGTGTGGCACTCTTTGTAAGAAAGCACCAGACAGTAAATCAGCAGACAATAATAAAACTATAATGTTCTTTAACAACCTAATCCTTCTTTGTAGCAACTGGCCCCACCTTCAGTTTACTATTTCTTCACGAAAATCTTTCCATTCAATGAACTCTATTTGGTTTAATAATGTTGACATTGCAAGCAGTGAATACATATATTATCAGTTTCTAAGGAACTTTGCCTTGACGGTAGTTCAAACAAGCACTGTTCTGTCATTAGGGAGCATTTACATTTGGCTGAAATATACATGAGCTTAGCAGTCTGGATATCCCTAATGTATGCCAGCTCCCAGCTGCACTGCTCTGTGTGACTGAACTCCATGGTGACTGCAATGGGATAAGAGAGACAGTTCTCAGGTAAACTTGCCTTATTGTACACCATCTTCAAGTCATCTTACAACAGTACAGCTGCATCAGAAGGCTTTTTTTTAATTATATTTACCAGCATTGGTAAGTAAAATATTGAAGACGATTCTAGAGAAATACATTTTAATGAAGTAAGAAATGTGTTCTGTAGGCATAGATCCTGTATGCTTTTGTAGTTTGATATTTTATTCAGCTTTGGATTCTGCTTTCTTAGCCAGCATACACTTGGGTATTGCAGAGACAGACATTCGTCATCACCAGTTCAGTTTTATAAAAGAATATATTTCTGGGCTGAGATAGTCCTCTTCCTAAAGAGAAAGGGATTATTTCACTTATAATTAAGTATTATTCAATACATTCATAATAGCACTAATTATACCAAGACCATAGCCCTCTGGTAGCGTGCAATACCTTTTTTAGTGTGGATTTTTGTCTGGGTACACTGGGTTATTTTTCACAATCGTTTTTTTTTTTATAACTCTTTATTTGTGATAATTATGAGCATATATCAACAAATGAATAAATCAGAAAAGAACATAAAAAAGACCAAATGAAAAGTACATAAATAATAGTATCCAGATAACATGAAATTAAATTAAGTCCAAGCATAGTTACACAGTTACATTAGGGACATTATCCTTTCTGTGACAGTTAAGTAAGAAACTTTTCCCATGGTGACTATATGGATGTATGGAGATCAAGTGTGTCCGCCACATGTTTGTCCTGATAAATAGTGCATAGACTGAATAAATGTAAGTCTATTGATAATGTGTATGACCAATGTAGGGCTATGACCCAATGTGTAGCTGCCAGGATTTGAGATACAAGTCTGCATGGGTGTGGAGCTAGTTTAGGGTAGGGTAGGGACAGTAGTGCTGACTCCATTGATGGTTCAATATTCACTCCTATTATCTAAGAAGCCATTTTGTATAATTCAGTCCATAGCTCTGATACTATGGGGCAATGCCACCAGGCATGAAGATAATCTCCCCCAGTCGTGCATCCTCTGAAGCAAGCGGATGGAAAGTTTGGGTTGATGGCATGTTTGCGGTTGGGTGTAAGGAACCAACGAAACAGCACTTTGTATGCGTTTCTTTAACTCCTACATTAGCTGAATTTTTTTTCACAATCATTTTGTGTAGAATGGCATCTGAATCATGCAGGGGTTGCCTTGTAAGGCATATCTTTAGATATCAAGTAATGGCTAACTATGAGCAAAGCCGCCATGACTAGTTACTGCCACTCAGAAATTACAATCAAGAGTTTAGTTCTAGAAAAATAAGTGTACAATAGTTCTTCTATATTGTGTTTATTCAGTTGTAAAACGATATAGGATTTTAACCTAAAAAGTTGCAAATGCAACTGCATTAAAATTTATTGACATTTAAATGGATTATGTCATGATTTTTTATGGTGTAGTTTTTTCATTTATAAATTACATTGCAAATACTTCGCTATACCATATAAAAATTTTATTCCTGAACCAACAAGTGTATATTTTTCTTGGTTGTAATATTGGCATATAGGCAGCCATGTCCAGTAGTTTTGTCTGGTCATGTGCTTTCAGAGAGAGGCAGCGCTTCATAGTAAAACTGCTTACTCCTACTCAATGTAACTGAAGGAGTCACTGTGGGATTTGTACTGTTGACTACTATTCTTATTTCTACCATGGAGCTGTAATCTAGTGTCAGGGAGCTTGTTACATCCCCATTGTTCTGTTGTTAGGCTTCTGGGGGGGAAAGGGATGGGTTTTTTTTTTTACTCCAACTTGTAGCACATCAGTAAAGAGTCATTGAAGTTTATCAGAGTACAAGTCACATGGCTGAGGGCACCTGGAAAACTGGCAACATGTTTAGCCCCATGTCAGATTTCAGAATAAATATAAAAAACATGTTTGTTCTTTTGAAAAACAGATTTCAGTGCTAAAAAGTATTGGAGCAGCACTATTAACTGAATCATTTAAAAAAAAAAAACATTTTATTTCCAATGATTATCCCTTTAAGTTATCTGAAGTTATTCGAGCTATTTCCATTTAAATAAGGATTATACAATGCACCTGCACCTCAGTAGTTAGGGAAGTGTACAGAGGCTATGTACCTGTGTGACAGCATTCAAAATTGCACATGCAACTGGGTGCCACAATATAAATAAGTCAGTCCAGTGCAGAAAAACGTCTCACTAAGGGGTAGATTCATCAGAGTGAAGTTCCACCAATAGAGGCAAATTCCGCAGCTCTCAATTCATTTCTATGGGATTTTGCAAGGCGTATTCATCAATGGGTGAAGTGAAAGTTCACCCTTTGATGAATACACCTTTAAAAATCCCATAGAAATGAATGGTGAGAGACGGTATTTCACTCTAGTGGCGGAACTTCACTCTTAACTTCACTCTTTGATGAATCTACCCCTAAATTGGGCATCCTAATCATCATTTAACCTTTTGTTTTGAATTTTTCAAAAATATTTTTTAATCGTTGAGATTAAATTGAGCTGATTTGTAGCTTATCCTTGTGTTTTTTCCTTTCCTGCTTTCTTGGAGGAAGCGTCAGTCTGCTAACACCATGCTAGATTCTTACTATTTACAGGAACTGGATGATGAGGAGGTACCTTGCATGATGTCATTTCATTGTGTGTTTGTGTGTGAGTTTTACTGCTTTATAAAAGGCCAGTAAAGAAAGGTAAACAATCATTTCAGTTTTAGAATGAAAACTAAGGGAAACTTTTACTTCACGCTGTACTCTTTGACTTAATAGCAGAAAACTTCAGGAAAATGAATTATTTTTATCTTCTGGCAAAAGTTCATGCACCATGAGTTATTTTAGTATATAGTTTAAAACAGGTCATCTTTCTGACTTTTTGGAGGCCTATTTATTTTACTGGGGGATAAATACATTACTATTCCTTTAAGTTTTAATATATATAAACATATCTAAAACTAGTCTGTCCAGGGAAAACAACAACTACCCTGGTATAAGGTCCTTGTAATCTAGGCCTCTATCCTTTTGTGTAAGAATATAGAAATACTGGGAGCTTTTCTTGTCAGATAATTACACTTTGAGAATAAGAGTGGTAAATGGGGCAATATTCTGTTAACATTCCCACAAATATTGAGACAAGATTCAAAGATAAAGAATAGTTTATGGCTGATGTATTAAGTCCAGGTCCATATCTATTAGATATTTACATTGGTATATATATAACATTAGGGTACACAGTGCCATGTTGACTTTTTCCTAAAATCTTTCCAGAAAGCAATGCATGAATTTAACGAGGACTGGAAGCTTTCAGGAATACAACGAATATATTACAACACTCTAGTCAAAGAACTTGGAGGCTTTGGCTCAGAAAATGGAAAATGTATCTGGCCAACTGGTGTGTGCAACACATTTGAAGGTGATCTTGCAATTAAAGATAGTGGCAATAATCAAATCCAAATTTATACCCTTCATGGACTGCATAAACAAACATTTACTTATGGCTCAGAATCAAAAAAATGCTTTGGTGATATAGCCTGCACACAGGAAGGACTTTTTCTGGTGTCAGATGGTTCCAAAGGCATTAAAGTGTTCTCTAAAGAAGGCAATATGATCCACCTTCTAAAGTCACCTAAAACAGACTGGAAACATTCATATGGACTAGCGGTATTAAATTCCAACAGTCTAGGAGTTACAGATTGGACAGATGGTGGTAAAGTGCATATAGTTTCCGTAGATTGGAGAATGAATGCTATTATGAGGACCAACGTTGTTGATGGACTCCATAGACCCGAGTATATTACAGCTACTGAGGTATTCAATGTAAACATACAGAAGCTTAACATTCTTATTTGTTTATTCATTATAGTATGTTGACCTGTATTGTAAATGTTACAATAATGTTAGTCAGTGATAAGTTTCAACCATCATCATAAGTAAATTAACAAGAAAACAGGGGAATGCATCATCTATTGTAACTTGTACCATAGGTGAAGGTTTTGGAGCCTTAAAATATAAGTAAACCTTTAAAATAAGTGAAGGTGACTTGATGAGGGTGCTATTCTAACAATTTTTGCAATATACATGCATTATTTATTTTGTTTTAATTGCAAGATATTAAGGGACACCTGTACTGTAAATATGAATGAATTTTGTTACAACAGCGCCATCTGCTGATCAGATTCCAAACAGTCTGACCACCATGTAGTCAAGGAAGTTGTCAGGAGAAAGAAAGAGGCTGCTCTGATGTTCTTCTGCTTAGGAATAAAATTAGAAACCTTTCTCACATCTTTCCTATGCAGAAAAACATCAGAGCAGCCTCTTTCTTCCTCAATTTCCTAGGTTACTGGCAGACTGTTGTAAACTGACCAGCAGATGGCTCTGTTGTAATAAAATCCATTCATATTAACAGTACACGTAACCCTTAATATCTTGGAACAAAAACAAAATAAATAATGAATGTACATAGCAAAAATTCTTAGAATAGCACCCTCATCAATTTTAATCTCACTTATTTTAAAGGTTTACTTTTCCTTTAAGCAGCAAAAAATTACTGTGCGTGGAGCACTTGCACCCATGAGATTTGCGCTGTCTACCATGTGCACCTTTGCTCTGAATCTGGTACAAGGTTCAAAGCACAGCACTGTGGGTGCCATGCGCTCTGTTCTTAGAACCTGCCATATTCAAGCTATAAGTACAAGGCCTCACTTCATCTTTACCCCTGTGGGTGATACACAAACTAGGGGACATCCAAGTGGAGGTCCATATATAGCACTTGCAATGCAGATAGCACTGTTTTTTATAGGAAAGGTGCTAGTCTCTATACTTTTCCTTTGGGGGCATACTATTGGTCAATTTGGTTACATATAACAGCAGTCATGTACCTGTTGTTACTGAACTAGATAGGCTTTGTTTAGACAACAATCAAAGATGCCTGAGCACAGCAAAGCTTACACGACTATAAAAGAAAATAATTTTTACAGGTACAGGATTGAAATGCATTGCATGCAAACAACAGTCTGAGTCTTATACACACTGATGAGAATTGTCATTTGACAGATCCACTTGCACTACTAACTGAAACATGAACCTTTTTAGGGTCTTCTGATTGCTTATATGTGAAAGGGGACATTTAATAAGGTTACCAGTTATTTAGAGTTACACCCAATGACACATTTGTTGGCATGGCACAACATTCTGGAACATTTTATTAAACCACACCCACTGCTTTAATCATGCCCCACTGAGGGTCACAGTCATAGACTTGTTTTCATCTATCTTTTTTATTTTATGCATATTATTTGCTCTGTTAGATAATGATTATGAAAAGCTTTGTGCAAAAAAAGCTTTGGACACCATTTAATTCTTTATCATATAAACCTTTGGTCTAAATCAGTGATCCCCAACCAGTAGCTCGTGAGCAACATGTTGCTCTCCAACCCCTTGGATGTATTTTTGAATTACTGGCTTAGAGGCAAGTTTTGGTTGCATAAAAAACAGATGTCCTGCCAAACATTCTCTCCTGTAGGCTGCCAGTTCATATAGGTTACCAAAAAGCCAATCAGAGCTCTTATTTAACATCCCCATGGACTTTTTCATGCTTGTGTTGCTCTCCAACTCTTTTTTAAATTTAAATGTGGCTCACGAGCAAAAAAGGTTGGGGACCCGTGATCTAAATCTTTTGCTCCTAAATATAAAGTATATTCACTTCATTAATTTAGACTAGATAAAAAAGCCATACAAAAGCAATGATTTTAGGAGCAGCTGGACTGTTCTCTGTCTCCTTTTGATATACCCGAGGGTTTTGAATCTAAAAATGTCTTTTGCAGGATGAAGATTTGCTGGTTACGGAGGGGCAGCTCTTTGGAAAGCACAAAGGTGGATGTATTAAGATTATAGACAGTGAACGCACACTTAAGAAGATAGTTGGACCCACATATGGCAAACAGATGCACTTCATGAACCCATCGGGAGTGTGTGTGGATACCAATGGGAATTTCTTAGTAGCAGATAAGGGACATAACTGTGTCACTTTATTTAGCAGTGATGCTTCCCTGTGCGCTCAGGTCGTCTCTCAGGACCTGGAAGGACCAAGTGGTATTGTGGTAACAAAGAGCGGCCATCTGGTTGTCACTGACTGTTACCACCACTGTGTAAAAATGTATAAATATAAACAGAGCTTACATTTTTAGAATGACAACTAAGGTAAGCAGAGATTAAATTGTCTATAATAAATATATATTTTTGACCTAGCACACCATTTATTTGTTTGCTGTTTGGTGGCAGGTGCGCTATAAATATTTGTATTCTTTCATTTACGTTTGTTGTCTGTCTGTCTTTTATGAGCCATTTTAGCTTTAAAAAGACTCACTAATGTTCATCTGCAGCCTTATTATCAGGTAAATTATTACCAGAGCCATACCATACTTGGTGCCCAAAGCAATTCTACTTGGCCCAGTGTCCTGTCTGTCTGGATACCATCCACTATCCACCTGGTCTTCACATCCCATCCAGTTCCGACTTCAATAATCCACACATTATCCCTTCCACAACAAATGTGCTCCTCCCCGTCCTCACTGCACCTGAGATATGTGCTTCATTTGCCTACCCCCCAAGACCCATCTCTGAATTCTACATCAAACCTTCATTTAAAGTATATTTGAATATTTCAAGCTATTAAGATATTCTAAAATTTTAAACACGTGACATTATAATTAGTGTCTTTTTATTCCAAATGGTTGTGAATTTGGAATAAAAATTTGCAACACAGTACTGCAGAAGTCTGTGGCCTCCTTCATACCTTTTGAATATTGGAAACTTTTGGTCTTCACGGTGTGACCCAATTAAGAAGGAGAGCTCACATTTATAAAGGAAAGGGATGTGCTGGGAATACTGTATAGGATTATAATTAGTGAGTACTTTATATAATTATAGCTATATTAGCAGCAGACCCTGGGATCCAATTACATTTTTTTTCCATTTAATTTTTATTGCCAGAACAGCCTAAATCACCATACAATGCTTAGATATGTCATAAACCTGAATGTACAAAGGAATGGTCTCTACTTGCAAATGAAATGTCTTTGATGTGGAATAAGATGGAATTTGCATTAGAAAAATATGTGGAAATGAGTAAACTTATTATTATGCCTGAGCAAATTTGACTTCTACATAATATACTCTATATCCACGTAATAAATCTGGCAAGAAATTAGTTGCTTATCACTACCAAGAATCCCACAGGTGCAGCCACTTTTAAAGGACAAGGAAAGTCAAACTAAAGAAGTAGCTAGAAATGTTGTACATTATGTTTTGGGCTTCTGTACCAGCCCAAGGCAACCACAGCCCTTTAGCAGTAAAGATCTGTGTCTCCAAAGATGTCCCAGTAGCTCCCCATTTTCTTTTCTGCTGATTCACTGCACGTTCGCTGTGCTGCTGTCACTCACAGCTTAGGGACCGACTCAAAATATACAGAACACATAAAATATAAATGTTAAATATAAGGCTGATTAGTAATTAATTTGGATAATATGGCCATCCTCATTTTCTGCTTGATAATTTTTGAAGTCCCCTAAGCTTAGCTTCTCAACAGCTGTTCAGAGCCCACTGAGCATGTGAGTGTCACAGACACTTTCCAAGATGGTGACCCCCTGTGACAAGTTTGAAGTCCTGGATCATTGCTGCTATTGACAAGCTGAAACTTTAGGCTGCTGCAATAAGTTCAATATATAAAACATGCAATTTTTAGCCCTAATCATTTTTAGGGTTTTGTAGAAAATTCTCTCTTTAAATAATTGTGTAAATTCTATGGTCAACAAACACCACTCACCAAGGTGATATTTAAGTATATTTGTATTTTATGTGTTACAGAAAATACATACAGATTAAGAGATATTTAGCCAATACTCTATTGACAGCCTACCAAAATAATATAAAAATGTATGTATATATTAACATGTTGCATAAAATATATATGTCTGTATTGTGTGAGAGTCAGTGTGTGTGTGTGTTTGTGTCCTGAGTGTGTGAAAAGAGACCCAAACTTCTCTTTGTCCAGGGATTTGTTCAAGCAACCTCCCCCAGCCTACTCATAAGACATTCCACATGTTTCTGAAACCTGATCACATTCCAGACTTAAGGAACAATGTAGTATGGGAAAAGATGTGTGAAGGATGTGTGCATGGAAAGTCATGAGTGCACAAATGAAAAATATTTTAACTTAATCAATACTGGAGTATGACACATTTTACATTAACCAATATTTAACACGTTTAGTTCTCCTTTAAACTACAGCCTCTGAGAGTGAAACTTAAAGGACAAGGAAAGCATCTTTCCACTTCCTGCATTATTTAAATAGTCACCTCCAACTCTTCCATATCGCTAACTTTGAATATGAAAATACCTTTTCTAAACAGACTTACTTTGCTCTGCCCTTTTCCAATTCTGTAACTGATCAGATCCACCATCTTAAACTGAATTTTGTCATTCCCTGGGATGCACATGTTCGGACATTGTTGCTCCTGTTAGCAAGAAAAAGATTGCTCCTGTGAAAGAGAGCACACTCGTGACACACACCATATGCGCATGTGTGGAATCTGAAGCCTATCAATTTAGTGTGCGATACAGTCTTGGTCTGAGGAGGACAGCAATGCACTCTGGGTAAAGCTATTTCTATTGTGGATCTTCTAAACAAACACATTCTTCAGCAAATGTACAGCTCTATTAGCCAGTATTGAGGTGAGCCTTTCCCTGCACTACATATTGTTTGTAGGCTTTCCTCGTCCTTTAAATATCTGATGAAGGGAAGATTAATTGCATGTATACAGTAACTACAGATTAATTTTGTAATTCAAAAAGGATAAGGGATGCTAAACTAATTGGTCATCTTAAAAGAATCAATAATTAAAAAGGGACATGGAGCAAATGGCAAAGTGTGATAATCTATTCATATAAGATGAAAAAAAGAAGGCAAAATAAAGGCAACAATTTGCTCAGTTTTATTTATTGCTGCAGTACCCCCTCCTTTCCTGCACCAGCACTATTGACTACATGCTTCTCATAACATTTTGTGAGTAGCGTAGGTGAATTCGATGTGAGTAATTGGTTTGGCTACTCGAAGCAGACCCGGATTGGCAATCTGTGAGTTCTGGCAAATGCCAGAGGGGCTGCTGTAAGGTGCCATAGAAAGTCGGTATTTAGTGGGCTGGTG
This sequence comes from Xenopus borealis, assembly GCA_024363595.1. Lineage (NCBI taxonomy): Eukaryota > Metazoa > Chordata > Amphibia > Anura > Pipidae > Xenopus > Xenopus borealis. Next base: position 129,361,682 of record CM044431.1, read on the forward strand.
GGGGCTGTTTGGGCCTCTGTTTACCTGAAATGCCAAGGCCTATTTTAATTCTCAGTCCGGATATGACTGGAGGTTTATTTTTCTTCCTATGGGGGGGGGGGCTTCTATAGCATATACCCTCCACAACTGGGAGACATGGCATCACTTGTCACTGAGCAACAGTAGTTGGCAGATCTGAAATGTGTTCTAATAACATCAGTAGGTATCATTACATGTCTGCTGGTTGGTTGCTTTGGACTATATTACTAAAGGTGCCCAAACATACACCTATATTATTGTACGAAACACATTTTCTTACGATATTCGATGCGTGTATGGTGGTAGACAAGCTGATTGATATTGGCAGAAGGCTTGGATATCTGTTGGCTCATCAATCGGCCCAGGCGGAAAATTTTGATTGGGTGTCTTTGAAGGCACCTTTCATCTGCCATTGTTAGTGCTGAATCATCAGATACAAGTAGAACTCTGTTTGTTCTGATGATTTAGCTCTACACGTGTGCGTTGAAACAAATTATTTTTCTTGGAAGGATCTTTTCCAGGAAAGATCGTAATTGTAGCATCTATGGCCACTTTAAGGGTAAACCTTGTTACTTTTACTGTATTATCAATATCAAAGAATATGGGTAGTGCTATTCTGCAACAGCATGTTCCCAAATAGTATAGTTAATTCAGTGCACCCTTCTTTTCTTTTTTTTTCCTGAGCTCAGAATCTTATACTCATTGTTCACTTTTTGGTTTTCATTTGTTATGGTTTTTCCGTTATTTTGTTCAGCATCCAGCTGTAATCTGATTGCTAGTGTCTTATTTACCCTAGTAACCAGGTAGTGGTTTGAACGTGGGATGGAAAGATGAATGAGGGCTTGCATAGAAAGATAAGTAAGAAAAAGTATCAATAACCATAAAATTGTAGCCACACAGGGAAACATATAATGGTTGACAAGGTCACTAAGTCCCATTTGAAAACTGGAAAGAGGCAGAAGAGTGTCAGGGGTCTATCGGCTCCCAGAGGGACCAAGGAAGAAGCTTTAGGGTAAAAGTCCAAGTTCACAGTACCAAAAGGGATCAGGAATAAACGTAGTCAATATTCAGGCGAAGGTTCAACTGGCAGGCAGATTAGAAGAGAAGTCAATGTTCAGGCAAGGTCAAAGTTTAAGAATCAGTCCAGGAAGAATTATAGGACACCCAGGAATTGAGATACAAAATCCTATAATCGGCATTCAACCCGTGACCTCGGCGTCTATTTATTTTTAATTTTGGCTCCAGACGCGACATGATGACGTCATGCATCTGCATGCCAGCGTCACAGCGATTGAGCAGCTGTCCACGTGGCAGCAATTTTCAAAATCAAATCGAATGATTCAAATAATTTGAATGAAAATATATTCGAATATTCGACTATTCGACAGTAGAATAACTTCCCCTTTAAATTTTTATTTGACTGCCTAGTTCGCCAGATTAAAGCTAACGTATTGGCTTTCATTATTGTCTGATCGAATCGTTCAAACAATCGAATTGCAGTAAAATCCTTCTAATTCGATATTCGAATTAGAAGGATTTTCATTCCCATGGTTGAATTCGAAGGTTTTTTAACCCTCGAATTCGAACCTTAATAAATCTGCCCCTAAATGTTAACTTAAATGTTAACCTTTTAAAATCTTGCTTTCTATTGAGATACAAGGCCCAGTCTCCTTATAGTAGGGTTGCCACCTCACCCATTCAAGGGTAGAACTACACAAGCATTTCTCGTCGGATCAACGCCCGGCGACAAATCAGACGGATCATGCGTCAAATTATAATTGGTTTGAATGAAAAGTTGCAGGTAAGAACTACACGGTCCAACTGTCGGTCGGATGAAGATGCTGCTTACTGCGTACATGTCGTGTTGGGTCAGATCTAATGTTTAACTCCTGCTTCTACGTTGGATTTTTCGCTGGCCGTTTTGTTGCATGGCTAATTAGCAATTCATTTAGATGCATACTGCAGACAGAATTGATTTATGTGCAGCCATGCATCTAAATGAATTGCTAATTAGCCATGCGGCTGTGGATTACATATAGGGTTGCTACCTGGCCAGTATTTTACCAGCCTGGCCAGTATTTTTGATGGCTGATCCCAATGTTGTTAATAGGAAAAAAGATAAATATATAGGAAGGCCGGTATTTTTTTCAAGAAAAGGTGGCAACCCTAATTACATATGTGTTTGATTTTAAAGGGGTAAGGTGACAGCCCTACTTTATAGTTGCACTTGGTTCTGCTCAGTCCTGTTTTGTATTCTGAACAGAGCAAGAGGAACCCTGAAACTACCACCACCTCTAGACCAGATGTTAGCTCCATGGTTCCCTCAGCGCATGCGTCAAGAGGCACAAACAAGCGCGCTTCAATCTAATGAATTGAGCACATGAATCATTCTCATGCTGGTCACTGGAAATATAGTAACTTTCAGTGCAGTTGTGTCCAGTTTACACTTAAAGGGGACCTGTCAAACTGTTTAACAATAGTCCTTTTAAAATTAAACAAGAAACCCCAATTCTTTTTTTTTTTTTCAAACATCCCTACCGGTTATAAACTGATTTAAAACTCTCAGCAGTTGGTGCAGCAGCTTGTCATGAATGTGTAGATTAGCACTATGATTATTAAACTACATATTGTACATGCACATCACTCTCTCTGCACGACACTTCCTGAACCCTTCACGTGTACAAAACAGTCATTCACAGGCAAAATACCATGTTCTTTATTAGGCCCGGACTGGCAATCTGTGGGTTCAGGGAAATGCCTGATGGGCCGCTTGCTTTAAAATGGAAATGGGCTGCTCTCCTAAAAATGCAAAGTAGGCATGTCTATAATATGTAAATGAGCTAATCACTTTAGAAATGTAAATGATCTGTCTGTAGTAGCCAGCCACAGCTAAGTCAATGCCTGCATTTGTTAGTACTCATGCCTGTACTGGCATATGGGAGGAACCAGGAAATCTGACCAACTTCAATTAGTAATATTAGAGTTGCTTTCTATATACCCAATCCTTTATATTTATGATAGGTATGTTGGCAAAAGGAGGATCCATGCTCAGGACAATCACTTCAGCCTGTATATGGAACACTGTGATGTAGCATTAATTGCATGAGACAGCCTAGTCTCTTCAAGTGTGCCACACTTTGGCCCTGTCATTAGGGTCGCCACCTTCTCTTGAAAAAAATACCGGCCTTCCTACATATTTATCTTTTTTTCCTATTAATAACATTGGGATTGACCATCAAAATACCGGCCAGGTGGCAACCCTACCTGTGACACACATGGCAATTAAAGGGTGCATGGTCTAGCTGGGGGCACACAAAGGAAAATATATAATATACTGTAAGTATAGGGTCACTAATCCATCAGATAGAATCAGGGGCGTTCCGCCAATGAGGCGGCAGTGAGGCGGCAGTGCCCCCCTGGTTACCATGGGCGGCAAAACCGCAGCTCCTGGTAACTAAGAGCCGAATTTCCGGTTTTCAACCTGGAAATTCGTCTCTTCTAGTGCAGAGTGCACACTTGCGCCATGGACCCCACCTACCCGGCGCTGAAAAAGTGAGCACCGTGGGGAGGAGGGTGGTGAATTCAAGGCCACCTCAGGCGGAGTAATGAATTGGATCGCCACTGGATAGAATAGTTGTGATAGAAACTAAGGTGAGATATTTGTAGCAAGGACCAGTTCCAGTACATAGGGTGTATATAATATTGCTGGGGATTATATGGTAATGGACACTTAAAATATCTATTCATAAACTCTAGATCATGCTTTGTACGCACAGGAATACATGGGCTGCTTTGATACTTTTTCCAGGGCTGCTTTTCCCTCCCAGTCCGGCCCTGTAGTTCTTCATTCATAAATGTTACAGGACAATTATCAGCTGCCCTATGATCCAATACACGTGTAACTGGCTGCAAAGCCCGTCCACTTCTGTTTTGCCGTTTATAAGCAGGAAACGGATCACGCATGCTTCATAGAAGCTGTGGAAAATGGTACAGTCTGCACTCCCCCTCAGCTGCTGTGTGTGTGGTACAGGCAGGGGGCGTTGCTGTCTGCGCATGGTCCGGAAAGAAGTTGCACGTCAGGCATGAATGCGAGGAGAGGAGGGCACTGATTTACAGTAGTTCCCCAGGAGGGCATTACCCTTACCAAGCACGCTGAGTCTGCGGTTGCCCCCTGCGTAGCGCTGCCCTGCCCGTACACTTGACCATAAGCGGACACAGAAGTTTGCTGCAGCAGCAGCCCGCGGATCAGCAGTGTCACCATGATGTGCACTTCTTTACGCTCCTTCTTTGCCAGAGGGAAATTGGCATCAACAGCTGCTGTTTGTGCCTGGCGGGATCCGGCTGCTTTGGCTCAGGTGACCCTACTGTAGTGGGCAAATATTGACTTCTAGTGGCTGTGTAAAATCAGCGAGGAACACTGAAATAATAGCCAGGAGGAGGGGGCACTGGTTGCATGGTACAGTCTCTGTGCTAGAAGAGTACCCGCAGAACATACTTACTATTTATTTTAATATTCCCTGGCATCACTGCTGTGTAGCTACTAAACATGCAGACAGTGTCCCTGCTGTAAACAGGTGATTATATAACTGGCCTGGTTAATGATCTGCATCACAATCCCTCAGCTGACTCCTTTGCTTGACCTCCTGTCAATCTGTCACTGTATAAGTTTATATTATAGTTGATATCTGCATGCATGCAGCACAGTGGCATATACTGTATTATAACTGAATGCCGTGTATATGATGTTGTTGGAAGCGATGATTAAAGTTCTTGCACTTTTATTTGGGGCCCACTCACTAACCCCAGGGATGCACAACTACCTCTCCCAAGCTGTCCTGCAAGTGCCAATGGGTGACTAGTTGTAGTTCAGCCACAGACTCAGTTGGGCTTTCCTGTCTGCTATCCTATATTCCCTTGGAATTCATGTCCGTGTATATGTTTGCCTTCAGACTTCACCATAGTGACCCATTTATGGAATGCCCGGGGGGGCAAATGTCAGTAACTCAGGATGTGAAACTGCATTGGCTACCACCAATAAAAGGGTTGTTCACTTTTGAGATAACTTTTAGTATGATGTAGAGAGTGATATTCTGAGGCAATTTACAATTGGTTTTCAATTTTTTATTATTTGTGGTTTTTGAGGTTATTTAGCTTTTTATTTCACAGCTCTCCAGTTTGCATTTTCAGCAATCTAATTGCTAATGCCCAAATTCCCTGAGCAACCATGCACTGATTTGCATAAGAGGCAGGAATATGAATAGGAGAGTGGGTGAATAGAAAGTTGAATAATAAAAACTAGCAATAACAATACAGATGTCATCTTACAGAAAATTTGCTTTTAGATGGGAGTCAGTGACCCCTATATGAAAGCTGGAAAAAGTCAGACAAAGAAGGCCAATTGAAAAGTTGCTTAGAATTAGCCATTCTAGAACATACTAAAAGTTCATTCAAAGGTGAACCACCCCTTTAAAGGAGAATTCAACCCTGTGGCGCTAAACCCCCCCTTGGCTATTGCCCATACATGTAAATTACCCCAAAGTGCAAGTCCCCTTCAGGAAGGTTTATGGGCACAATCTTCTGCCACACCATCCTCTTCGTTGTCCCAACGGCGTTTGCGGCACATTTACTGGTTGCTACTACTGTGCATGCGCCTGAAGTTCATGATGTTTTCCGATTAAACTTTGTGAACTTCGGGTGCATGCGCAGTAGTTGCAACCAGCAGGACAAAATACTACACATGTGCCGCAAATGCCGTCAGGACAACAAAGAAGATGGTGCAGCAGAAGATGGTGCCCATAAACCTTCCAGAAAGGGACCTGCGCTTTGGGGTAATTTACACTTTATGGGCAATATGTGAGGGGTTTTAGTGCTGCAGGGTTGAATATAAGCAATACACACCAGCCTAGAATCTGTAGTTACAGCTATAGGAGAGATTTTTTTAGTGAACCGATAATTTGGGTATTGGAGTAAAAAGAAAATGGGACAGTGAGGTGCCAATCCTCGACCTGTGTATGGGCACTTGTCATGTGTTCATGTTTCCCAGTACACCAGTCTGTCCTGATGCTTTCTACATTCAGCCACTTACTGGGATCCACTGGCTTTTCCATTATCTTTAGGATCTATTTCAGAAAAAATGTTTTTCCTTTCATATACGACATTGTCAAATACAGGTATGTGACCCGTTATCCCAAAACCCGTTACCCAGAAAGCTCAGAATTATGGAAAGGCTGTCTCCCATAGACTCCATTTTATCCAAATAATCCACATTTTTCCAAATTTCTTTTAATTTTGAAGAGCGTCAGGAGTGCGAATTTAGGCAGTTATTTATCCAAGGTTGATTTGTAGAGGTTTGTGAAGTTTTTATATACCTTGAATAATTTAAGGAAAAACTTGAATTGAAAAAACTCGAATCACCGGAAAGCTTGAATGAATGAAGTTTTGAAGTGAAACCCATCGTAAAAACTTGAACATTGTGAAGGTTATTAACATATTCTTACAACTAAAGGGACCTCTGCCATTGACAGGTTTTAGCAGGTGTATTTTAAGATTGGAGATATTTCCAGCTTCAGGGTATAATAAATCTCAAACAATTCAAGTTTAAAAAAAAAAAAACCTAAAAACGTAAGTAGTTTTTTTTTTAAAGACCCTGAAAAATGTTACCTATTTTTTTCTTTTTATCTGAAAATATGAGTTTTGGACCTCAAAAAGCTGAAAACTCGACCTTTGATAAACAAGCCCCATAGTGTCTTCTTTATCCTTTAAAGAAGAAAGGAGTCTGTGCAGTTTAATGACTTTTATTATTTGCCCCTTTTCTTTTTTCAGATGCGAGCTATGTATGCAACTGGACAACGTCAGGAAGACACAACGTTTTATGAATTTCGCACTTATTCTGTAAAACCTGCAATGATGAGTGATTTCATGCAGCTCACCAGTGAAAACATTCACATGCGCACAGCACACTCTGAATTGGTCGGCTACTGGTCGCTAGAGTTTGGAGGCCTGAATAAGGTTTTCCACATCTGGAAATATGGTACAGAATTTTCTGTTATTATTTTGTAAAGTCAATTCTGCTATATTGTAAAGCTCCACTAGGTCACTGCTACATTCAGACTTCCTGATATAACTGTCAGGATTTGCCTTTCCTAGAATGAGGGACCTTGTGCCTTCTGCCACCTCTCTTGGTTCAGCCCCAAAAGGCTGTGTGTGTTCAGCAATGCGTACTGGCTTGCTTATCATGGGCATGGCAACTCACAGGCACACATTGAGTGGGCTGGGACACTT
>CM044431.1:129380953-129403847 GCA_024363595.1 Xenopus borealis
AAAATGATGGTTGATCCCAATGTTATTAATAGGGAAAAAAGAAAAATATATAGGAAGGCCTGTATTTTTTTCTAGAAAAGGTGGCAACCCTATCCCCATGTTAGATTTCAAAATGAAATATATAAAAAAATCTGTTTGCTCTTTTGAGTAATGGAGTGCAGAATTCTGCTAGTATGCCACTAGATGGAGCTGTAATACAGACCATTAGCCACAGAGTAATTGCAGTGGGCCTGGAACAAGAACAGAATGTAAAATACGCCGTATAAAATATCTTTCAGTATCCTTTGCTGTCCAACAATTGCAGAATCCCAGATGGCTGACCCACCTTTTTCCATCATCCTTTCTGCACTACGTATATTGCTTTCATGAAAATGTGCTATATATATATATATATATATATATATATATATATATATATATATATATATAGTGAACACACCGTTGTTGAATATGTATACATAGTGGTATAGGAAAGAGGTATCCTCCTGTTTGTAAAAGGAGTATTCACCTTTAAATTAACTTTTAGTATGATGCAATTGTTTTTCTTTTTTTTATTGTTTGCAGTTTTATGTTCAGCAGCTTTCCAGTTTGGAATTTCTGTTTGCTAGGGTTTCATTTAACTTAACCAGGCATTGGTTTGACTAAGAGGCTGGAATATGAAAAGGAGAGGCCTGGATAGAAAGACTAATAACAATAAAATTGTAGACGCACAGTTTTTTTGGCTGCTGGGGTCAATCACCCCCTTTTGAAAGTTGGAAAGGCAAATGATTAAAAAACTATAGAAAACGAAGACCAATTGAAATAAGTCACTGTAAATCATACTAAAAGTTAACATAAGGTGATGCAAAAATCATATACTGGGTTTCAAATATGCAGCCACAGCCTCATTGCTCCTATCTTTATAACTAAATATGGTTGCAGCAGTGAACTTTCCCTTTAATGTTACTGGCATACGATGCCTACAGAATCAATCTGCTGTTTTGTTTTTCAGTCAGAGAAAGTTCAAGATTCCTGGAGTCTCAGAGGAACCTGCTGTTGCTGCCAACCAAGTTCTCACCCATGAAATAATATCCATGCAGTTATGCTGCAGATCCTCGGGTGCTGTGTTATCTAGACCTTTGTCCATGAAGGGATCACAAGATGCTAACATTTGCATATGTAGGCCACGTGTGAACATTTAGTTATTTGTGAAAGATCTGGGTTTGTTCCAATGTCAAAACATTCTACTAATAATGTATTTGTTTCAAATAAAGCTCTAAAAATCTCATGTTTGCTTTGTTTTTCTGAGCTGACGACAGAGTGGAAAGAGGTAGGGCTGGTGGGTCCTCTTAGGTCCAGGAAATCTGCCTGTTAAAGGAACAGTTCAGTGTAAAAATAAAACTGGGTAAATAGGCTGTGAAAAATAAAATATGTTTTTAATATAGTTAGTTAGCCAAAAATGTAATGTATAAAGGCTGGAGTGATTGAATGTGTAACATAACAGAAAACAACTTCCTTCTTTTCAGCTTTCTGGGTGTTCACTGATTGGTTACCAGGCAGTAACCAATCAGTGACTTGAGGTCACATAAGTTATAACCATTTGCTTTTGAATGTGAGCTGCATGCTAAGGATAAATTGTAAACTCACTGAACAGTTAAGAGAGCTGAAAGGCAGGAAGTTGTTAGACATCCAGTCACTTCAGCCTTTATACATTATGTTTTTGGCTAACTAACTATATTAGAAACATTTTTTATTTTGTGCAGCCTATTTATTTACCCAGTTTTTATTTTTACACTGAACAGTAAAAAAGGGCCCAATGCATTCCATCTTTGTATACATACATTGCCTTGACTAAAGCAGAAACATTTGTTATAATAACTAAAGCCCAGACTTTTAAGTAAGCATATATAATTTCATCTTATGGCATAGGGCTGTTGTTCTGTTCTCCATGAGCAGGGGCTTTTACAGAGTTTATTTGGACTTGACCCAAAGGTCTGCTGGGAAATGAATCATTTATTAATATTGTGTTGGTTACATTATGAGTGTATTAGATAAGATATAGATTTCTGTAACGGGAGCTTAACTGGGGCAGAGCCGCATCTGCAGAGCCATAAACTCCTTCCCATCATGCTGTGCAGCTGGTGCTTTGTACTGGGTCAGCATAGGATGGATATACAGTAGCTGACACTTTCTGCATTGTTTCTCATTCCTTGCATTTTATCTGGTACAGTGACTGATCTCGTGAGTTCTGTGGAGAAACAAAACTGCAGCCTTTCACCCACTATTAGATGCAGTGTCTTGTCCTTCAGCAAATCACATAATATTCCAAGGTAACTAAAGCATAGCCTAGAGGCACTGACATACACCATGGCCTTGAATATCGATGTATTTGGGTTGGTAAAAAGGAAAAAAACATACTGATCTGAGTGACAAAGAAAGTCGTTTGTAAGGCTTGGGCAGTTTGTACTTTTTAAGACCTTATTCATCTGGGCTGTTAAAGCCTGTGCCCCACGCATCCTCATATACACAATAGCACTTGGCAGAATTATAAGCACATTTGTGGCCATTTTATTGCAACTAAACTTGTAAATAAACCCTATTGTGCCTATCACCACTTCCTATAGGACATTGTGAGAGAAGTTCATCTATCTCTCATGGGGATGTGAGTAGTACTAGTAGCAGCTTCCTTAAATAGACTGTTCTTTTAAAGGGGTTGTTTGCCTTTAAATTGCCTTTTAGTATGATGTAGAGAGAGATATTCTGAGATAATTTGCAATTGGTTGTCATTTTTTATTAGTTGTCATTTCTGCGATATTTACAGGGATAGGGTCCAAATTACCCAGGCAACCATGCATTAATTTTAATAATAGGTTGGAATATGAATAGGAGAGGCCTGAATAGAAAGAGGAGTAATACAAAGTAGCAATGGCAATAAATGTGGAGCCTTGTTTTTAGATGGGGTCAGTGACCCCCATTTGAATGTCGGGAAGAAGAAAAAAGCAAATATTTCAAAAAACATTAACAAATATGTAGACCAACTGAAAAGTTACTAAGAATTGGCCATTCTATTACGTACTAGAAGTGAGTCACCCCTTTAAAGTTCACTAAAAAGATGTTCAGATGTGAGTTGTTCGAATTTGGAATGGTTTCGAGGCTTAGTTCCTGAATTATACAAATGTGTCATCAATATTTTTACTACTGAAAGCAGAAGCAAGTCCTGGAATTGCCTGCATTCCAAAATACAATGCTTTGTCCTGGGGCGAGTAATATATTATGCAGTCACAAGCATTCCCGGTTATACCCTGAGAGCACCCTTCCAGTAAACACAAGAAATTGGGCACTGGTTAAGAGAGTTCAGAGGGAGTATATTGCACAGAGAGGATAAAAGTATAGTTTAGACACATGCACTGTGACTTTATGCACAGAATCACTGTACTGTGTGGAAGAAAGGAAATAATAGTGAGTAATGTATATGCAATGCAATGATCATTCCTTCTGTCACATGTTTTACTTGCTGGAGCCTGACCAAACAGAAGAATGCAGCAAATGAAATCCATGATTTGCCAATTATTGCTTATGCAGCTTTCTCAGAATCAATTTCAGAAAGGACTGATGTCTGGCTTTGCCCACTCCAATAGGCAACAACATGCAGAGTATTTCTCTGGCATCATTTAAGAGCACTTACATGCATTGTTCTGCACTCTGGTGTGAAGCAAAAATGTTCTACTTTAGAGATAATAAACAACCTGTGGAGCAACAGGTATCACTGAACTATGACTACCAACTTTCTCTGAGCACCCAACAGCAATGCACATGCTGACAAGCTCACCTGTATCACTGTGTATATATGCATAGCACAAACAGTCAACACCAGCAACGATACACATATTTCAGTTTCTGGGAGCCTAGTGATTACAAGCTGTGCCATCAGGAACCACTAGTGATGGGTGAATCTCCCGCGATTCGCTTCGCCGAAAAATTCGCGAATTTCTAGAGAAATTCGCGAATCGGCGAAAAATTCGCGAAACGAGTCGCGGGACGATTTTGTCGCGCGTCGCGTCGTTTTCGTTGCGTCGCATTTTGACGCGTGACTGACGCGCGACTCGTTTTTCGGCGAATTTTCGCCAAGCGAAATTTCGCTGGTGATTCGTGAATTTATTCGCCAGCGGCGAATCGCGGGAATTCGCCGCGAATTCGACCTAGGCGAATAAATTTGCCCATCACTAGGAACCACATGGATTACTGCTAGTCATGTAATTTTATTTTTATATATATATATTCCAGAGAGTGGTGCACTTAAAAATGGTAGGCAAATGCCCAGGTGCTATCTACTAATTCATGCAGATGTGGTTTGCTATCTTTGAATGTGGTTACTATAATACCAACATAAAATAGTCTGCATGGGCATGTGATGAAGTAGATAACAAAGGATGAATTTCCATCCTTTTGCCTGTATGGGGGTGTGGGAATGGATCTCTAGTCAGCATGCTCCTATTTGTGATGCAATTTGGGCATCTGAAGCACCCTAATCATGTTGTGCTCACCACATCCAGAGGTTGTAATGTGGAATGTACCAAGTTGTGCAGGGTATGTCCCCTCCTATATCCAATTAAAGTGATACTGACACAAAAAAATTAATTTTAACATATTAATGTACAGTAAATGTTACCTATAGGTCATGTTGATAATTATTTGCTGAAAAGTTTGTTTTTGTATATAATTGTTAGTTGAAGTTGACTTTGCCAAACTGACTGTCCCATCTCAGCCTGTTAGTTACAGTTTGTAATGCTAACATACTCCTGCTGCACAAATATGGCAGCCCCCTCATACAGGAACATGGGGGATCAGACAGGTAATGTAAAAGCATCATGCAAATATTTTATGGCTAAGTTAGAAGTAGCATTTAAAGCCAATATTATAATAGATATAAAAAAAGAGTTTAATTTCAGGTGTCAGTATCTCTTTAAGTGGTTGGAAATCTATTAATGACAATGTTTTATCAGTGCTGACAAGCTTCCTATTGCCCATAACAGTCCTAGTGGTCAAGTCAAGCCCCAGTTTTACCACATAGTTGTATTTCTTTCTGTTCTGGGTGTCACGGTCGGCACCCAATACCAGAACAAATGACAAGCACCCTGGTCTAGGCTTGTGCTTCACCAGTAGTGTGACCGCCTTTGGCTTTGGGAGGAGCCCTCAGCTACCCAGATGCCACCTGGACTTAAACGAGAGGTACATGGCAGGAGTTCTGGCCAGCAATGGGGAATGACTGTAGATAAAGTCTTTAAGGCCAAAGGTCATGGCACAGGCAGAATTAGGCAGATTAGTGGTCAGACAGGCTGGGTCGAGGCAGGCAGGTAGCTAGAATCGTCAGGCAGGCAAGGGTCAAAACCGGGTAATCAATCCGTGGTCAGGTATCAGGCACGTGTCAGGTTTCAGATATCAGAGTAGTCAATAGCCAAGTAAGGTTAAACACAGGAATCAGACAGACAAGAAGCTATGCAGCACAAGACAAAAGGCACCAGGAGAAAACCTATCACGGGCAAAGAAGCAACCCCAAAAAACCCTTTAAATATCTCTTTAATTATTTGATTTTCGCGCCATTGCACGCTAGCGTCAACACGCCAGCGCATACACGCACTAGAGAAATGCCAGCAAGAGAGAAGGAGCAGCGTGGCATGCGTCCCCGCAGCACCACTAGACCACAAGGGTAAGCTGATTTCTTCACACTGGGTCAGAGTTATTAAGTGTTACTCTGATGAACTGTGAGTAAGGCACTCCCCTTCTTGTACCATGTGGGTGACAACTGCTAGCATGAAGAATAGTGTTCCTATCGGTGGAGTTTCTTTATAATGTGGTGCAAATTCTAGCATCTTTCCTGTAAATCTAAAGGTCGAGGAAGTCAACTGATGTAGCATCAAAAGAGGCTTTAAATCTAACAGGAGAAAGCATGGTGTTCTGTTCAATCCTATGCCCAGCCAAACTAAAAATAGGTCATCACTGTAGCGGCGGTACAACCAAATGTCACCCTTCTCCATAACAGTATGTTCATATTCATACATGAAGAACTTAGCATAGCTAGGGGCAACATTTGATCCCATTGTGGTCCTTGTTGTTCGCAAAAAGAACTGTCAACTGAAGAGAAAGAATCTTTTTGTCAGTACCATTGTTAAGAGTTCATAGACATAGTAAAGGTCAAAGCTCTGTGTGATCAATACCCATCTAACAGCCTCCACCCCCTTATCATGTGGAATAATGGTATATAAACTAGAGTCCTGCAGCGGGTCGGGTACCCGCGGGTTACCCGCAAAATCCCGCGGTACCCTGCGGGTTGCTCGTAGAATTTCTGGGTGCGGGTATAGAAGCGGGCCGGTGGTTCTGCAGGTTGGTGGGTTGAGGGTCGGGTCGCGGATCCTCGCTATAGGGATTTTTACTCCTTTTTCTGAGCATTTCCACTACTGATGATGTCACATCCGGTTTACAATGACAGCACTTCCTGTTTTACTCCTTTTTTTCCTGATCCTGGCTACTTCCGATGATGTCACTTCCTGTTTATGATGACAGCACTTCCTGATTCTTGATGGTCAGCGGGTCGCGGGTCCGGGTTGCGGATCACGGGTTGCGGGTACGGTTCGGGTCGCGGGTCCAAGCGGGTAAGAATGCGGGTTCGGGTTCGGGTTGCGGGTACGGGTCGGGTTCGGGTCCCAAAAAATGGACCCGCGCAGGACTCTAATATAAACTACTGATGTCCATGGTCACAAGTAAGCAATGGGGAGGGGGTGGGAGGTCAGGTAATAGTTTGAGTGCTTTTAATAAACCACCTGAGACTCTCACATAGGAAGGCATGCTCCTAACATATGGTTGAAGAAGATAATCAAGATATTGTAAGATAGGTTGCAATAGAGAACCCCTTGCTGATATAATAGGATGCTCTGGTGGTGCTTAGATGTTTTATGAATCTATGGGAGAGTGTATAAAAACCAGGCATATTTGGGTAATCAACTGTAAGAGAATACTGCATGTGTGTGTGTTGATAAGGTGGCATATAAAAGCCTCATCAATAGGGATGCACCGAATCCAGGATTCGGTTCGGGATTCGGCCAGGATTCGGCCTTTATCAGCAGGATTCGGATTCGGCCGAATCCTTCTACCTGGCCGAACCGAATCCGAATTTGCATATGCAAATTAGGGCCAGGGAGCTAAATCACGTGACTTTTTGGCACAAAACAAGGAAGTAAAAAATGTTTTCACCTTCCCACCCATAATTTGCATATGCAAATTAGGGTTCGGTTCGGTATTCGGCCAAATCTTTTGGGAAGGATTCGGGGGTTCGGCCGAATCCAAAATAGTGGATTCGGTGCATCCCTACTCATCAATAATGTCAGCAATCTCCTCCTTAAAGGATCCAGGATTACTATGGTCCCTCCCTTATCAGTCGGGCGTATAACAATGTTGGGATCAGTGGCTAAATTACATTTATAGATATCTTCATTAATGTCAAAGTCATCAGGTGTAGTAGTAGTAGTAGTAGTAGTAGGGAACAAATGAGAGATCTCAAGATAGTAAAGTTTGTTCAGACACAGTCTGTGGACGTTTGCTAAGTTTAAAGATTATTTCCTTGGTGGGCACAGTGGTCTTCTGTTAATTACATCTATGCCCCTCAGAGGGTGGTTCTTTGTTTGCTTTGCATTTTGCAGACTGAGTGCGCACCAGAGGGTTTGTTACCCAGACTTTTACAATCTGACCCTGAAGAATGGTTTGAACTGTCATCAGTTGAGGGATTGTTAAGACGTCTTTTTAGCCAAGTACGGTGGTCCCTTCGTAGATGCACAGTCCCCAGTGTCGGACTGGCCCACCAGAATACCAGGAAAACTCCCAGTGGGCCAAGGTGTCAGTGGGCCCTCATGCTGCTAAACTTTTGGCCTATTTCATGGCCATTCCCTATTTCTATGAGAACAAAGAGGCTAAATAGATGGAATAATTGATTATAGTATGTAAAGAAAACAAACTAGGAGAATAGAGGTTGATTGAGGAGATGAAGAATATTAATACTGAGAGTGGGCCCCTGGTCTAAGGTTTTATGGTGGGCCCCTGGTCTAAGGTTTTATGGTGGGCCCCTGGTGTCCCAGTCCGACACTGACAGTCCCTGATAGCCAGCCGTAGACATGTTTGTCTATATAGTCACATTTTACTTTCTCAAGTTTAATATTTTTGAAATCTATAAACTCTTGTCTGTGTTTCTTTAAGGCAGCTTCCAAGTTGGTCACCCAGGATGTATCAGAATGATTAAATAGGACTTATTTCTAGCCCCAGTCCCAGTGTGCATCTATATACTATAATGCTTTATACATACAGTATATACATAGATATGCTTTCATGCTTATTTGAACTATGCTGTGTACTTTGTTGAGTACAGTTGAGCTACAGGCAAAATAATGTCATTAATTCTGCTTTCTGTATTAGTTTGTATTGTATCGTATACATTTGAAAAAGAGCATATAGTAACCATTTTTAGCCCACAGCAACTTTGTGACCACTTCCATACATAACACACACATTTTACATACCCCGATCGTGCCAGTATAATCACTAAATACAATGGATAAAGGGTATAATTACTTAAGGCATGCCAGTATAATCACTAAATAAAAATGAATAAAGGAAAAATTAACCCGACATGTCAGTATAATCATTAGATAAATGGATAAAGGACAATTTAACCCCTGACCCCCACTAATTAAAATAAATAACCAACATATTAAACCCTAGATGTGCCAGTATACTCACTGTAGAATAACTCCATTAATTCCAGACATGCCAGTAACATCAATGCTGGAAAGAATAGATTGAAAACATTATCTTACCTTCACTTGCAAAGCAGTATTTCAACACCAAGGCTCTTCTTTCATAAGTTCCAGAGTGTTTGGCTATTCTCTCTGCTTCCTGCAACTGAAGAAAAACCAAGATGGCTGTGTGTTCCACAGAGGAATGCACAGCCATCTTGCCTTTCTTTATTTTAGATGCAGATAGCTGACTGGGAGGAGCTGAAGAGGAGCCAATCAATGAGGAACATTCACATTACAATCTGGGACATCAGAATGTGTGCTCAACATAGGCACTGTCCCATAAAGAGCTGGACAGTCGGGATATATATATAATAAGGAAATCCAACTTGGGATATTCATTAAGACTACCACATTCTGACAAAAGAACATAAAATGTTTGGTTTTACAAATTTTATTTGTTTGATGTAATACAAGGCAATTAACATAGATCTAGTCCTATACATTTTTAATACTTTAACATTTGTCAATACAATTTGTTTTAGACATGGATATTTCAACATAAGGATTTAACTTAGAAATAATTAAAACGATATATATAGGTTTTACAATAGATTTATGTCTACTTTTTTGCAATGTCAATGGGTATTCCAGTGCAAAAAACAGATCCCATCAAAAAACAGTGTAAAGTGCTAGGAATGGAGGACCGACCATAATGAAATACAATGATAAAAACATCACATCATATGGGAGAAATGTTTTTACAACCATCTGAAGAGCTTCCATGCCACTATCAGTGAAGAGCTTGAAGGCATTGCGGCACACGGTTTGTTTGGTTGGTTATCACCATGAGAAAGTGGTTATAGATCATGGCTAATAGTGGTGTCACCTGCAAAGTAACGTTTTTTTGTTTTTTATGAGGACAGTTTTCCAAAATGTGAGTCCTGAGTTCTGTACTTAGCAAGACAACACAGTATAATGGCGCATTATAAAACTGGAAACTACCAGAGTAATTGGGATGAGGAGTGTGGCACAAAACACTGGTGTAAGGGTCACACAGTATGTAAGAAAAAAAAGATGCCCTTAATAACTGGTGGAGGTATCACTACCTGAGATTGTTTACCCAGTAGGTTAATGAGGCACATTCTGAAGTTATTCGTCACTGACAGAAAATGGAGTCATTTTTTTTGCCACCATCTCCATTGCTAATTAATAATGATCCCTTGCGTGGTGTTAAACAAGAACATGGACTGGTCTGCACCGTCATGAGTAGGATATGTGTGTGGCCTGTGGGTATGATTTGTTCTGCATAGGTCTAGGTTGAAAAGAATGGTTTAATGTTAATATGGCAGCTTTTCAGAAATAACCGCTAAGTGCCTGGGATACAATAGTAATCTGTTATAGTCATTAGTCCTGTGAGACAGCCACCCACTCTTAGGTTATACAGTCTAAAATCTGCAAAAAATCTGCGTCAAACCTGTGATAGCTATTCCACACACAATAACACTGGCTAGCACTAGCAAAACACCAGCATAACTAGCAGGGTACTGAAATGAAACACAAATCCCCAGAAATATGCTTTTATTAGGAACCAAAGTGGTGGTTGACGCTGCCACCTGAGACTGCTTCAGTTGAGGAGATTTGCAGCCTGCTGCAACTTTCCCATGATTCTCATTAGTCTCGATCAACTTTGACTTTTCTAAAGAACCATATGGCAGATGTTCACACTAGTGATGCAGACATTCCTCAATCGAGAAGGTTTGGAATTGCATCCTGGTAATCCCACACTTATCTTCCAGCCTTTAGATTGGGCTGGAATCATTTGCAGCTAGCCAGAATAGATCTGCAGTTGCAGCCGCAGTATTGTTTAAGGATTTCCACTTTATCCTTTTATCATTTCTGTCATGGTAGAATCTTGTATCTCAAAATCAACAAAGAGAACTGCTTCCTGCACAAGAAGGAAAACCCTGGCTGGGTTGCCATATATGTACACACATTTTCATGGATTTTTTTTTAGATTGAGTTATGTTATGTAAACTGACGTATAACCTTTCCTGTCACTGACTTGTCATGAATTTGGATGCACCAGAGGAAAAGCCTGAGCAAGTACTATAATAAAATAACTCATACAACAAAAATAAAGTCTCTATGGGGGGAATTCACAAAAGTGGAGATAGCCCATTTTTGGAGTAAAAGTGGTGGTAAACTGGTGAAATGCATTCTCCATGAACAAACAAAAATCTGCCTAAATACATTTTTATGAAAAAGTGTATAGACACTTTTATGAATTTGTCTTTCAAACTACATAAAAATGGCTCAAAACAAGTTTTTAAACATTTTTCCCCCAACATTTTAAAAATGGAGTAATATATAATATTCAGGGCACATAAAAAGCCACATAAATATATCGTTAAAATGTTGCTTGAAAGACAAAATCTGAAAACTGGCTGTTTAAAAGGCAAATTCACAAAAGTGGAGATAGAGGTGTGTAAATTTGGTGGGAAATCCGACATTTTTACTTTTTGTGAATTCCCTCCGTTCCCCCCCCATGAGTGATTATATAGTCGATAGCCTTTAATATAGTAGAAGTGTATAATTGCTTGCAGGAGGTGGCAAATGTTTAAATGACAAATTCTGTTATCTTTAAATGATGAGCTCTCTCTGGGTGACCAAAAAGTGCAAAATGAATGGTGTAACCACCAATGCAATATTGGGGAGCAGCACCAATATAGACATCTGACAAACAAAAGAAAAACATAAGAAGCCTTAGCCTTAAAAAAATGAACTATTGTGGTATTGTATGTGTATTCTTGCATATATTGGCATGAATAATAAACATGTTGGTTGGACTTGTGTTGAGGAGAAAGCATGCAGCAATACGGCACAAAATACAATACTCTAAGATGGGAACATGATAATATGGAACATGAAAGTAACAAATGACACAAAATAAAAATGTTGTAACAACGCATATGGACAATGGTTAACACAACCTACTGTATCCAACAGCATTATGGCAAACGAAACTATGCAAATAATACAAAAGGAGAACAGGATTTTTTTTGGATATCTATTAGTGTACAACAGAACCATAAAAAATATTATCAGTGAAAACATCTTAATTGTATGTGCTTTATCCTGTTGGAGCCACCCGAGGCCTGGATAGGAGTGCTTGAATTTGTATAAATAAACTAGGAATCCCTTTCCAGCCAGAGCACAGGCAGATTCCAGCACCAGCAGGAATATTATAGATTCTGCTGCAAACTAACCCAACAGAAATGAAGTAAATGAAAAGAACAAAATGCTAAGTTATTGAAAAAAACACACACAAAAAAACCCAAAACAACTAAAATGGGTCTATAAAATGTTGCACATGTGATCACAGGACAACTGTAACAATGCTACTGAAAAGAACTATTTTAGAAAAGATGACTTTGACAGTCAAACAGTAGAAAACCAGAACAAATGTGTGTCCTTGTAAGAAAAATAACTTTGCAATGTGGCCAGTGCAATTTTGAAGCTTCTGACTTTCACAGCTACACTGATCTGCAAGCATGAGAGTGGTTTTGGAGACCAACCAACGGTTCTTTATTGCTTTTTGTATCATATTTCAAAAAGACTTGGCCTGCAACCACTGTACACATACTGACTGTGTACCTGAGATAGCCAGAAGAAGGCAAGACTGTTACGTTGAATAAATTAATCTGAACAACCTCAGAGAAGATCATCAGACTGGCAACTCTAGTCCTAAACGTTGGAGCAGATTGAGTGTGGATATTCTGTCCTAATATCCCAGATAGAACAATAAATAGTCTCTGGTCATATTTTTCAGTGGTAGGGTGGTTCAGATTAATGAAGTAAAAGAAATAGTAAAATACAAAGCTGAAATTGTATGTACTACCATACGTTGTACCCAGTTTTGGGTCACTTTTTAGAGTCACTCGGTACTACTCTATAGTTTCACATCCTACTGTTGGCCTTTATGTTCAAGTCTTGTACTTGAGTACAGTACAACAAGCAGTACAAAGGCACTGCCTTTGTAATGGAATTCTCTCTGTCTTTGCATTGATTTGCATTGCATTTAGTGATAGCACTGTTGTCCAGTATACAATGCCTCTTTGAGCAGGTCCTAGAATTGACTTCTTGGCATAAACGTCCCTTTCGCAGCCAAGGTAGTCTTTCAACTCAAATCCTTTTGTGCTACCCTTATTTGGCTTTTCACACGCAGCTTTCCTTCATCTTCTCATCTTGAAGGAAAGATGTTAGGAGGGCGACATCTACAACAGTCTGGTTTTTGTGCAATGACAGGTCCTTTTGATCGTCATCACTTTGGTCCTTGGCAAAGTTTACAAATACCTATAAAATGAAAGAAAACTGAGCATTATAGGGGATACGTAGATTCATATAACTGTCATCCACAGAAAAAAAGTGGCAACAAATCCTGTAGTGAGATTGGCTGGCCTCATAATATAACAGTAACATGCATTCTCGCCCTCCCAATTATAATGTACCACTCAGAGAGGTTATTTATACAAATGCTTGCAAATGTTTTTCTTAATGTCATCATTGGCAGAAGAACTTACTTGGTCAAGTGTTGTCTGAGAGACAGAATAATCTTCAATGTGAAGTCTTTTTTTGTTCTTGGAGAGGATGCTGAAAATCCTGGCCAAAGAAGACTGGAAGGAGCGGAGCTGGTACTGGAGCATGCTCCGGTGCTTTTCCTTCAGTACACTGCCAGGGAAGGCATGGCTGAAGAACTCTTCTACAGGCTTGAGGTCAGGGTTGGAACCTGCTATTCGGACAATAATGGTATATCCATCTCCAAACCTGTAAGACAGACAAAGGTAGAATATTGTGATTTCTTTACCCCTTATGATAGTGGTGTTGAATATCAAAAGAATGGTGATGGTGTTACAGCCTCGTAACCAGCATACTGTAGCTTTAAAAGCGTGCAGGAATGTCCATCCTGCGATATTATTCTAAAAAACCACCTGCAACAATGGCCTATAAGTACAGATATTAATGTAGCTCTCAACAAGAATAATGTATTTCTCCTGTATTCAATAAACTTCAAATTCAATGTATTTGTTAATAGCTGGTGAGGAATTGTAATTTCTCAGCTTTGGATGTCTGACTACAATAGAATATCCAAAAATAACCGGGATAAAAAAACATCAATTACTTGTTTTTCAGATGCTGGACACTTCCAAGACACTTGAATCTCCCGTTAACCATTATAGCCATTCTTGTGCACAGTGCTTCACACTCCTCCATGCTGTAGGTATAAAAGACAAATAGATATTGATTTCTGTTAGCAAACATGACAGTTTATTTTACACAGGCATTTTTTACTTTAATTAAGGGAAAGTAACATCCGAACATGAAAATAATTCACATGCATTGTTATAATGATGTCTTTTTTTCTGTATTAATAATGTATTGTATATGTATATAATGTATTAATAATGTGACCTTGACTTGTAGCATTTATCTCTTTTGATACACCTGCCTTGTTGTTTACACAAACCCTCTGAAGCCCACAATTTTAAACAGTTAAAGGAGAGGAAGAGGAGAGGAAAGGTTAACACTAAGTAAGTCTCATCAACTCCTTGACCGGGGCATGAGCATGCTCAGTTTGCTCCTCCTCCCCCCTCCCTTCTCTGCTGTAATCTGAGCCCAGAGCTATAAATTAGCAGAGAGAGACTCAGGCAGGAAGTGATGTCACACCAAGCTAATACTGCAGCTGCTATCCTTAGCAAACAGGAGCTTCTAGAGCTTTTTACTCAGGTATGGAAAACATTTATCATTCTAGCTGATGGCACAACTCTTAGAATATCATTGACTAAATCACTTCGTAAAATAACTTTTAAGCTGAACAACCCTTTAAAAAGCAATGGAGTGTTTTTATTTTTTAATTAAAGTCCCTGGACATGGCATGAAAATTAGAGGATGTATATCTTCCCTAACACTGATGGTATACTAAGAAAGCAGGCAGCTTTCTCAATGGAGGACCTTCTTGCATCAACTGTGCCACTGGCCCTGGGTACATCTAAAAAAAGTCTCATTGTTCAGTGTTGATTTAAAAATCTCTGGCGTTGCTGGTCTACAGCCCTCATCAAGCTTATAGCTATAAGTTATGTAATAGAACATGGGAGAGCAACACTGTCAAGGCAGGTATATATTCCCTTTAAGACAATATGGGTGCTCCCATACTGAATGAATCTCACCCTGGTGTGCACAGTAAACAACTGAATGTTAGTGAATGCTCTTTTCTCAAAAATCCTTGGGTTCATGTGTGAACACACAATATAACACAAGTGCACAGACATTTGTAGTTCATACAGAAATATTTTGTATGTTCATACATAATTAATCAATTCTAGCTTGAGCCCACTAACTGCTCTCCAAACATTACCTTACAAAAGACTTACAAGATATTAGAGGGAAGGCTATTTGCTATAATCTCACATTACACTATTAGTGTCTTGCTATTTTCAAGATGACAACGCCAAATTCTTGTAATGACCTCTAGTCCCTCCTCTCACAGTGGACAAATTTGCTCCTTTCCAAACCAAATATTATTGCTGAAAGGTATCAATAGTTCTGCTTGACATAACCTAAAGGAGGTGCAGAAATGAGTAAATACATTAACAGGGAGCTGTGTTTACCTGTGTGAAGTTAGCACCACAGATCTTCCTTCTTTAATTACACTAAGGGCACAGTTCCACAGAAAGCGGCGTGCTTTCGGATCCATGCCTGTTGTTGGCTCATCCTGTTAATGGAAAAATCTAATTAAAACTCTTAACCCACTATACCAGGGATCCCCAACCTTTTGAGGCCGTGAGCAACATTCAGAAGAAAAAGGAGTTGGGGAGCAACGCTAGCATGAAAAATGTTCTTGGGGTGCCAAATATGTGCTGTGATTGGCCATTTGAAAGCCCCTATGTGGATTGGCAACCTGTATTGAGGCTCTGTTTAGTAGTACACCTGGTTATACAACCAAAACCTTCCTCCAAGCCTGGAATTCAAAAATAAGCTCCTGCTTTGAGGTCACTGGGAGCAACATCCAGGGGGTTTGAGAGCAACATGTTGCTCACGAGCTACTGGTTGGGGATCACTGCACTATACCAATAACATCTTTCTGCACTGAATTGGTTACCAAATACTGCAAATTCTGGCCAATCTATTCATAAAAACAAATATGTGTACAAAATATCAGGCTCTGCAGGCAAATAAGAGCCCCAACAATAAAGAATAGCATACTATAGTAAGGATTATTTTATCAAGCTTTGGGAAACACAATTTCTTCTAGTCACTGAGTTTATTTTGCATTTGACAACAAATTTCTGCTCAGACTGTGAGCAATGTATGAACATATGCTTCCTCAGGCTACCAAGTCATTTGATACCAATCCTGCAGCTTTTCGGATTTGCCTTCCACTAAATATATAAGGGTATTGTAGCTTTTCAAGTAATTTCAGAATCCAGTTAAGAATAATATATAACTCACACATATTCATAGCATACCCTCCAGCTGCCACAGCTTATTTTGTCATGGTATTATTACAAAAAAGAATAATGGCATTTCAGAAGCTATTATCTATTCTGCCTAGAATGAAGCTATTGAAGCAGAAAGTGAAATTCAAGCTCTATTAAATCATACAACTCATAGTTGAAGTAATAAAGGGGAACTATAGTGTGATATCACTAGAACAAAATACTAACCAAAAACACCACTGGAGGTCCTCCAATCAAGGCAATAGCTGTAGAGAGTTTGCGTTTGTTTCCCCCACTGTAGTTGCCTGCATGTTTTTCTGAGTACTTGACTAGGCCCAATTTATGTATGGCCCATTCAGCAACCTAATGAAAGAGTCACGAGCAAAGTGATAAAATAAATATTAACAACCATACACAAAAGAACATTGTATTCAGAAATACATTTCAACAAAGCAGGTTTATAAAATGCATTGGTGCTCAATGCAATCCAAGTTCCTTTGTTAATAGTGATCAAGTATGTGCAAAGCAGATATTGTACTATATGAAATTCGAATGTGATTGTTTGCCTTTAAATTAACTGTAAGCATGGAGTACACCAGATTTCCAACTGAAGGTGGTCTTTTTATTATGGCCTTAAAACAGTTTTATTTGTGTGCTAGGGGTTGCTTAGCCTACTGACTGAGGAGCAGTCTTGAAATCAAAATGGCAGATCAATTGGACAAGGCACATAAATAAAAGAAAGCAATAAGGGAAAAAAGACTACCAATAAAACTGTTTCTGTTGCTGGTTAGTTAATCTGTTTTATGGTTTGCAGGGTAAGTGACTGCCAACACGCAGACAGCATTTTCAGCTGGAGACCAGAAAGAGCCAAAATAGAATTAATAGCAGACTGAATAAATAATACTAACTAAAATATTGCTTATAAGTGGTCCTTCTGTAACATACTAAAACTGGATTTCCCTGTTATTAAGAACAGGGCTCAGGGACAATTCTGGTGCACAAACCTAGCATGGCAGTATGCCAGTATGTGTATGTTTTAAATACCTGCACTTTTTTGTAAAGGAAAAGGTTGAATTTAAGTTTCCCATTAATGTATCACGCAAACAAAGTGAAGGTGGGTATGCTATAATACATACAAATGAGAACATGCATTACCTTGCAAACCTCTTTCTCAGGGACTCCGCGTAACAGGGCATAAAGCTCCAGATGCTCCCTTCCAGTCAGTAGCTCATTAATGGCATCAAACTGGGGGCAGTAGCCCATGTTCTGGTGAACCTCGTGTATATTTGACAGGATACTGTAAAACAATCATTATTGTAATATATAGATGTACCATATCACTGTGACTGAAATGATGAGCTTTTTCATGTGCTCCATGAAAGGTTTTTCTAAATTGAATTGCATCTATAATTGAATTTTGTCCATGACATGTTCATGTGATAAACCATTTTCTCACTAAACTGAATCTGGCCCAATGTTGAATCTCTCCTGTTAATCTGGTTTATTTTCTTCTCTCTGATTCCAGGTTGCACCATACCAGGTTTGTGAGATTTACTGTTTACTTTTCATATTACGATATGTGTTTTCTTTGCTTCCCATTTTTGGATCAATCCATTTTGTATTGATGCACAGTCTGTCACAATAAAGGGGGAAAGCTCCCCAGCTGCATAATATATGGTGTTTGTGCGACTCTCTTTACTGAATACCTACTCTGACTTGACGTGTGCCGACCGTCTGGGGAGTTCAGCACCACCTAGCTGGTTCCAAATAGGAAAGGTGAGAGGTGCGGTTCATCTATATACAGTTCCATTTTTGGACCAGACAGAGTGAAAGGTCCATTCTGAAACCCTCCACTGAGTTATTAGCAACATACATCAGAGTTCACATAATAGGGCATATGAGATGCAACATATACTGTACAATGCCTGTAGAAAACCACTGACTTTTAGAAAGCTAGTTAGTTTGCTGGGAATTACCCTTCTAACATCCTGAGAAAAACATTTAACTTTTTGATCAGCATATTAGTGGAAGGTAAAACATACCAAGACATCAAACATATTAGTTAAAGGTAAGGAAATTTGTATATCTCCAAGTCAGTTATCCCCAACCAG
Source organism: Xenopus borealis (assembly GCA_024363595.1). Classification (NCBI taxonomy): domain Eukaryota; kingdom Metazoa; phylum Chordata; class Amphibia; order Anura; family Pipidae; genus Xenopus; species Xenopus borealis. Next base: position 129,399,320 of record CM044431.1, read on the forward strand.
TGGTCTGTGAGCAATATGCTACTCACCAACCCCTTGGATGTTGCTCTAAGTTGGTGCTTTTTATATTTCAGTTTGGCTCACAGGTACAAAAGGTTGGGAATACCTGCTCTAAGTAAAGGGCTTTGTCCTGTATTTAAGCTGTACCACTAAGAAGTTTTTTGCTTGAGCAGTGAGGTTCCCACCAACCACATTAATATAGCAACAATTAGAATTTCATTAGTATATTGGTGTCCATTTATTACTGACCTATGGTTTTTCAGGAAAGCTTCCCCAGCTGTCACATCAGTATCTCCAGTCAACATCTTAAATGTAGTTGTCTTTCCTGCACCATTCACCCCAAGCAGCCCAAAGCACTGTATAATTAAAAAAGTAATTAAAACAATGTGCAGCAATGCAAAATATGCATCAAACTTCTATTTACATGAGTGGCATCATTTGCTTTGAATAATGTTTTTGTGTGAGATAATATTTTTAAATTGACAGGTTTGGAATCTGTAAAATGCTTGAGAACTCCGTTTTTTCTACATAAAGTGTTTTTCCATCATTTGGAGCATGGTGCCTAATCTTTACTAGTAAACTACTTAAAGGGATACTGTCATGGGACAGTTTGCAAAATGCATCAGTTAATAGTGCTGCTCCAGTAGACTGCACTGAAATCCATTTCTCAAAAGAGCAAACAGATTTTTTTATATTCAGTTTTGATATCTCTAGCCAGCGCTTTAGGAGGGAACTGCTTTCTGGCAGGCTGTTGTTTTTCCTTCTCAATGTAACTAAATAGAACGCAGTGGGACATGGGTTTTTACTATTAAGTGCTGTTCTTAGATCTACCAGGCAGCTGTTAGGGAGGGGGTGATATCACTCCAAGTAGCATTACAGTAGTAAAGAGGGATCAGAGCACAAGTCACATGACTTGGGGCAGCTGGGAAATTGACAATATCTCCAGCCCCATGTCATATTTCAAAATGAAATATAAAAAAAATCTATTTGCTCTTTTTAGAAATGGATGTTAATGCAGAATTCTGCTGGAGAAGCACTATTAACAGAAGCATTTTGAAAAAACTTTTTTTCTCATGACAGTATCCCTTGAACATAAATTAACGTGCAGAGCTTTATTATTACAAAAGAACAGCAAATAAGCAAATTTAATTAATATTTTAAATTACACACTCGATGGATAAACCTGTATGTGTTATCGAAACTTTTCTAAAAATAGGTTTGAATTGATCATTTATGTTGGTAATGTTGTCTCTTGCTCTAGGAAAGCAGTGTGCTAATTCTTACCTCTCCTGGTGGGATTCCAACACAAAGCCTATCCACAGCTGGCTTTCTCTTCATTCTATAGATCTAAATAAAGCAAATAACATAAAATCTATCACCTTAAAGTTACTTATTGTCTTGCAGTTGTCATTGTCTCAACTTGGCTAGATGTTAATTTCATTTGCTTCTATTTAGACATTTTATTAGCTCACAATAAGTTACACTGTCGAAGTTCATCAGCTCAAAAGATGGAGAACAACAAAATATTTTCAGATAAATAGGAAGTCGTTGCTTTTTCTCAAAAAGGTTTCAGTTTTCTGTTGTCAGTGGTGGAGTCATGTCTAAGGGTAGGATGTAGGTGAGGGTATGAATACCCTACAATACATTCTGGTGGGGTAGAGCTTAATGTTTAGCTGAATATAAATTGAAATTCAAATCCCTAACAAATTAGGAATACAGAAGTTTCTTTCACTGCTGCTACAGGAATTGGGCTGAATGAGACAGCACATAACTGTAAAACAATTAACATGTCTCTACCTTAGTAAGCCCTTTGAGCTCTAGTATATCATTCCGTCCTCCTTCATTTATCCTCTGACGCTCCCTTGCCACGTCCTCGTCCTCATCAACCACAGGAGGAAGCTTTGCATTCACTGGCCTAGGTAAGGGGTGTGGAGAATGCACATGTAATGATTTTTCTGTAATCAAATCACTAGTACGCTCTAATAATTCTTTTGTTTTGTCCTGAAATTATATATACAGGGATGGTTCACATATCATACTGGTACATCCGTTACTAAACTACTTCCTCCCTCAAGGGAAATTTAGCTTATGCTTTTAATATGATGTATCTTCAGTAATTTTAGCGCAGAAATTATCTTGAATAATAACAGAAGAAAAAACATATTTATTACATGGTATTTTTGCTTTTTTATTACCAGAGACATGAATATTTTATTTTACTGGTAAATCTTACAAAGCCTACAGTGTTCAGCCATTCCAATTTAGTGTCCGGTGCTTTTGTTGAAATAACCTAATATTCCATATTGTTGGTAGTTGGCTAGAACTGCTAAGTTTGTATATCTTCAGACTTACAGACTGAATTTAAATAAAGCCTACCTTGGTTTGATAAAGAACCGATACTGGATCAACAGGGTGATAGCAAAAAACACGACACCCTCCACAGCCATTGCAAATAAGTTCCTCCCAACCAAATCCCAAGACATAGGGGAGACAAAGCGGTTCTCTCCTGTATCAAATAAAGAACAAGAGTCAGTCATAGGTGTTGAAATTGGAACTTCATGTCAGATAAGAAGGATAACATTACCCACCAAATCTTTCAAGAGCATCAGCCATGGCCTGATTTTTCACCATATCAATGAGTCCTCTACCCAGGCAGAAGTGAGGAAAGATCAGGAGCACAGACTTCAGTATCTCGTTTATGTTGTTAAGTTTCTGAAGAGACAGTAAGCACATTTCAGCTACTAGTAAGAGATCCCTTTCATACTCACATAAGAATTATCACGTTATGTTGTTACTGAAAATATATACTCTTATTGGCTCTTTTTCATATAAAACTTACATTGTTGGTAAAGAGTTCCAGCACAAAAGTGGCCACACTGCCATTGATCCCAATGAAAAGATTGACACTGGTCAGTACTACATAGGCTGTGCTAGGGATCTTAAAAAGGAAGGAAGCTGGGTACATGAGAGGGGTTATGGACCACCTGCAAATAAATACAAACAAATCAATCTGATTGGCAGCTATCATAAAAATCTGTGCATTGGAAAGTTTTTGTTTAAGAATGACTGTACTTTTCCCCTATATCTAACAACCTTTTCAAATTATCCATACATACAAGGTATAAATCAATACTTTGTAGCAGTGCTTTTAAACCAGACAACCACAAAACAAATATATGTTTATACTAAATTCAAAAATCTATTTATGTTTTATTTTCCCTAGGGGTGTGATGTATGGTTAAAACACACTTACCCATACAGAAGGAGCAGAAGTGCCAAAACAGGTAAGTTAGAGGAAGAGACATAAGAGTCCTGCTGGAAACAGATGAATATTATGATGACCAGGGTAGCTGGCACCACATAGTTACACTGAAACAAAAGGATAAAATATAGTTCAATATTACTGTTTTGGAAAAGCATAATATGTTCAGCATTCTAGTAAACGTATTTGTATACAATAAACACACATTTGTCCAAAACCTGGCAAAGACTTAAGACACTTGTACTATGTGAAAATATTAAGACTAGTACAAAAATAGCGAAGGTTATTTAAAGGACCACTTCCATTTAATATTTATGTGTACACAAACCCATTCACGTGCATGATTTTTAATTTATCAGATTATTTTGCAATAAATGTGGCCCTTCTGTGGGTTTCTCTAGACTTGAGTAAAACTTACCATATCCCAGACAAAGTTGGCCAACCAATAGATAACTGGTTTTACTCCACTGATGACCTGCATGTGCTTTGCCTTACTGACTCTCTCCTGGATTAGGAAAACCACAAAACTGGCTGGCACGAAAGACATTGCAAATATCACACAGATGGAAACCAAGACATCAACCGATGTGGTCATCCTAAAAATTTGTGATGCAGGAAAAGATGATGTATTATTTGAAATCATTGCCTTTATAGCCAGACAATCATAGAACATCAGAACTTTATTTGTTCTATGTTAGTATTCAGTCAAAGTTGACAATATAGGACCAGATTCAGAGTAAAACATATTTAACTTGATTAATAAAATGACAATTCCATTGAGCTCTATAGGAAAACTGGACCTGAATTAGGAGTCAAGTTCATCTCATAAAATTGAATCTGGGCCATAGTATATCATGAAATGAAAACATCACATTGACAACAAGGAGTGAACAATTACTATAGTCATGTCTTTAAAAAGCACAATATCTTCCTCATAATTCATTTCCACTCACAGTGCAACTTCAGAAAGCTGCTCCTTGGTAAGATTCAGAGGGTGATTGAAAGCAGTAATGCCATATGAGGCTGGATCCTCTCCCTCCCGCAGTTTTGATCGTAATATGGCATTGTTCATTACATTAAGAAATGCACCGACTGCATGCCATCCTTTATTATTGAACCACACCTGAAACAGAAAACAAGACTGTATAGCTACAGCAATGCACATTGTAAATCCCGAAATAATCCAAAATTCTATCCTATGGATTAAAGTGATTCATAGTTACATAGTTAAATTGGGTTGAAAAAAGACCGAGTCCATCAAGTTCAACC
>CM044431.1:129427520-129441456 GCA_024363595.1 Xenopus borealis
TATATATATTATGCAGAAGTATTTTAACATTTATAAGATATTGAAGTTTTTTGCATGATCTCTGTAGGTTTATTGAAGCGATGTGTACCGTTGATGGTTCTTCTGTGTAATTAAAGTTATTGATTTTTAATATCACCACATCCCAGATTAAAAATAAAAACCTTGACAAGGCTTTGGATAATTTAGAAATTTAGCTTGATTGTTATTTCTGTATTCTTAACTTTGCAACACTGTAATAGAACCTAAAGCAGATTTCGGACCTCAGAAAGGCCAAGAACATTGCTCTAATGACAACTGAAGTGCAGTAGTTTGTCTATTTGTGTTCTACCTCGGGGGTACTTCCATCATTTAATGAAAGGCATAAAACCAACTGCTGTTTACCCGCTGCATATAAAGTATTCCTATGCCAAAAAGTACTGGCTAACCACACACTGAAATCAGTGCTAAAATAATGAATATTGGTATGTAAGCTCCCAGCACTCATATTCAATACTAACCTCTTTGGCAAGGTCTGCCAGGCTGTGCAACAGGCCATCGGTGATGTCTTTCAAAAATGGAAAAGACTTGGAGGAGAATTCTTTCTGTAAAGTTCAAAATTGAGAGAAATAGAGAAATGATAAATGTGAAGTACCAAAAATCCATTCTATAAAAATAAACATATTTCTACTGTTAGGTTGAAAATTCCATGCTTCAGTCTTTGTTTCTATTTTATTTGAGGTTTTTCAGGATATATTAAATAAATACAGTAAATGTGCCAATGTGTGTAATATTTTGGAACATGAAACTGTTCATAAAGTAGCAAAAGATTCATATAATAAGGTGTGCTTGTTTGCAATCCTCTTGAATACTATCTTGAATCTTTCAAATATATAAATAGATAATGAGTGTCAAAACAGAATGAATAGTCTCCCTTTAACACACAAACACACTGTCAAACCTGGAAATGTAAATGTATATTAAAGTGTACACTAATATATTTGTGTATTTTGCTATATAACTGCACTGCAGTTGCCAGCAATATTATTAATTTCCAAAAGAATAAAATATTGCTAAATGCATTTGTCTTTCCAAACAATGTTTTAGTCTCTATGCCAATGATGTCATATGTCTAAGTAACTCAAAGGTTAAATATGACCACAAGAACACATCACACAAGGCAAACGGCTTAGTAACAAGAAAATGTTTGTCTGCCTGTTTTTGGAAGAAGCGTGCAGTCATTATATCAGAAGAGAAAACAATAGTTTTATGTTGTCAACCAGTGTGTCACTTAATGGATTCTCGGAACCCGCTGCAGAATGCCTAATGTGATGAAGAGCTCCTGACTTCACAATTGACAAAGGCACACACTGTGACCAAACGGCAGCCCACAACTATAAATCGCTAATGTGTGCATTTTAAATAGTATCTTACTGGCATAGAAAAAGATTAGCTGCAATAATGAGCGTAGAGGTTTTGTGCTTGGATCTCCCCACAGCTATTCACATAAAGAAATAAGAGTCAAGTTGTGGCACTGCTTTACTTCATGCATGTTTATCAAGCTCTACTAGGTATTACCCAAAAAGCTAGAAAATATGGAAATGACATCCCATATAAAATAGCAATTCTTAAAAGACAGTAATGTAAGTGACATTAGCAAGATTATGGTAAATCCAAGTTCATGGCAAAATAAAAGTAGAGTTTTTTGGCAATATGGTGAAAACTCGTGAAAAACCTGTGACTAACATTTTCGAATAAAATTCTTATGTCTAAATATAGGGTGCTTGATATGGTTTTATGAAGACAAACAAATAACACAAAATGCCATTTTGCTTCTTGTTATTGGTAAATTAAATGTTTCTGAATTTTGTAAGTGCTAACCTATTAGCTGTTAATTACACACAGAGGTGGAGTGAGTGATGCCAGGGTTAACGACTGTACAACTTTACTCAGTATTGAGTATATTTTCAGGTGTAAAACACGTCCTTACCCTTATCACTGTATTTTTTAATGAAAGAACACTGGCTTTCCACTTAGTGATTTATGGGGGTTGATTTGGACCTAAGGAATCTGCAATGCATCAAAAATTGAGACATTCCATTGGTCCGTGAACACTCGGATAGAGCTATGCACTGGGTGCTCTCAATGTATTGAGAAGGCTTTTTTTACATGTACAGCCTACATGTTCAGTGCAGAATCTGAGCAGAAACAGGTAGTGGCTTTCTTATCAGAGGCCAAGAACTACTAAGCTCTATGACCTTGGATAAACCATGTTTACTGCCTCAATGTGTTCACCAGGCTAATACCACTATGTCGCTTGACATTTTACAAAAGAAAGAAATCACAAAAAGTATGAACTACTATTATGTACATACACATATGCAATAGTTGAATCTGAAAAAGACATGTCCACGTTCACTCATTAATTTATGTAATTCCTACCTAACTATAATAAAACTTAACTGGAACTTAATTAAGGTATGGCCGCAAATCAAACTGGAATATAGTTGAGAACTGTATAAAGCAAGATATAAATCTCTTTTTATCTCACATGACATAAGGCTCCATCTCTTGTTATCGCGCATGACCTTCTGTAACCCTGTAGAATTACTCCCTTTAATAATATGGTTATTGTAAAAGACCTCTGTCCTACATACTGTACATAGGCCTGTTAGTAAACCATTCCAGTAAATCTCTGTCTACTTACTGTAATAGGCTTTAGGAGGTCAACATTGGAACGGAATTCCTGCTCCAGCAGGTTAAGCTTCTCTTCTGGAAGAGCACAGATTATCTTTTGGCTAAGATTTGCAACTACTTCATTGTGAATAGTTACATATTCTTCTAGCCGCGTGCCATTGCACAAGTCCTTCAGATGTATTTGGAAGCCCGACACCAAAACCTACAGTAAAATTGCACAGTTAATATTTATCAGACTACACTTTTTCATCAGATCTGTATATAGCACTTTTCATATTGGAGTCCAATAATGCTATATTTGCAATGCTTGATGATCAGGGAACCTAAGAGCTGACAGAAGGTATCAAATCTGCTGTAAGTTCCTTTCAGTCTGAAGAAAGGAAACGTAATTACTGAGACACTATGAATAATCGCTGTAATGTAAAACCAGAATGAACATTTACATTTCTGTTTTCCTAAAAGCACTTAATGACACAATTTGTATGTACTTGGGGTGTAAATTACATCCAGAGCTGCCACTGGGGAGGTGCAAATACTGTGTAGAGGATGCCCTGGGTTCTACAATAAAGCAATTGTGAGGAAGAAGAGATATAGACTGCAAAGCAGTAGGACAAGAGGGGGCCATTAACATTTTAAATCAGTATTGTATAACGTATGTTTGTGAAAGTATTTTTAGCACAAATATCAGCCTCCACCAACATGGAGGGAAACATGAAATGTACCTAAACAATAGCTAAAGTGATATCATGATGTGATCTGGCAGAACACATTGGTTCAAGACCCATAACAACTAACCCTGACATATGTATTTTGCTAGCAGGGTTATTTTGATGCAGTAATGAATTTGTTTGACCATAAACCAATTGGTTAAAGATAATAAATTATGTGTGCCAAACTACTGAATAACAACAACAGGACAGTGTGCATTAAGATATAACCACTTCTTTTTAGAGCTGCTTACTGGCAATTATAATGAGAATAACTCTGGAGTAACGATGGGGCTGCCCACAGTATGGCAGCCTTTGCATTGTTATGATTGTTTGTGCAAAGCATACAAATGATCAAAACAGCAAGTAATGAAGAGGAACTGTTGTTTTGCTTCCTTTTCTGCCAATGCACCATACACTGGGCAATTTGGTGCATTAGCAGCTGAAACTTCCACACTTGCCTGATTCCCAAACCAACACTATCGATAGTACATGTATATTATCCAGGAACAGTGGGCCACTGTACATACATGCATAAAAGTGCAAAATCTTGTAGGATTTTCGCTTAACATGTATGGTCACCTTGATATATTTATTTCCTCTGGATTAGACCAATTTTATTGTCCTTTAGACGATCCACTGTTTCTTGATATTTTTCCTAGACATCAATATTTTCTTTCATTACCTGTTCTGGTTTCAGATGAGCATTCATGATCTCTTCAACTGCAACTGCAGGCAGGCTCATATTTTTAAGGAGAAAATCTGTAAATTTTTCATTATCCATTAAACAGTCTCGAAGCTTTAAACCTGTTAGAGGAGTAAAAGAAAACAAACATATTACTATGGCTACTATCTTTTCATTAACAGCAGCAACATATACTTGTACAAACGTGATCGGATACATTGAGTCTAATAACAATAACATACAACCTTATGAACCTGCTCAAGTCAGTACAGGCAGTAATACACTTATGGAGAGATACCGTTTATCAATATGACCATGGCATTTAGGCAAAAGGCTTGTGAATCAATAATACACTTTTTTCACCCGCTGCAGCTCAAACAGATACTAATCAGAAATTACCATATAAAGGAATGGGGTGCACCTCAGTTATAAAAGTCAGTTAACAAACATCCAGCTTTTACACTTCTAGACTTCACAGACATAAGAGTCAAGCTAGAGCTAAGTTAATGAACTGAAACATATCCCATTATCTGTCCACAGTGCTGAGATGCCGCTGGTATTTGTGCAATTTTAGAATCAGGAAGGCACACAGAGTGGACAGATATACAGATGGTCCTTGTGCTTCATTTTTTCTGGATGCACCAACAGTGACCTAACAAAACTTCATCACTGACTACTACATGTATAAATGTAATACTGTGTCTTGGACAATATTTGTGTTTTATTGAAACTGCCCACAGCATTAGGACGTACTTGAAACTTCTTAACCATCAGCCATGAGGATGTTTGAGAGTTCCAATGCACAACCTGAAACCGGAGCAAGGGAAACATTAACACCGACTCTGCAGATCTGTCAGCTGAGCAGAAATATGTTGCTTCAAATAGATGCAAAATACAAATATGATACTGTAACTCTGACATGCCGTAAACAAATTAGTCTGGCACACTAATAGAGAAAACATACTTGCTCATTGAATAACACTGTCTATCAGCTGGGCTTTACTGACTCCACCATATCCAAAGATACTGTCTGCTAAATGCCCAATGTTTATCAATGGATTTGTATACAAAAACAAAAAACAGCTTATATTAGGTTTTAGCTACAATCAATATAAATATATGCTCTTCTGTCAATTGAGTCCATGTAAAATGTAGTAGCTGTACCTCCCAGAATCCCATTCAGGCCAAGCACATTTATTCCCAACTACAGCCCAGTCTACTTTAAGACTCCTTACTTTACATAGTCCTGCCCCTTTTCTGGTCTGTAAATTAGAGCTATCACACCTAAACAGGGACAATTAAGAGGAATAAATAACAGATAATAAATAGAGATGGTGCCAAAAATAACGTATATCATGCACATTTCAACTGAAAGAAAAAAAATATTTTACCAGATATTTACTTGAAATTCAAAGGTTGTTTTTAGTATGCTATGACATGTGCAACTCAATGGCCAAAATAAAGATAAGTAACTGAAGGAAGGCATTCTGCATTAACAGTAAGAAGTAACATGACACCAGTGATGCTTGCTGAACAACCCACATTCCCCTATTTCATGCCAACTCATCTCTAAGATCACTGCGGGTAATTTGAGGCGTGGGCTAGCTTATCTCTATAAAAATTTTGACTTGTCATCATAAAACCAACACCTTTCAAGTTAAAAGATATATTTCCCTCCTGTTTTACTAGTGACCTGCTAAAAAAAAAATATACCACTTGGAGATAACTTTTCCCACAACTTGGAATTTCTGTCTCATCCCAGGCCTGAGGTATAAGTCAGAGAAGAGCCATGGTACAGCACTGAAAGCCAAGATTAGCGGAAGCCACATAATCAAAGCAACGGTTATAATGAACACTCCTTTATTGATAAAGTCTTTAAAATCATAATTAATCATCTATAATTAATACATACATATATATATATATATAATCACATAATGTAGTACTGAGTAATATCCTGTCACTTTATAAAGAATAGCTTCTTTATAATAAGTTCAGTCGAATGTTTAAAGCCATATTATTGCATGAGATAGTTGCATATATACTACTTTTTGTACTTTTACAACTATGCTATAAAAAAAAACCTAAGGGGCGTTGGATATTTTGGATCAACTGTGAATTTGGTTTCTTTACTTTACTTACCTTTTAATTTGCCAATTGGCACTCATCACTTGACAAGCGTTTGTACAAGTACTTGGTAAATGCTATAATAGGCAGTGGGCAGTAGGATTTAGTGTTGCTTCTTGAGCTACTAAAACCTGTGGGTACCACAGTGCTCAAAGTTTCAGCATATAGCATTGAACCATGGAGAGAAAGACAACCTAGTGATTACTGTAAATTCATTTTCTCTAAACTGAATCAAAAGCAAGAGCACTGAGTGAACCACAGGCATATATTATACCTTGTGATTAACTGGGATCATTTATCAACACTGGGCATATTTGAACCTGGGTATTAAACCAAAGCATTTGAAGCCAGCTGCAGGAAGAATAATGAAAGCAAAAATATGATTGGTTGCCATGGGCTATTGCCCAGGTGCAAAAGTTGCCCAATGTTAATAAATGAGCTCTACTAGTGGGGCTCCAAAGCAGCTCAATAGATGCAGCACAGTAGGTCAGAAACTTATAGTATTACAGTAATATTAACTACTGGGGCTAGTGCACACACTTTACAAGAAGATGTAGGCTAAAGGTCTCCATTAGAGCTAGATATGGATATGGGCGGACAGCTAGTTACTCTCAAGAACAGTTGTTATGGCCTTGCAGGTCTTTTGATACTTAAACTTCTTTAATCTGGTAAATATAATTCTGAAACATAAGCTAGCATTTCTCATGCAATTGTAGAAACTTCATACACCCAATGCAAAAAATATACATTTAATTTTAAAAACCATATATTCAAGTAATAAAAATAGAAGGCTATAGTAAAGTTGATCTAAAGACAAACCTGGGTGGGAGGTAAACCACTGTAACACCAAAGGTCTTAATCTGAGTACCACAACATTAATCATAAGACATATATAAACCACACAAGGGCACTAAAAACTGTGTGGTCTTATGACAGGCAATATAACTTTCTATTAAAAGTTCTTGGCTTCAACCAGTGCTAAAAATGGTTTTGCATTTCATATAATTAAAAAAAAAAACAAGAGACCATCATCTTCTTAAAAGGCCCTTAAAAATGCAACATCAAATTTATAAAATGTCTATAAAAGTGCCTTAAGTATGTCATAATGCATTATTAGCTATATTAGCCTGTAAGGCTTATGAATACACAGACAGCCTATGGATACTTTACTGTCCTAGGTTATTCTGCCATCTATACACTAGAAAAACCTAGGCAGTTCCATAAAATATGAAGGAATCCATGTATACCCTTAATGATACTGATTTAATCACCCCAGGTTGCTAGGGTATTACCTTAACACAAGCAAGAGTTTAGGCAAGGCTAAAATTGCAGTCTTTTCCTATAACTGCTTCACTAACCTGGGAATTGGGAATTAAAAATAAATGAATAATGCATTCACTTCTTAATATATCTATTTGATAAAGTTAAATAGTATGCATTGTATTAAATAGCTGCATGCTTTTCTTTACATTTCCTTTTTTATCTTTTTACAAATCTGCTATAACCAGAACACTTTGTTTAGCTATTGATCTGATCTGATAATAAGTGATTTTTGGACCTTGTAAAAATTACCTCATTTGTTCAAAGAGTCAAGCTTCAACTCATGATAAAAGAAACAAGTGAAGTTTAAATGGCCTTCTCAACTTTAACATTGCTGGTAGCCAAATCAGTTGGTGACATAAACTATGTGACCAATTTTGTGATCTGTTAGAACTAGTATTCAATAAAGCTGCCGGAGGATAAGCTGGGTCTCTGCATTCCTTGCAGGCTTCTCTCAAGCTTCATATTTCATGTCTGATAGTAGATATGGATAGTAATATATCAACCACATTACAAATCAGCATCACTTAGGAAAAATTCGGCTTATAGTTAAAGAGATTTTGCCCTTTGATGCCCCGTGACACAGGATATGTCACATCATTCCTATTTGACCATACCATGCCCTATTGCTGCTTGTAATATATTTGCCATAATGACAAGAGTGCTTTGGGAAAAGGTAAGCAGGACTATAAATAAATGTGCTAAATGACTGCTAAGTTAAATACTGTAATACTCATGTGGGTCTCATTATTTAATGGGGCCCTACATATACAAATGGAATTACAATCACTTTTTGATGAGGTCTTCTGTATGTATTTACGTGAGTCCAAAAGAAAGACCCAATTTATCGATGATAGCAAAAACTTAATCTAAAGACAATAAGACAAGCCCTGTTTTTATAAAAATTGAGTTAAATATTTTGGCATAGGTTATCCTCTACAGTCATATTTATCTGTATATTCATCTTTACTCTTTGCTATAAAGGGGTAAGGCCTCCAAATGGCATTACCTTAATTGACCAGATTACTATTAAAGGAAAACTATACCCCCAAATGAATGCTTGAGCAACAGATTTGTTTATAACAAATTAAGTGATATATTAAAGAATCTTACCAAACTGGAATATATATTTAAGTAAATATTGCCCCTTTACATCTCTTGCCTTGAAACACCATTTTGTGATGGTCTGTGTGCTGCCTCAGAGATCACCTGACCAGAAATATTTCAACTCTAACTGTAACAGGAAGAAGTGTGGAAGCAAAAGACACAACTCTGTTTGTTAATTGGCTCATGTGACCTAACAAGTATAGTTTTGTTGGTATGTTTGTGTGCACCGTTGAATCATACGTTCCCAGGAGGCTGTCCTTGTTTTTTAAAATGGCAATTTTCTATTTATGATTACCCAATGGCACATGCTACTAAAAAAGTATATTATTATAAAAATGGTTTATTTACACGAAGCAGAGTTGTTTTATGCAATATCCTTTTTACAGAGACCTACATTGTTTGGGGGCTATAGTTTTCCTTTAATAATTGCAGAATGGTTGCTTGGTTTTCTCAAGAAATAATTGTGAACTAGGAATGTAAGAGTAGCCATGCACAAAACCAAATGCAAGATGTATACAGTATTGTTTTCTAGATCCATAATCAGTGTACTGTTCCTTTAATGTCACCTCAAAAAAACAGAACAGAAACCTAGTCTGGTGACTGTGATGATAATTTATGAATTTAGCAAATCTAGGCCACAAAGACAAGCAGGGCAGACTTGCAATACTAAGCATCTCGTCAGCAAACTGGGGAAGGAAATGTCCCAGTTCCCCAATTGCTACACAACAATCATGTGCCCTTAAATACTCAACATGAAAATGTGAACTTTGGCCAGAAAACATTTTACCCTACCCATGTTTAATTAAATCCTTAATTGCAGCTCCTGGTTAAAAAAATTCCTCCATGCAGAGACAGAGATGTGAATCGTAGAAAGAAAGGCGAGTCCTATATTGCCTATTAACATAAGTCTATACTGCGTTTAAAATCAAGTCCCACATCAAACAGTGTGACTGAGTAGTACGACCCTGTTAGGATGTGAATCCGACTGTTGAGACATGCCACGTAGCAACCAGTTCCTCAACTTTTAGATGATCCTATTTTTTTTCTAGCAATACAGGATCCGTTATCTGGAAACCTGTTATCCAGAAAGTTCTGCCTCCTATAGACACCATTTTTTCCACAAATCCAAATTTTTAATTTTTTTTCTCTGTAATAATGAATAAGTACTTTGTATCAAAACTAAGATATAATGAATCCTTATTGGAAGCAAAACCCATTGGGTTTTTTTTTTAATGTGTATATGATTTTCTCGTACAAAGATTCAAAAGGCCAGGTCTCGAGCATTCTGGATAACAGGTCCCTGTATCTCTAAAATGTAATCTGAATATCCATAGTTAAAAACACTTTATATACAGTAATTACAATCGCGATTGCATTAGCTCCCACTGATAAGAAAAGATATGGGAGGCCTTTTTGGGACAACCGAGGATGAATTGTACATGATTCAGCAATTGTGTCATATTGATAAGTAACAGTGATAACCTGAAGGCAAATTCCACAGATGAATTGCTTTCTAGTAGTAGAGAGAACTGAAATCTAATGTCAAGTGTCAATGCATATACAGGCACACAGTACAACTGAAGGAACATTGAATATGCTTGTGCTTGTTTAATAATGCTAAATAGTGTAGACCCCAAATTATATGCATTTGAATAAATACTTGCCTTTAAAAAGTACAGAGTAGATGCATTTATAATACAGGTTTGTTCTTATACTGTAGTTTTACAAACGCTTACATTTGTGAGCCTTTTCTCTAAAATAACATGTAGGTTTATAATATACTTACAAAAAAAATCAACATTTACAAATCAACAATTTCCAAATTACCTTTGAACTCTGTATTTTTGTGGGTATATACATGCATTAACTGTGGCATAACTCTTTGTTTGTTAAAATTTAGATTTTCCACTAACTGTCACTTAAAACTATAATACACAAAAAAAGGGAATTGGCTTGTTCAACATCTGCGACTGCACAAAGGGAATGTGGATATTGTGGTTATAATCTATAGCCTGCATATTTCTCCTCAGAGCCCTTTGCTCTGGACAGATTGTACACTGCAAGTGCATTACAGTGAAATGTTAAATGGAAACTGTCATGGAAAAACATGTTTTTTTTAATGCATCAGTTAATAGTGTTGCTCCAGTAGACTGCTGCACTGAAATCCATTTCTCAAAAGAGCAAACAGATTTTTTTATATTCAGTTTTGAAATATGACATGAGGCTAGCCATTTTGTCAATTTCCCAGCTGCCCCTGGTCATGTGACTTGTGCCAGCACTTTAGGAGATGAACTGCTTTCTGGCAGGCTGTTGTTTTTCCTTCTCAATGTAACTGAATAGTACACAGTGGGACATGGGTTTTACTATTGAGTTCTGTTCTTAGATCTACCAGGCAGATGTTATCTTGTGTTAGAGAGCTGTTATCTGGTTCCCTTCTCTTTGTTCTTTTGTTAGGCTGCTGGGAGGGGCGGGTAAGGGAGGGGGTGATATCACTCCAACTTGCAGTACAGCAGTAAAGAGTGATTGAAGTTTATCAGAGCACAAGTCACATGACTTGGGGCAGCTGGGAATTTGACAAAATGTCTAGCCCCATGTCAGATTTCAAAATGAAATATAAAAAAAATATGTTCGCTCTTTTGAGAAATGGATTGCAATGCAGAATTCTTCTGGAACAGCACTATTAACTGATGCATTTTGAATTTTTTTTTTTTTCCCATGACAGGATCCCTTTAAGATAAACACTAGAACAACAGTCACAAAGATGTTTTTAAAAGGGTTTTAACATTAAGGAAGATTTTAATATTGTAATGAAAATGACAATGTAGCATACTTTAAGAATTAAATAAAATAATTTAATGAATCAGTGTTAGTGAATCAAGATATAGATTTATTGAATCAATAGTGTTTGCTAATTATACAACAGCATTGTCTCTTTAATTGAGTTGCTTTATGCTTTGATGTAGAATCTACTAGGCTGATAAAAAAAAGTAATAGTATGCCAGCAAGGTAGATTCTACAATTCTGAGTTCCTTCTTTATCTACGCTGCAGTTTGAATGGCAATATCAAAATGTACGGCATGCAAAGTGTGAAGGATAATTGCACAAGAAGAACTGGTCAATCAAAAAACATTCCAATTGTTTCAGTCTAATTAGATCACCTGGTTGTTCATTTGAGTTGCCTATTCAAATATATGTTCTGTACAGAAAATAAAGTAAACTGGTGCCACTAGCCAACAGGAAATGCCCACTTCCCTTGTGTTCCTATTGTCCTACCCATAGTTGTTTTAATCAGACTAATGTGGCCTTCTATATTTCTGTGACAATTCTCCTTTAAATTCTTTGACTTATACAAAGGTGAATTACATCAGTAGTCTGTCCATTACACAACAGCACTGTTCATTTAAAAGAGCTGATGTACCCCCTCATGTAGAATCTATTTGTGGCTAAACCAGTCAAGTCACAGCAGAATGCGTAAGTCTTATTATATTCTGATTTTCCTAGCAAAGTGCTGCTTTTTGCTTCACTGTCTTTTGTTCCATTTAGTGCTCAGATTGAGAGGGAATGCCATAAATGTAACTAGGCCCACTTAACATTAGCAGCATAATGCAAATGCTATAATTGGACTGTTTATGCCCTTCGGTGGAATTGCTGTCAATTTATATATTGCATCTTATCTGAAATGGACGAATACTGGGTAATTTCTAGCTTTTTGTTTTAAAAGAGTAATACTCTTTAAATAGTATACTTTTTTCAACTACAGATCTGATGCTTCACAAGATGCTACTATTGGCCCCATCATACACTTTCGGAATCACTTAATTTCTATAGCTGATTGATGGAAATGCATTCATGGGTACAGTCATTTTACCAAATATATATATATATATATATATATATATATATGTGTGTATAGCATATTACATAAATCATTAAGTTAGATTTCTATCCCAAAATCCAAAACAAGTTGTAGTTACAGGTACATTGCAAGCTATAGTAACAGTCTCCTTCTAGCTCCAGTCACAATACTGGTTCTCCTTAAACTCCTTTCACTTTCTGGTAAGCTCCATCAATTTTTAAATCATCAAATATGACAGTCCCAGAAAAGCATGCAAAGTTGGGAATTGCATGTTATCATTAAAGGAATTGTTCAGTATAAAAGTAAAAACTGGGTAAATAGATAGGCTGTGCAAAATAAAACATGTTTTCAATATAGTTAGTTAGGCAAAAATGTAATGTATAACAGCTGGAGTGACTGCAAGTCTAACCTAATAGAACAGAACACTACTTCTTGCTTTTCAGCTCTCTTTTGTTTACACTGACTGGTTACCCTGGTTACCAGGCAGTAACCAATCAATGACTTGAGGGAGGGCCACATGGGTCATAACTGTTGCTTTTGAATCTGAGCTGAATGCTGAGGATCAATTGCAAACTCACTGAACAGTTATGTCCCATGTGGCCCCCCCTCAAGTCGCTGACTTACTCAGATTTAGAGAGCTGAAAAGCAGGATGTTGTGTTCCACTCACTCCAGTTTTTATACATTACATTTTTGGCTAACTAACTATATTAGAAACATTTTTTATTTTGCACAGTCTATCTATTTACCCAGTTTTTATTTTTACCCTGAACTGTTCCTTTAAACATGAAATACATGAATTTGTAAAATGAGAGAAAATGATAAAATTACCTGTACCACGGTAGCTATGTAAATTTCCTAGGAATTTGTGCATATCCTTCACACTGGTGTCCTTGCGACTGTATAGCAGCAATTTCCTTGCATCGGAAAACAGACGGGAGACACTGAAATGCAAAACATTTTCCAGTTAAGGCAATCACATTTCTTACATTGTCCTATACATTTCATAGTATACTCGCCCATGATTATATCACTGCTGTCCAGTATTGATTGTCATAAAAAAGCATCATGCTTCTCCAGTATTGATTGGCATAAAAAAGCATCATGCTTGTCCAGTATTGATTGGCATACAAAAGCAGCATGCTTGGTCTCATCTTATTTTTTATCAGTAAGACCACTATAAAACCCTGATTGTGCTAATTTATTATGGATTTTGTCACTGATTCTAGAACGTCTGACAATGAGACCTAGGTTATACCAAAAATAATTTGGTTATGGTTTTTTATTACAACAGCTATATATTAATGTACAGCATAGCTAAACTGTCAAGACAAATTATTATTATTACATGACAAATTGTGTATATTTTACATTTTAATTTAGACTGTTATGTTGTAACTTGTTTACTTGGAATTTCATAATACCAATATATTAAGTGTATTCAGTACTCCAGCTACTACTAC
>CM044431.1:129452915-129474887 GCA_024363595.1 Xenopus borealis
TATATATAAAACGATGATTACCAAGACTGTGAGGTTGCCAAAATGTGTTTGAAATAACAGGAAAAGTGAGTTTCACAACTGTTTTCTAACCTTGACAGATGGACACAGAAAAAAAAGATCAGCGGCGTAGCTGTTTGACAAAACTATTGCACAGTAACGCCACAATGTGTTCATATTTTCTGGGAAATGGTCATATCTGTTGGATTCTTAAGCAAACCTGCACTGTGCCCCAATGAGCAAGTTTCACTTCAGAGAAAAGCTAACCACCCACACTTTGCAAAGAGCTTACATTCTGCAACTGCTTTGTCTAACAGCTACTCCTGAGACCTGGTAAAATTAAATTTTCAAATTTCCCAATAGGTTTGCCTAATGGAAATAATTAAAGATGTGTGTAGTAGTAGAAACAGTGCAAAAGAGATTCTTATATACAAATGCACAGTAAACAAGCAGTGACCAGGAATTCAAATTTGTACAATTATACAAAAATACAATTTAGCAAGGAACTGTATGATTAAGCCACCATTTGATATACAGAATAAGCAGTCTACTCATATATCAACTGCACTTTGCAATCATATGTTAATAAAAGCATCTAAATTATGCATTTGTTTATTGTGAGATAAATGATGCTAATCACAAATTATATTTGTACTACTTTTGTAAGGATTTCTTTTGGTTTGGGGCTATTATAGAAATGGGGTATAAACCTAGCCGACTGGGTGCAGTAGCTTGTTTTACCATATGGTCCTACATTCAGATAATTCATTTCTATTATGAGGTTTAAGAATGTATGATGTATTTATTTTTGGTGTGCGCCTTGAGAATGATTTATTGCTATATTAATACATATACACATACAAAAGCTGAATTTTATTCTTTTTCCTTAAAATAGGTTGTTGAATTCTTTCAGCTTAGCCTTAGGGGACTAATGTAGTAGCATGCATTCATAGGAAAATAGCAAGGCATAATGGAAAAAAAACTACTCAGAGCCATTACAGCGTTGCATGCTAGACATAACTTACATGAGAACCTACAGATGTCCATATGCACATAGAGGAAAGAGGGACTATAGGAATTTTTGACCTACTGTATGGGTAATTTAATTCATCCTGTTACAAAACTTATTTATGAATTAATAGGCATACTAAAGTGCCACTCTAGGATGAAGACAAAAAAAAAAAGAAAGAAAAAAAAAAGATGGCAGATAGGAGAAAACTGTCCAGCTAAAGCAGGGGTCCCCAACCATTTTTGCTCGTGAGCCATATGTAAATTTAAAAAAGAGTTGGAGAGCAACACAAGCATGAAAAAGTCCATGGGGATGTCAAATAAGGGCTCTGATTGGCTTTTTGGTAGCCCCTATATGGACTGGCAGCCTACAGGAGAGAAGGCAGGACATCTGTTTTTTATGCAACCAAAACTTGCCTCTAAGCCAGTAATTCAAAAATAAGCACCTGCTTTGAGGCCACTGGGAGCAACATCCAAGGGGTTGGAGAGCAACATGTTCCTCACGAGCAACTGGTTGGGGATCACTGAGCTAAAGGATTCAATAGAACATCTTCCAACCTGGCCAGTAGCCAACAGCAACCAGCAAAAGGCTTTTTTTCAGCAGAACAATGAAAGCAAATATCTGACTGGTTTGGTTTTTGCACAGGTGCACATTTGCCCAATGTTTATAAATAACACTGTATGTATACCAAAATGTCTATAACTACAAGTGGGATATGATAAACTCAAATACAGTATGAACACATTCTTATGTGTATATATATATATGGGGGTGGGGGGTAAACAAACAGTTACCAAGTAACATCCATCAGTCTCAGAAAATTATCCACAGCTGAACCAAAAATCCCTACCATATGCTTTCTATGCATTTTCTCTTTTAGTCAGGCAGCGATAAACAAAGAGTGCAATGCTCAATATGTCAATATGTATGCAGGTTATAAAAACATATTCTCTGACAGATTTCGTAACTGTTTCCTGGAAATGTTTTTTGTGTGACAGATAGATCACTTATACTAAAGTGCACGGTGCCTCTCCATAGAAGTGCCCCTGAATATTAGAAAGTATTACCCCAGAATATGACATTTTCCTCCAGACAGCCATCTACTATGACAGGCTCTCAGTAGCAACAACACTTCAAAGATGCTTCAGTAACATTAACGCTATTAAATATTAAAAAGCATATCTAAAAATAAACCTCCATGACTCTTCAGGGGGTATAAGTTGCTAAATGTCCTCACTACTAGAATCTTCAAACTACAGTATGTGAGCTGCCTACCTCCCCTATGCTCAATATCTATTAAGGTATACAGAAGCTACAGATATTAAATTGGCTATTAAACTGGATCTTTATATCTGTATTACGCTGTTAATCTAAATGAAGTTATATAGAAAACAGGGATGGGCAAATAATTTTCTGCTAAACTGCATTAAGAATTATAGTGAAACCACCACCTTCCCCATATAAAGTGCATTTAGAGGGTATTAAAAAAAGTCAATAGCCCACTAAAGGTGTAACTTGCTATAATAAAACATAAAATGTAATGACAGATTAAGAATACATACATACATATATTAGGAGATCTCAAAATTTCAGATGATAGAATAAAATAAAAAAACAAGAAAAGTACAAGGGTCTATAGATGTGAGGTTAAAATGCATGTTTTTGAACTTTTATAATTTTGCTTTTACTTGAAATATTGAGAAGGTTTTAAGTTATATTGTTAAAGTGATACTGACACTAAAAAATGAAATTTTACATATGAATGTATGTACTGAGATTTTTTTACAATGTTTATCCATACCTCCCAACTGTCCGTTTTTCAGAGGGACTGTCCCCTCTTTTGACAGCTCAACCTGCAGTCCCTTATTGGTACTGGAAAGTCCCTCTTTTCTCTGCACAGAACAACCAGAAAAAGAAACAAAGTTTCTAACTTAATTGGCTTTTGGCAGAGAGTCAAGAACAGGTGCAAATAAGATACTTTGTAACAATTTTGAGATAAGAAAATAAGTAATTGGAACAGTGTTAAACTCACAGCTTAAAGAGTAATTCACCTTCGTTACTAACTGTAAAAAAAACAACAAAAAAAACAGAAATATTTTCAAACTTTCATAACCTGACAAATGTTGTAAAATGAACATGGTCATTAGGAGGTGTGGCCACAAAAGTGGGTGTGGTCTGAAAATGTTGCCACGCTATGCACAACAAATTTTTTTGTCCCTATTTTTATTTCCAAAATGTTGGGAGGTATGGTTTATCTTGTGGTGGACAGACTATGAATAGACTATGTAATTTTTTTTTTTTTTAAATAAAATAAATATAAAATACCTGTACGATACCCTGTGCATATTGGGGTCACAAAATACCCAGATTTAACTGTGTAATGATGTTACAGTCAGAAATTTTTCACTGTGCTGTTTTTCTTGCATTTCTTTGCCCCTGAGTATAAGGGAGATCAATGTCAACATACACTCACATGTAATATCAGCACTTTCCCTTCTATTTTGAGATCTTAACACACTGAGCGGTGGATAACAGTCTCCAATCAATACATTCATGCTCTTCTTTGTGGGATTCTGAAGG
The DNA here is from genome assembly GCA_024363595.1 of Xenopus borealis. Lineage (NCBI taxonomy): Eukaryota > Metazoa > Chordata > Amphibia > Anura > Pipidae > Xenopus > Xenopus borealis. The sequence continues at coordinate 129,456,502 of CM044431.1, forward strand.
TTGCTAAATGTACTTTTCATGTCAGCATTAACCCCACAGTGTCTGATGGCCTGTAGGTCACTTGAAGGGTAACAGGAAAGTTGAACTGAATCCAGCCAATTACAAGTCCATCTCACCGTATGTTGAAATTTGACTTTTCCCAGCCTCCACTATATCCTGTTTATTTCTGCTCTTTATCTCTTTTTTGCACTTGAATATGCATTCAGTTTTTATAACATAACCCTTTTCATTCCATTTGCTCCTAGATCAGTTTTTGTACTATTACTGTACTGTATTTATTTCATTTGAGGCAACAATATCCTGTCACCCTTAATACACTGTTGAACAAAGGTATTTGGGAATTCTGAGAGATGTAGTGCAAACAGCTTCTGGAACTGTGCATTCCTGCAGGAAGATACCATGCAAATGGCCACAAATACTGCATGGGCAGAGCAAATGCCTGGTGTGAAACTTGCCTAAAAAGATAGCATTTATGTCAACAATTTAAAAGAGGCAACACAGACTAATGTTAAAGGTGAGATAAGGGCTTTTATTGAAAATGTGTATACGTTATGACTTCCCCTAAGGTTTATCAAGTGTGAGCCTGCTACAAATGAAGGGTACAATAACTTGATTACAGAATTCGTATAATCTAATATTCTAAAATAATGGAGCCACGTTATTGCATATTTGTAATCACATAATGGGGCTTGATATTATAGTTCCTAGCTATCCAATCACAGTCCAAATCGAAGTATATCTATGGAAGCTAGCTATAGTATAAGGAACAAGAAAATGCTCTGTAAAATAAGGAGCTCTGGCATCTTCAATATTACTTTCGGAAGAATAGATAAGGAGTCCAATATTCAGGGTTAGCTTATAAAAGAGAAAATGGAGTGGGTGTACAATGAGGTCAGGGGTGCAGATAGATGTACAGATAGAATGTAGTGCTGTGGGCATATTAACAATATACAATGGTGCACTGGCTGCATTTCTGGGGTACTTTGCGTCCACTGCACACTGGAGATGATATCGGGGTAGAATCCCTTTGCTCTCTATTACAAGGGCATAGGAGTAAGTGCAACTTAAAACAAATTCTCTGCAGCCCTGTTCTGCATGGATTTGTCCAACAAATAGTTTAAAAAAAATCTAGAGATGGTTTCAGAAAAAATCAACAGGATCTTATTTGGAAAACTGATAACTACAGACATACATTGCTCTTTAAATCTTTGTCAAAGATAATCGATCTAAGATAAGGATTTCATTTAGTCTTTCTACAAGCACAGGTGTACACAGAGAGGAGCTGGTGGCGTGAGATCTGGGCAAAGGGCACCAACTGCCTTTTTTTAGCACAGGGAGCCAAGCAGCATATGGTCAGTGTTAAACTTAGGCTGTTGAGTGCAATTCTATTCTAACAATAAGCACAATTTAGATAATTTATCTTAGGAGCAAGCATTCAAGAATATAAGGTCTAATTTAAGCCTTCCTTAATAAATTCATAGATGGACTTTGCTATGCTCTAATGTTAACTTGCACGGAAGCTCTCCGAAGTTTGCATATATCATGTAAGAAATTCAAGGTTGTCAAACTTGCTGCCTTCAGGCTCCCAGCAAGTCCTGACAATTATCAGTGCTGAGATTCCTATATTAACTTGCTTCACAAAGAACAGGATATAAAGAGCATCTTTATAAAACTCATGCTTTCTGTGATTTAGTGAAATCCTAATCCCATTAGCTGGCTCAAACCATCTTGAAGGTGTTAGTGACTGCCACTAACTGCAGTATGTCTCAGACGGTGATGGGGTTTTTAAGACTGATGCCATTAGTCAGGAAGCAGCCGATTCCCAGAGGACACTGCTGAAAAGGTTACAGCAGCACTGCCAGGAAATGTTTTGCTTTCTTTCGTATCTGTTCATAATCTCACGTTATGCTGATCTCTTTAAAAAGACAACCCATCCTAGGGCCTCTCCAACTGCAGCTTCTAAAGCTGGCCATAGACGCAAAGATTTTTGAAAGATCCAATGGTTATCTTGAGACCACGATTGTCTCAAAACGATCGTTTAATGTCAGATTTGTCCATCAACTAAAAAGACCATTTCAGGCGATATTGCCAGCAAAACTGAAGGATCACAGCCTGCTTTGCCCTGCAACATAGGTAGATTGCATGGGGACCGATAAAGATTTTCTAACCTGGCCGATCAATCTTCAGACCAATGTCGGACGAAAAATCGTAAGATGAACGATCGTTTGTATCCCACTAACCGCACGATAATTTGACAGATTGGTCGGACTTCACCAAAATCGGTCGTTCGGGAGCGAAAGATCGTTGCGTCTATGGGGAGCTTAAGACTCTGTTTGGGAAACCATTTCGTAACAATCTTCCCTTTAGCAAGCTGTAATTGTGGGATATTGACAGTTAAAAAATCCCAGTTCACGAAAATAAATGGCATTCACTGGCAACCAATGACTGTGCTAACGGGGAAGCAATGGAGTGCATGGTAATGTGGCATAGCATTGCCTCTCAATTGAAGGCATGCCTCTTTAACAGAGAATTATCACTGTGTAGGTGATTCTGTGACAGTTAGTATGACAAGACCCAGCCAGTTATATAAGATGCCTTCTCCAGAAAAAACACTGTGCATGCTGCTACCTGAGAAAGTAGCTAACAACCACCATCTTCTTTTAAGTCTGAAAAGTAATTGTGAAGAATGTGAGGAATTGGAAACTAATTATGTTTTTCCTTGTTTCATGTTCCTGTGTATAACTAACTTTGAAGTGGCCAGTATAAGTACCAGCCCACTGTTAATCAACGATATGGAATGTTCAGCACAGACATTACTGGCCATAAAAGAAAAAAATTAAAAAGCACACCATAAAGTAAAAACCACTGTTTATTATAACATAACAGGTGGCCGGTGAAATGGATACCTAACGCATTTGGGAACACAGCATAATCATACAGACTGTTATTAAGGAGTGTTCCCAAAATGCGTTAGGAGGTGTGCCTTTTTTAGCCTATGATACACTGCAATTTGCCTTATGTGCACTGCAAACTGAACAAGGCACAATATAGTCAATATGAAGGAAGTTGTGGAACAATGGAAAATTGTAAACACATGATCTTCCTCTAGCACAATTTATATTTTATAGAAATCATAGCAGAAAGATTAATATTTCTCTCCATTTCTCTGAATATGATCTCTGCCTTTAATAATCCTGGTAGTTATGCAGAGTGAGTAGGTTGACGCAATCCCATATTTTGTACACATATTACAGTGCCTCCGGTACAGTTATAAAACAGAAGCTTGATATCACTCCAAGAAAGAAAAAAATGTGTTCACTGTTTTTTCACCAAGCACAAAGGTCTTGCCAACACTGTCATTTGAAATATCTTGGCTGGAGAACAGACACGTATAACTATTTCTTGCAAAGTTCTTGGTTGTACTGTACATCAGGAGTTAACAGTTAATAGTGGTGTCAGACCTGCATCCCATCAGCTGTTAATGGCAAGTACCATCATCCTCAACTAACCCAGTGGTAGCTATAGTTCAATGTAATTTGAAGCCTACAGCAAAAGGTTTACAAGATGAAATTATAAAATGAGCTGAAAATAAGAGAAGCCAACATATTTCTCATACAGATTACTCATCAGCATAGTTTATGAATCTCAAGATATCCCCTAAGGAAAGCCTGTAAAATCAATGCAATCTTTATTGCCAATATAGTATCAGCTTGGCCTTTACTTTGCATTTACACATAGGCTATAACAAGTACAACGAACCTCCATTTTTCATAGGTTCATAGGCTATTATTATATAGTAAAAACTAAATATGTTTATATTATATTTTAATAATTTTTTTTTAATTAGTTTGAAGACCTGTGAGTGCAGATCTCTTTGTGCCCCCTTGCTTCTACCAAATACCAACCTACACACCCAATTTGTTGGATCTTTTTAAGCCATCCAGGAGTGTAGCATACTACAATTTCCAGATGATTACTACAAACAGGCACATACACACCCTGTGTATCACCAACTTTACATTAGGATATATGGCATGCAATTCACAGAAATTGTAAAAAAAAATAATAATAAACTAAAGTGTCAACCCCATGTTGCAATAGGCAAGTGAAATATTCTGTTTGTAAATGGCCATATCTAAAAGCTATCTGATATACCACAGGTATGAAGGCCAGACTATAGTATATATTTTTTGATGTCTCATGAAATGTATTGATCCTTTCATTTGACTGGAAGTTATTTAAATCCATTGGAGGGTCACATCCAGTTGGCTTAACAGTCCTGTGTTAAAAAAAATTTGCTGTATGAGATGTGGATATCATTTTTTTGGTCTGAGTATGGCACAGAGTCTTGGTATTTTGTAAAACAAGTGCCAATTTGTTCCAGTGCTTTAACTCAGAGCAACCAGACATTTAATTTCAAGTACAAATAGTAGCTCACACAAAGCTAAATACTTTATTGATTAGTTGTTATTGCACCCCTGTTAGAAATTGAGAGCTAATGTTGGTTACCTATAGAACAACCTTCAAATAATTAGCACAAAATTGGCCAGAAATCATACACCATTAGCTTTCCATTTCAGGGTTCAGTTTTAGAATATATTATGTGGAAATATGGAATCTAGTTAAAGAAACATGATACCCAATAACTGATGACAACGAATAATGCTAATCATCCTTTATTAATATAGCATGCAGAACTTTATAGAGAATTTAGAAAACCACAGATAATAAATCTTTTCTTTCTGAATAAAAATGTAACTCTTGAAAATCTAAAAGGTGCTGCATCCAAAAGAAATTGACTAGTAAATACAAGCAAGCATTCTCTCTAGGTTGCCACATACTATTTCACCCAGTGTCTAATGGGAAGATTTAGCCAGTCGCTCCAGCAATGTATAACAGCATCCATTTTGTAAAGATACAATTTTCAGAAAAATATCCAGAATATTATTTACCTATATGCACCAAAAAAAATACAGAACAATACAGTGTGAAAGTGAATAAAAATCACAATTGTAAAATCAGCATTGCACTTTATGAGCAAAAGCAGCCTAAAGGTTGGGGCAGACAGGCATTTGGGGAGATTTGTCGCAAGGCGACTAATTGCCTCTTCTGCGGGTGACAATCTCCCTGAACTGCCTTCCATCTTCTTCAATGAAGAATCACCTGCGCTAATGCACTCGCGGCACTTGCGAGGAAACTTCGGGTGACTTCGAAAATGAAAGCCCCGTGAGTGCATTAGGGCAGAGGATTCTTCATTCAAGCAGATGGAAGGCAGGAAGAAGGCAGTTCGGGGAGATTGTCGCCCTGCAGAAGAGGCGATTAGTCGCCAGGCGTCAAATCTCCCTGAATCTGCCCGTCTGCCCCAACCCTAAAAGCTGAAATAGTAATAGGTTTAAGGCTAAGTCCAGACGGGGAGATTCGGGGGCGATCCGTCGCCGGGCGACTTTTCGCCGCGACGGATCGCCCCCGAATCTCCCCGAATAGGTAGGCATTGGCGCTGCTTCAAAGCGCCGGCGCGTGTTCACACGCGGCGGCGCGATTTTTAAAAGCGCTCCAAATTGCCTCGCCAGGCAATTTGGAGCGCTTTTGAAAATCGCGCCGCCGCGTGTGAACACGCGCCGGCGCTTTGAAGCAGCGCCAATGCCTACCTATTCGGGGAGATTCGGGGGCGATCCGTCGCGGCGAAAAGTCGCCCGGCGACGGATCGCCCCCGAATCTCCCCGTCTGGACTAGCCCTTAGCAATGGACCAGGAGACCCCCCACAGAGACACGTGTGTTAATAACTCTCTTCATTTCAGCCAAAATGTCACCATGTCTTTTACAAGTCCATGACCTTGTCAAACCCCCTTGTTTTATCAAGCTTTAAGGCTCACAACAAAACTTCAGGCGAAGTTTGACCACGCTACAGTCTGCACGCTACATAAAAAAACAAATCAAAAGAAACTAAATTTGTTTTTATATCCTGAAGAGGAAAGCAAAATTAAACACTTCCAGAAAGTCTCATTAGTACAGCAATTATTTCTCAACAGTGTTTGTCATTTAGCAGCAAGGGTAAAAATACCAGTTGATGTCCAGTATTTGAAAATAAAAATTGTGTCTACAAGTGGGCTTAATTAAACATATGACATTTCTGTAAGCATTTAAACCAGGGATGATTAAACTGTGTTTTCAATCTTTTACAATTCTTGGTATCCCTTGGCAGACTCTGGTTTTCCAACTATTCTTGCAGTACAGTTTCCAGCTTCCAACCAACATCTAAGATAGGCTGATGGGAGTTGTAGTGCAAAAATAAATCTGGTGGCTAACTATTTCCAGCGGCCCCAAGCTCTAGCTAAAACAATTTCCCAATATATAGGGAACTGATATATATATATATATATATATATATATATATATATATATATATATATATATCTATTTGTGTATATATACCCCTTGTTTGAGTTGCAAGTCTGGGCATTAATTAAATTAATATGATATGCATTGGGCACAAAGGTGATAGGGGTCCTTCCAGTCTCACACAAGAATTTTGTGACTGAATGAGGAAAATGTGTGGGTGGAAGATAAAGACAAAACTTATTCTGCTTATTCTAATCTATTTGCTATTACAAACAAACCCAGTGTGACAAATCACCCTATATAAATGCATTCCCACTATTGTATTCAAATTGCTGACTCTTCTTGGAAAGTTATGTCAAGATAAGAGCTCTACAGCCAATATAAATCATACAAATGGAAAACATTCCATAACTAAGAGAGCTTCCTCTAGCGCTGGAAAACATCCTCTCGCTCAGCAATGTTAGCTACCCAGACAATAGACTTCATATTGCTCGCAAGCATTCTCAGTAGAGGCAAATACTTCAACCACAATTGGCTTTATGACATACCAGAGAAAAAAACACATATTACATAGCGATTATTCTGAGATTTGAACAGTACATGTAAAACTGAGGTTCCATTGTATAAATATATTATATATAAAGGCGTATCAGTACCCCTATCCCTTTTGCTCCCCACTGCTTCCCCTTTCGTAACGCCCAAAGGCCCTCCAACTGCATGTTATATGAATAAATGCAAAATATAATAAAGTTTGATCAATAAATAGGAGATTTTTATTCGGGCTTTAGCCATGTGAACTGTTGTTAGAGATGTTCAATGACCTTCAAGATGTATGCAGATTGTGAGATACCTGTATGTCTGGTTTACAGGATAAAATGATTGTCCTTATCTGGACAAGATGAACACTGCTAAGCCAACCCAAACTTTCTGCAGGCAGATGTACCCTGGTACCCTTTTCTATTTTGTGAGAGCACAGCTTGACCAGGAAAGGTTACTCTGGTGCAACTACTCCTTTCTTCTGCCAGCACCTCGACAGCTCCCACTAGTGGCCAAAAGAGAAACAGCAAGTCCCTCAGCTATTAACTGGGCAAATGTACAGTCAATGCACTAAAAACATCTCCAGGATAAGTACTGGGCTGCCTGCCCGTTCATAGACGTTTCACGGTAGAAAATGATGCTTCTACAGTGAATTGCCTTGCACTGGCTGGTGACACATACAAGGATTAATTCCTATGTACACTGCAATGAAACCTGTCTGTGTAAATGTATACGTCATATATTTACAGGATGTAACCAACCGCTGCTGTGTATTTCAGTCAATAAATAGGCACATCATTTTGGTAGGATTAGCGGTTATGGCACATGACACTCATTATGCGCTTTCTACCAGCCGAATGTAAACAACATCCATGCTGCAGATGTGCGCAGCCCACAGTAGGCAATCCTCTCACAATGGCAGCCCTACACAGCACTGATGGGAAATGATTACACTACACGCTAAGCTTTTGGCTGCCATTGGATGACGGGAGTTGTAGTGGAAAGGCAGCTCTGAGGCGGGCAAGCTAAAGACGATTCCCCGCTCGCTGCTTCCGCTCTTAAGACAAGTAAACAACTTGCAAGGATCCATTTCGGGGGAGGGGGGGGGTCTGTTTGCGATGGTCCAACAAAGCGAACCCCCGATTGTTCTATAGTAAAGGAGAGTACACGGCGCTACTGAAGCTTACATACAGTATCTAGCAACGCGCTAGCGCTACTCTGGTACGTGTAAGCAGCGATATTCCAGTTTACAGTATACAGCAATAGCCCCCTTAGAGCTTACATAGTTAGCGCTACTCTGATTCCTATAGACAGCGCTAGTCAAGTTCACATTGTACATTCACGGCTTCCCTAAGCAGCGCTACACAGCCCGGCTCCCCAACAGATGGAGGCAGTGACAGAAGGGTCCTGTGTTGGGAGCCGGACAGGTTGCAGCAGCTGCAGAGGGAGCGGATTAGTGACCTTCATTCTCTCAGGAAAATCATGCCCACTAAACAGACACGAAGCTGTGTACTACAGCGCCATACTAATTATTCAGTATTCATTCCACAGCACAGACTATGAAAGAAATCGAGGACTATCCCGTTCCTCGTTAAGTTCATATGAAGTGCGCTTGCCCGTGGGAATAATAAGTGTATGAAATACATCATGATAAAAGGAAGGTGCTGTACCTTTGCCCCATTCCGTCGCGGGACTCGCTGATGAGTTTGGACAGATCCTCGGCTAAAAAATGATTACAGATGAGATTGATAGAGCGAATGAATGTATCCTCCGGACTGTGTGCTCCGCAGTCAGGACAATGAGCATCTGCTGGTTGCCTTCTTGTGTGCGGAGTCTATATGTTTTCTCACTATCTCCCCCTCTCTGTCTCTCACAGAAGAAGAGAAGAAGAAAAAAAACTGGAAGGTTTTTTAACCCGGAGCTCCTTTTATAGATTGACTGGCTGAGCTGTACAGGAGAGGTTACTATCGGTCATAGCCGCCTGCTGCCTCTCTCTCTCTCTCTGTGTGTTTATATGGCTCAGTCAGTCACTGGAAGCACGTGTAGCCACGCTCCGCCTCTTAAGTGGGCGACTTCACTGGCAGCTTGGCTTAGTGCCGGGCTTGGCTACTGCTGCGGTGGCACAGGCTGTTTTGTTTGATGGGTAGAGCTGCTGAGCTACTGACAAAAATAAACCACCCTGACACCCAGATATAGTGACCTACAAGCAAACATTATAAACATTCAGGAACCCATCGGCCCATCAGGCTCGAAATGCATTCGGCATTGTCTCTCATGTCCTAATAAATGTTTTTGTACTTGTAACTACTTTTCTCTTAATTTTTGCGAAACCCACATTAGTTTGTTTTGGTCATAAATTTGTACCCTTAGGGCAGGGGCATACAAAGATACCAAGTGAGATTAGTCGGTATTTTACAGGCCTGGCTGGTATTTTTGATGGCTGATCCCAATGTTATTAATAGGAAAAAAAGATAAATATATTGGAAGGCCGGTACTTTTTTTCAAGAAAAGGTGGTAACGCTATTTGTTACCCAGCGACAAATGGATTCTTCTTTGCAGGGCCGGTTTTAAGCACATTGGACCAATTTGGCCCAATTGGGCCCCACACTTATGGGGGGCCCCGCTCCAGTGCGAGTTCTGATTCCTATTCCCTTAATTCCCCAGTTGCCCAGCCTACCCCCATCCCCAACTGGAAGCCATCACTTGGACAGAGGGGAAAGCAGCCACTATTTGCCCATGCAGCTCTGTGACCCTGCGACAGACAGCAAAGTTCCTTCTAGGGGGCCCCACCAAAATGGTTCCAATTGGGCCCCGCACTTGGTACGGCCGGCCCTGCTTCTTTGGGCGACTAATCTCCTGGAACTGCCTTCCTGTCGCTATAGTGTAAATCACTGTCCAGATGCCACTTGGACAATTTGTTTTCCGCAGTTGCCTCACAAGGTATCTTTGGGCGACTTCAGAAACCAAAGTGTTCCGATTTACACTCTAGCTGGCGGGGAGGCAGTTCAGGGAGATTAGTCACCCAAAGAGGAAGCGATTTGTCCCTGGGTGACTAGTCTCCCTGTCCTTAGACTGGGGTGAACTGTGAATTTTTCCCTGATCTTATTTTTGAGATTGGACTGTTTTTTTTTTTATTTGGTGGGTGATTCTACTTTATAATTATTTTCTGGCACACTGCACCATTTCTTAATTCTCTTGTTTTATGCCCCATTTCCTTTCACCCTTATCTTTGGGTCTGCTTGCTACGTCTGTTGTTATACTCCTGATTTACAACTTTTTGTAACTCCCCTCCCCATTCACATTTAGCCAGGGTTCCCTTAGATGACAGATTTATAGCTATATAAACTCAGTTTAGTGTAGGAAAGTGATCCCCAACTAGCGGCTCACTAGAAAAATATTTATCACCAAACTCTCTGATGTTCCAGAGGCCTCAAAACAAGTGTTCATTTGTGGATTTCTGACTTTCAGGCAATTTTTGGAGGCATAAAGACAATGTGTATTGTTAAACAGACCCACCTATAGTCTGCCAGTCCACAAAGGAACTAAGAACTGACCAAATAGAACCCTTATTGGGCACCTGTAGGGACTTTTATCATGATTGTGTTGCTCCCCAACTTTTTAAATATTTAAATGTGGCTCACAGGTAAAAAAAAGTTTGTGGACCCCTGGCGAAGAGTATCAAATTAACTGCTTTTGCCTCAATTTCCATCCTAATATTGGGGGCATACATTGGAGAGAAAACAGGCATTCTATGCAATGCTTATCCTAACTGAACTTTAGGCTGGCCCCCAAGCACACCCCCAGAAACCCCATGGGGTGGCCAGCAACACACAATGGGAAGTAATTGTCTTCAAACACTGGCCTAAATCATAGCACTCTGCTTATACAGGTTCTCCTGTACAGTGCTTTGTAAAAGTTAGGAAAGCCACTGTATCAATTAATTATGCACAGTGCATCCACTAATCAGGATGCAATGTAGATTTTCATCACTATTGTTATCCATCTGAAGAATTCCTCTGTTTATGGCAAACAGCAACTAAACAAGAACAGATTTTGTTGTAGCAGTTAACTACAGATAGTTTCAAACATGGAAAATTGTTCTGTTGGTCTATTTCAATTCATCTGCTTCCTAGGTGGCTCAATCTACCAAGGCTACTTCTAAAGATGGCCATACATGGGCAGATCCACTTGTTTGTAGAGGTGCCAAAATAAGCGGGTTGATCCAACCAGTGGCGTAACTACCGGGTGAGAAGGGGTGTGCAATTGGACCAGGGTCCACACCACCGCAGGGCCCCCCAGTAGATTGTGCCCACTGTAGCTGGCTGCAGTCACATAGCAAATCAGCACAGGGGGGGGCCCGGCGGAACGGCCCTCACCAGCGCCCACCACCACCTAGTTACGTTACTGGATACGACTGTGGGTCCTAGGGCCTAATGATTTGATCACAAGCCAGAAATGCAGGGGGTTGGACTGAGGAGCAGATCAACTAACCAATGCTGACCTCCATTTTTAAATATGCCCGATATCGTTCTGGGTTTGGGACCTATACACTGGCCAATAAGCTGCCAACTTGGTCTGTCTGCAGCTTTTATTGGCCCAAGTATAGCCACCTTAGTATTGTGGCCCTTATATTTAAAGTTCAAGGCTAGCTGCAAGTGTATAGGGGAGGAGGGACGTACAGACTAGGATCCACTGGCTTGTTTTACATCCTTATTTAATCGCCTCGTGCCAACATTCTTCTTTTTTTGGAAAGCACACCTGCCTACAGGAGATTGCTGCAGGGTGGGTCACCTCTATATTCCCCTTATTTTCAAGGCTTCTCCACATATGGAACAATCACTCTGGACTTCACTTATTCAAACTCAACTTTTGTTTCATCTTTAAGAATTGAACTCATGCTGCAGAGAATATCTTACTACCTTAGTAAGGGCAAATGGGGCAAAGGAAGGGCAGCAACCTTGCCAAAAGAGAGAATGCACAGGAAAACTGAAATACCATTATTTAATTCAACAGAGCTTCTCTAATATTATATCCTAGAATTCCTCCAATATTCCTCCTCAAATAACTCCCATGGCCATCATCATATATTTCACAATAGTCTTGTGAAGCAGCTTGCCTCTTATAGCTCAGAATGGTGGCTGACATAGATCAGTGGAATCCCAGCCTCTGCATGACAGTCCTCAGGCCTGAAGCCTGTATAGATCAGATGCAAATTCACTAAAACGCGAAAATGCGATAGCGACAGCTTTGTCGGCATTCACTTCACCAGTCAAATTTTCGCCAGCGCCATGGACAATTCACAAAAAGGTGAATTTGCGCTCAGGGCGGCAAACAGTTGCGCTACCGTTACTTCGACAGGCAAAGCACATTTATGCTAGGGATGCCTAATTTGCATACTGTGCAAACTTAAACGTATAATAGAGGTGTATGTTACAGCCACTACATTACACTACACAAGCCCAGGAAACCTTTAATAAATAAAATAAAGTTGTCCTATTGCCCTAAACATGTGCCCACTGTATAGCTGTGTTGCCATATGTTAGGAAATGTAGGGAGGGAAGGAGGGTAACCCCAAAAAAAACTTCGCTCTTTTTCAGATTATCACCATACAAAAGGTTTTTTTTTAAACTCCTATGTATTGTATTGAACTTAGCCAGGTCTGGCTTGGCGAAGAAATGTCTAGCACAAGAGGTAACATTCAGTAAAATGTTCATCTTAGTGAATTAGCGTAGTTACATCCCTTTGTCAGTGCGCAACTTCGCCTGGTATAAGGGTGTGAAGTTGCGCAAGTCTATCTACTTCACTAGGGAATTTTCGCCAGGGACATTGTTAGTAAATCGGCAAAGTTGCGAATTGACTTCACACTGGTAAATTAGCGCTAGTATTAGACGCTTTGCACTTTAGTGAATTTGCACCATAGCCCAGTAACCCAACCCTGCATAGGTCATGGTGACCCAGAGTTACCTCCCATAGAGTGCCCATTCAATAAAGCACGTTGCCTGGAGAAGCCCAACAGTACATAACACAGCAACATACTCCCACATTAAACCATAATTCACAGTTTCCCTAAGAGACCTGAACTAGGGGTAGGCAGAGAAGGCGGCCGACCTAGGGCACAGTCATAGGGGGGTGCACTTTTAAAGGGACATAAAGTTTTTTTTTTTTATTTCTTCAAGTTTTAACTTTGGCCCTGTCTCCAGCAGCAGCGTTCTGCTCTACTTCAGTCAAGACAAGCCTCACAACTTGAAAAACACTATGGGAAGCATTGCAATGAAAGCTCTCAAAAGCATCCATACAAGGTCCAACTTCTCAATCAGTGTGTGGATGGTGTTTAGTGATCTCAATCACCAGTTAAATCAAATATAATCACTCCCTTAATCCTCTGACTGCTATTTCTCCAGGAAATGAGGACGGTGGTGGTTATAAACATTGTTTGAAAAATGCAATAGAATGGAATGTTGAAGAACACTCCTGGTAGAAGGATAAGGTTCTTTAGCTTTACAAGGTAATTACAAATTTAAATTATTGCTTCTATGTGTTTTAACTAATGGTTGATTTGGTGCTGTTACACTGAAAGTATAATACCATAAGGGAATTAAAACTACTAATAATGCAGTAGTATGTAAAGCGGACTATACAGCTCAACGGCATCCAACCTTGTGGCTAAAATACTACCCATCAAAAACAAAAAACAATGCTAAAACATCATGGCCTAGTTCACTTTTAGTGAGTGCGGTACTAGTTGCAAAATCTTACACATACTTGGGCATACTAAAAAGAGTACATAAGTTGAATGTGTTGCCTTGTACCAAGTACCAATTTGCCCATTCTACCAAATTCTATGGCTGACACATCAAATGCAGTAGATGCAAATGGGAGCCCTATGCTTTACAGGTGACTAGGCAGTAAATACTGTCACCTAACATATCTTGTGCCTACTAAAATCTTCAGTTGGCCCCACAATGATGCATTTCTGGGGGGAAATTGGGCACTGTGGGGGGAAAAATAATGGTGAACTGCAACAATTTCTTGGCTCTCACTAGCCCCATCTTTTGTATATATCAAACTTCCTGTAGCACAACTTTTTTTGTTTGACTCACGTGTTTGACAGTGTTAGGCTCTAGGAGTATATGATAGCATTCCAGCTTTAAGTTCAGCTCTTCCAGGGTAAGAATAAATGTAGAGATTTCATTTATAGCGCACGTGATTTGCTATATGTGTCATTAATAACATGTTTGTGGTTATTATAGTCACACCCATTTGTCTGGTTCATCAAGCAAAGCCATGAATATGATTTAGTCACATGTACGTCACTGCATGAATGAATGAATGAATGAGTAATTAAATATAGGCAATGTATGTTATACAGGTATGGAATATATTATCTAGAATGCTTGGGACTGTACTCTTTTTTCTATAATTTGGATGACAATATAGTATCTTAAAAGTACTAAACAAAATGTAAACATTAAAAATACTAATAGATCATAACTTAAATTTAAGCTTGCTACTGTGCATATAAGACAGTGCTGTCTTATAAAAGAAAAATAAAATAAAAATGTGTTTGCTTAATATGGCTCTATGAGACATTCCTACTTTTTAGAGCTTTCTGGATAACGGGTTTCTAGATAATAGATCCCATACCAGTAGACTGTAGAAGGTCCATGGGTTTCTGTCTAAACATGTCAACTACAGAACAGCTATATAAACCAGTGTGTAAAAACCTGGATGCTGTTTCTCTTCAAATGTATTAGAAGTATCAGTGAATTATTGTGCTGCTGGAATGGTGTAGCCAAACAGCAATTTTACAATGGAGACCTGGGGAAGAGAGGAAAGAGGGACAAAAGGAAGCTAACATATCAAGAATTAAATATTCATTCAGATTTGAATAACTTGTATAGAAAATAGCATAGTCATTGCATTGAGGATCTCAAGGGCTATAAAAAAGGTTTTACAAAAAGGATAGTATATTGACTCCATGATGGGATAATACTAAGATTCTCAGGCAAGTTTCCTGATGTACTGTAACATACTGTATTTTCACTGATAAACCATTCTATTATGGTTGCCTTGTGAAATGGAGGATTGCTGCATCTGCTGGCTAAGTATCACAGACTTTTGAACGTGCCCAGCAAAACCGAGTCCTTGTCTTTTCCAGTTTGGTTTTAAGAATAGGAAAACATTTATTCAAATATGAGCACCTAAATAAACTGTCATTTTGAGTGTTGCTTTCTTCTATTGTAATCCCAACAAAATACCTAAGCAAGCAATACATTTAGTAAAGAAACGTTGGCTACTGAAGGCAACTATTCCACTGGCTTTCAATTCAGTTCAGATGAATGGCAAGCCTCTGAACCATGGCTTGGGTAATTTGCCCTAAATAGCTCCAGAGTCAAGGGAAAATGGAAGTAGCTCCCATTGATTTTATTAGTCCAATCAATCAGATGCAATTTTTTGATGCCAGCATGCCTGGAATAAAGCCATGTGCCATTACCCTTAAACTGTTCTGCAATTTTCATAAATCTTTTTCAGTTGGCGGTGTAACAGTTTGCACTGTTCCTTACAATTCTACGGTGTGAGGTTGCTTAGACACTCCAAAATCTCCAAGGAGGTTGTATGTTCTCCTCGTGTTTGTAGGATTTCTTCTAGGTACTCCAGGTTCCTCCCATGCTCCAAAAACATTCAGACAGATTAACTGATTATTGATTAAAATAATCATAGTGTGTGTATGTTTATAGAATCTCCACTGGGGCAGGAACTGATGTGAAGTGCTACAGAATAAGCTAGAGATATATAAATACTGGATAATAATAACTATAGCTTTAATGTTTCCTCTTTGTTTGGAAGAAACAATCCATGGCTTCTGTAAACTGAGCAGGA
The DNA here is from genome assembly GCA_024363595.1 of Xenopus borealis. Lineage (NCBI taxonomy): Eukaryota > Metazoa > Chordata > Amphibia > Anura > Pipidae > Xenopus > Xenopus borealis. Next base: position 129,472,258 of record CM044431.1, read on the forward strand.
AGGAGCCAAAACAAATAAGCTTTTTTTACAGGTCATAGGGCACACTGTAAATCCTGACTCAAGCACTTTAGGGTTAATCTCACCTCTGACAGCAAACTGGGAGCAACATTTTTTTTTATTTTAGGACATTGACTGCAAAATGCAAACCTATCCAAAAATCTCCTGCTATTAAAGGGGTTGTTCACATTTAAATGAACTTTAAGGGGGTTATTTACTAAAACTAGAATGTTTCTCATATTTTTTATTAAACCAAGAATAACCAAACTCCCATCCAAGATTTTATCTTATTTATCAATAAAATAAGTCAGGTTAGGAAAAATCTCGATTTAATTGAGTGAAAACCCCAAATTGTAAAATGTACACATTCCATTAACTTACGCATGATCTCGACAGGTTCAAATTGTAAAAAGGACAGATTGTATTGACTTATACATGACCTCCAACTAGGGCTACCACCTTTTCATGAAAAAAATACCGGCCTTCCTATATATTTATCTTTTTTTCCTATTAATAACATTGGGATCATCCATCAAAAATACCGGCCAGGCCGGTAAAATACCGGCCAGGTGGCAACCCTACCTCCAACAGATACGGATTCAGAGCAGGATTTCTAAACTGTGCGCCCCTAGGCTGCACACCTCCTCGCCATCCCCACCGCCGACCCGCTCACCTCCTTCACATTTCTCCCAAATGCCAGCACTGGGAGGGCAGGTTGAAATGCAGTGGCTGGCAGGTTCAATTCAGAGTACCAAGTGGGGACAGCCAGGCTTGGACTGGCCCGGTGTGGAGCGGCGCTGTTCACGCATGCTCGCCGACGCATCAGAGTAAGGGGACAGGGGGGTCCTGGACAGCAGACCTGGTGGGCCCCGGGCCCCCCAGTCCAGCCCTGGGGATAGGTCCATTTGCAGCCAGCGGGTGGCATGCCGCCCCCAACATTTTGCCGCCCTAGACTCGGGCCTATGTGGCCTGCCCACAAATCCGGGACTGTACGGCTCTCACACATCCTTACAAAAATAAGTGAAAAAAGATACCGAGTGCTTGAAAAGTAGAGGCTCAGCCACCTCACACAAACTGCTCCATAGAAAAAACCAATGGCACACAGGATTAGTGCAAGCAAGACGGCCTTTCCTGTTTAATGCGGAGTGCATTATTTAGTTCCTGCATGCAATATTTAAATATAGGAATGTCGACAACAAATGTAGATGCAAAACTTATATTGTCATAACACCTCCCAACAGGTGTAGGCTGTAGGTTAAAGCATCTGCATGCCAGTTTAGCACACAGTGGCAGCCCTATAATTATGTCAACCAGAATAGCAAAATTACTATTATATTGTTTTAACTTCACAAAGTCTCAAATAAATGACATTGTTATAGATTGTAATAAAACTATTTAGCCATCCTCCTTTTTATCTTTCAGTTGTAACAGTGATATTCGTGCATTGCTGGGGTAATCCACAATTATTTAAGATTACACACTACTTGCAACTGTGGCACTCTGTGCAACAGTCTAATGGCGGAAACGTGCAATTGTTTTCTCACAAGTCAGCAAAGACATTCAGAAATGACACATAAAAGGTATGCCATATTGTGTTTTATTTAAAAACAAAAAAACGATGTCACTTTAGCTTCCCTTTAGCCCTTGTTATACTGTTACAGTATGTACCTTCACAAATGTTTGGGGCTATATACAATTATTATGTATTATTATTATTCTTTATACAGTATAGCACCAGCAGTGCTTTACAAAAATTGTACATTGTTCACATCTGCCCATAATGGAGTTTACAATCTGTGGTCAGTGGTTCCCAACCAGTAGCTTGTGAGCAACATGTTACACACCAAAACCTTGGATGTTGCTCCCACTGGCCTCAAAGTAGGTGCTTATTATTGAATTGCTGGCTTGGAGGCAAGTTTTGGTTGCATAAAAACCAGATGTACTACCAAAAAGAACCTCATGTAGGCTGCCAGTCTACATAGGGGCTAGCAAATGGCCAATCACAGCACTTATTTGGTACCCCAAGAACATTTTTCATGCTTGTGTTGCTCCCCAACTCCTTTTACTTCTGAATGTTGCTCTCGGGTTCAAAATGTTGGGGATCCCTGACTCAGGGGTCATGTGCAATAAATATAAACACTGGATTGCTTATTTAGAAAATAGCCATTCCCTTCACATATTGGTTTTACCATCATTTAGGTTTATTTGTGCAATCACTGTTAGCTTTGTATAATAAATGTATCTGGCATGCACAAAAAGCCTTATTCAATTTCCTATTTAAATTAGGTATTAGATTTTAGTAACTGCTTGGGATTAGGCAGCATTTGACCAGTGTATTTTGCTCAGTGGTTAAAGTACAGGTAATAACTGACATAGGGCAGAATCATGGTGCAGTGGTGGTCTTCCTATGCCTGAGAGAGCTTTTTATAGGTGCTCTGGCTATCCCATACTCCAAAATCATACATGTCGGTTAAATGGCACCTAAGACTGACCACTTGGGTAGAGACTTATGTGAATGATGTATAATCTCTATAAAAGCAGAGTAAGCTGTTGCCATATAAATAAAGAATACACAGTTATACTAGGATATATACAAGTATACAAAAGCATTAATTAAAAAAAAAAAAAAAAAA
>CM044431.1:129493141-129506625 GCA_024363595.1 Xenopus borealis
AGAGACTGCTCCTGGAGCAGGATTTAACCCTTGCAAAGGCTATTACAGTTGCTAGCCAAAGTGAAACAACAGTGGCAGAGGCTAAAATTCTCTGTCAAGGAACTGCTGGGTATGTACAGATTGTGAATTCAACACATTGAAAATTATGCTACATGTCCTGCAAAAGCTGTACAGTGTCGCAAATGCAGTAAGGGAGGACATTTTGCAAAAGTCTGCTGTAGTTCTGCTAAAGATGTTCATGAAGTGACTACTAACATGTCACAGAATTAAGTGTGGATAAAGCTGGTACATGTATTCCAGACACGTTTATATGCACTGCCAGCGTCAGTACTACTTCTGCTGACAAGGGGCACTCCATTAACCTGATGCTTGATACAGGTTCAGCAGTTTCTATATTACCAAAGGATATTTTCTTGAAATACGTTGCCAAAGATACGCTTGTTGCACCTCCCCTAAGACCGGTCAGTTACTTAAAGGATCCAATCCCTGTGACTGTACTTTGAATCAAATACTGCAAAATATGACTTTTACATTGTGAATAAGGGTACTGCTATACTTGGAAGGGATCTCTTTGCTGCATTAAACCTACAATTAGTTGATGGTCTCATTACTACAGCACCAGTGCCACCACAAAGCAACACTTCATTGGGATGTGCAAAGAACTTTGTACACAAAGTTAAGTTGAGATCAGATGTAAAATCAGTACATAGCTACAGAGTAATGTGCCATGCAACAACCCAAGCATCTCCAGCTGAATCATTACATGGCAGACAGATGCGCACTAGGTTACATGTTGGAGACATCAAACTTCCATCAAATAATGTTCCTGCAAAATCGTCTACTGCTGACATTGTCAAACGTCAACGGGCCAAATGCAGGGCTTGTGCTGATGGAAGAGGTGCGCTTTCAGCCTGGAACTTTAGTCAGAATTAGGAAACCAGGAATACTGAATCAAGGACAATCTAAATTTGCTGCTCCACTTGAGGTGGGACACCAGCGAGGACCATACGCATGTGAACTGTTTGATGGACGCATGTGGAATGTGGGTCGTCTTGCTCCTGCTGGATGTGACTTTGGAGAAGCTCCATTTGAGAAGCTCCATTTGATGTAGGACATTTTCCTACTCCTGATACCAACTGCAATAGGCCTGAAGAAAATGAACCTATAAGGCGTACTGAGAGAATCGGAAAACTGCCTGCATGGACCCAGGACTATGTGATGTGAATAATGTATATTATTGCTTTAAGATGCATTGTTGTTGTTTATTACATTTGCCCAAATGCTTCCCTACTATAGGGGAATATGTGGTGTTTATACATTGCCTGCGGGTGTCACTGTGCACAGGGCTTGTACTGTGTGCATACACAGGACTTTCTGTACAGCTTGAAAGTGAAAGTAAGAAGTTACTGCTGTTGTGTGTGCTTGCCAGAGCTGGTTCTGCATACACCATAGGATGTAACAGCTTCTAACTAATGTATTTCTTTTCAAGGGCAACTGGTTTTCATTACACAGTTAACTGTGTATTCTATTGTGCAACTTTCTGTAAAGCTGCATTCACTTTAAATATAATACCAGGCTTCAAATACAGTAAATTTCACTGATATGGTGTATGAAACCTCAAACCACAAAAATGCGTATGTTGTCTTAAAGGGGACCTGTCACCCAAAAGAAATATTCAAAATCATATTTTATCACATTAGACAAGCAAAATGAACTTTATTTACACTATATAAATTATTTAATTCTTGTTTCCTTCAGTCTGGGAATTCAAAATTATGGCAAGCAGGTAGGAGCCATTTTGTGGACACTGTTATTAAGGCAAGCAGTATATCATCTTAGAATCTTGTTTGTGCACCAGAATAGGGGACCCAATCCCCATGTCCTGGCTACACAATTAAGAAATGGGGGAATGTGTGGAGAGCAGTGACATCTAGGAAGTGCTGAATGTAAAAATTAATTAAAGAATGTAAAATTAAAGTAATTGTCTGCCCCGCCTCTAAGCCATTGGCATTGGCAATTGACAATATTTGATCGACAGATGATATTTGTAAATGAGCGTACAATAGCTATGAATGCTTTAATAAAAAATAGAAACTGGATTTCATGTTTAATTTGAAAAGGACTTTTATTATACAGATTTTTGTATCTGGGTGACAGGTCCACTTTAAAGGGGTGGTTCTCCTTTAAGTTAACATTTAGTATGTTATAGCATGACTAATTCTTTTTTATAGATTTTGAATTATTTGCCTTCTTCTGATTCCTTCACGCTTTCAAACGGGGGTCACTGACCCATTCTAAAAACAAATGCTCTGTAAGGCAACACATTTATTGTTATTGATACTTTTTACTGCTCATCTTTCTATTCAGGCCTCCCCCATTCATATTCCAGCCTCTTATTCTAATCAATGCATGATTACTAGGGTAATTTGGACCCTAGCAAACAGATTGTTTAAATTGCAAAGTGGATAGCTGCTGAATGAAAAGCTGCTCAAAAACCACAAATATTAAAAATTGAAAACCAAATGCCAATTATCTCAGAATATCACTCTCTTCATCATACTAAAAGGTAATTTGAAGGTGAACAGCCCGTTTAAGCTAGCACACATGGCTGTTGCTCAGCCTGCAGAAAAACAGCTGATCCACTTGGTTTATCTCACTTTTCCCTCTGCACTGGCAGGCACTGTGTCAGCCTGGGTATAGCCAGATAGAGCAAATTTGGTTGAGAAAATGTGAGAGTAAGCAAGCATCTGCATTGTCTGTGCGCCCAGGTCAACGCAGTATTTGTTAATGCAGAAAGAGGTCTGTTTCTCCACAAAGCCAAAACAATAGCCACATCTGACAGTAGCCTTATATTTCTGAGCTCTGATTTTACCAGCACTTTTTAGACTGGTGATGTGTAAATTAATTCCCCAATCACCTTTAAAGTGACGCCAAACAAAGAATTAAATGGTGAATGTCCTACAATGGCCCAGCTCTGATCTCAAGTATCACAAGTACTATCCTTAACAACAAGAAATCGGCCAGTAAGAATTGGCCTAAATCATTCTTGAACAGTGTGCAAAGCTGGTACATACACAAAAGACTGAAAGCTGCTGTTGCTTCAAATGGTGGTTCCACAAAAATATGTTTGTGGCAATTTGTCAAACAGTGTGTCACTAAATGTTTTTGGAAAAAGCATATTTTATTTTCAGTGTAAGATTGTTTATTAAATAAAAATTGGTCCAGGGTCTGAATACTTTCACAAGGTACTATGTGCAAGCAACTGCAAGCAACTTCAGCAACATTTTCAACTGCAAATGCAAGTCACTTCAGCAACATATTTGTGTTCCTTCATCTGTAGTTGAACCAAACATTTAAGTGCCCATATCTGTTGGCCTACAACTTTGTTTTTGAGTCAATTAATACTAGGAGCTATGGTACAATTACTGCCTGAGGGCCCTTACACACGGGCGTTTTGGACCTGCGCTCCCCTGCATTGCGTTTGGCTGCGTTCAGCCGCAGGGGAGCGCAGGTCTAGACGCACCTCATTCTTTTCAATGAGGTTGTACCCATGAGACGCGTGTAAGCGCTGAACGCAGGTTCAGACGCAACATGCTGCATTTTTCCTGCGTTTGGCGCCTACATGCGTTCGTGTGAGTACAGCCCCATTGAAAATAATTGAGTGCATCTATACCTGCACTCCCCTGCGACTGAATGCAGCAAAACGGAACGCAGGGGAGCGCAGGTAAAAACGCCTGTGCGTAAGGGCCCTGAAACAGTAGAATAATTGAGGTTTCTGGGGCCCAACAGAAAAATCTCTTTTGGCATTCAAATTGTTGGGGAATATATCACAAGCATATTAAAAGAATTGTTCACTGTAAAAATAAAAACTGGATAAATAGGCTGTGCAAATTTAAAAAAATGTTTCTAATACAGATAGGGGCAGATTTACTATTGGTCGAAGTTCGAATAAAAAAAAAATTCGACCATGGGAATAGTGGGGAAGTAAAATCCTTCGAATTCGACTATCTAATCCGGAGGATTTTACCGCAATTCGATCGATCGAATATAAAAAATTCGATCGATTTTAATCGATCGATCTAATTTTTTTAATTCAATCTCAGCTAATGATTCCCAATATGGTAGCTTGATCCTGGTGGTCGAATAAAAATTTAAAGGGGAAGTTATTCCACCATCGAATATTCAAATAAAATGTTATTTGAATATTCGAATCATTCTAATTCAAATATTCGATAGTCAAATTTTCCTAATTTGCATATTCAAAGATTCAAATTTATATTAAATTCGATCAAACTTCGAATTATTAGCTGAGGATGAGGAGAGTATAATTAACAGGCTCAAACAGGCCTTAAGCAACAGCAGTAACTTCTTACTTTCACTTTCAAGCTGTACAGAAAGTACTGTGTATGGACAGTACAAGTCCTGTGCACAGTGACACCCGCAGGCCATTTGTATAAACATCACAGTTAGTTAACCAAAAATGTAATGTATAAAGGCTGGAGTGACTGGATGTCTAATATAATAGCCAGAACACTACTTCCTGCAGCTCTCTTGGTTTCCACTCATTGGTTACCAGGCAGTAACCAATCAGCGACTTGAGGGGGGCCACATGGGCCATAACTGTTTTCTTTTGAATCTGAGCTGCATGCTAAGGATGCTCACTGAACAGTTATGTCCCATGTGGCCCCTCTTAAAGTCACTGACTAAGAGTTTGAGAGCTGCAAAGCATGAAGTAGTGTTCCGTTCTGTTTGGCATCCAGTAACTCCAGCCTTTATACAATATATTTTTTTAACTAACTATATTAGAAACATTTTTTTTATTTTGCACAGCCTATTTACCCAGTTATTATTTTTACACTGAACTGTTCCTTTAAGACTGTCAGGAGCCTCACTGGGCCCTATATGTTCTTCACCAACTTCTATAATATGCAATGTGCCACTAAGGGCCCAGAAGTATTTGTAATATAAACAAAAATATGTGGTGCACACAGATAGCTTGATTTACTAGCTGATCCATGAAATAGTACCCTGTGACAATCATTATAGAACAAAAGGAGGGCTAAACTTGATGAGCAGAACAACAAAGGTATAAATGACATTTTATGAGATAATAGCAAAGGTAAATATTGTAGGGATGCACAGAATCCAGTATTCGGTTTGGGATTCAGCCATTTTCAGCAGGATTTGGCAAATCCTTGTGTCTGGCCAAATCAAACCTCAATCCTAATTTGCATATGTAAATTAGGGGTGGGGGGAAATCATGTGACTTTTCAGCACAAAACAAGGAAAAAATGTTCACGCTTTTTCTCTCCCACCCCTACTTTACGTATGCAAATTAGGACTTGGATTCAGTTCGGTATTCAGACGAATCTTTCACAGAGGATTTGGGATTCTGCCGAATCCCAAATAGTGGATTTGGTACAAACACTTACCATTTCATTTGCAATGAGCTTCTGTACCTAAGCTAAGTTTAAACTTTTGCTCAATAGGCTACTGGATGTCAGAATGCAGAAAGGGGTATCCTGTGGCTGTGCTTAACTGTAAGTGATAGTCCTGGCAAGGAGCCAAAATCCTTAACTGCATAGGACCTTCCCAGCTCCTGCTGACTACGCTACTTTATATCCATAAACATAATTGTGCAGTTTAAAAAGAAAGCTTCCCTGGTATTCCTGGCATTGTCTTTGCTAACTGTAGCGATACTTGAGCATGTGGAGGATTAGACTACGCAACACTCCAAATCTGCCCAGTCACTTAAGCCGTACAACAGATGGCCTCTGATGAGATCTAGCTGACATTTTACAAACAAATTACTAAAATAACATTTTAATAGTCTTTTTTTCTGAATTAATGTGGTCCTGTCTGAGGGAAGCTTTATTCGAAAGCCATTGTTTTAGAAATCTGCTGCTGCAATATTTTTCTCATGACAATACATCTTCATACAGAAAAAAAGACAGTAAGGGTAATTTTTCACTTTCTGAGGTACAAGTGCTAGAGCATTAAGAGGTGCAAGAATGTGTCCATAGTGCTCACTTGCCATGGACTTCTCTGCACTAACACTGATGCAGAGTGTAACATCAAATTCTTGACACCCCTAACTGAGTCTGAATGATACACAAGTTTTGCAGTGGGTCTGGAGGGAATGCCTAACGCAGCCAGTGCAGGTCTCTGTTCTCTAATTACAGCCTTTTTGCACTTTGCACACTACATTGTAAAGGATCCCTTTTATGTTTAGGTGGTATGCAGGGGACTATGCTAGGGATGTTCCTGCAAAATATCTTCAGGTGTGTGGCATCTGCAGTAGTGATGTGTGGAATGACCCGATACCCACAGTGTCCAACAGGTTGACCACTGTTGGTTGGGAACAGGTTGAAGTTTGGCCAACCATAGTGGGTTAGGGTTGGGTGTGGGTCAGACTGGGGAAGTACATTCCTCCATTTCTCTTGAAGATTACCTGTCTTGGAACCAGAGGCACGTACAGAAGGAGCATACAGAACGAAAACATGCAGGTAGGGGTCGGGTGTGGGTCCTACAATGGAAACATTTGCAGGGTTAGGGTTGGGTGTGGGTTGAGTTTTTCCTGACCTGCACATCACTAATCTGCAGGGATCAGACTGGAATGCCAGAGCACCATAATTTGTCATTAGCCTTTTACTACATCTAATGTTTATTGAAGTGGGCCATCACTACCTGGTTCTCTAGCTTGTGGATGCCCAGTCTTACAACACTATGTAGGGGTGTGCAATGAAAACATTTTTGTTCTGCACATAATTAAAATGTACTTTGCCACCACTTTGTGAACCGATCCTTGAGAGCCTATATGGTAAATACGGCCCTATTGATAAACATGATTGCATTGCAGAATGTGACTTTTTATTCTTATTTTACATTTTTTTCATTACATTTTATTACATGCCATACAGCATATATAACAAAATATCTGGTTGCTACAAGTATGGCTGGCAGGGCCTTCAAAATCATTGTGATTCCTTAGCAAGCCATGTTATGGCTCATGCTCCAAGAATTGAAGGTGGGGAGGTCCTGCTACTATTTTAGGGAGGACAATAAACTTGATGACCACAAAATTAGTTTAGCAACTAGAGAGCATCTCTTTACTTGAGAAGCAGATTATTTTAACCTGGTCTTTGGCTTTCTAAATATGTTGTGGTAAATGTCATCCCTAAATGTGTCTAGCCTCTTATAATCTTTGTTACATATATAAGGAAACTATTGCACAGAGGTATTATCACCAGTCTGGTGGGAAATGCTGAAGTTGAATCCCTGGAACAGGAAATTTTGTAGTACAATAGAGGTGCATGCTTGAGAGGCTCTAGGCTGAGCAGTGAGTAGTAGGTATTCATTTATGGAGTTAAGTGCCCTGCAAAGGTTTGGATAGTGCTTTAATTAGGGATGCAAACAGTTTCAAATATTGGAACAGATTTATTTTGATGAGAATAATGTATCCCCTAGTTCAATTACAACTTTCCCTATATATTTCTATTGAGTTAATATTATATTAACCATAAGATATTTGTTTTCATAGAAGTGAATGTGGTCCATTGTTATAGGTACATGTTGCATTCCTGGAGATGTTGCTGTGTTAAGATGTCTCTAGGGTAATCCACATCTATATATTCCTGTAAAGCCTGTCTATACTCAAAGCAGTACAGTATGGCCCTAAAATGCCCATTACCGTACAGTCAAGAATGATCTCTGAGGCAGCACACAGACCATCACAAAATGGTGGTTCAAGGTAAGACATGTGAAAGGACAATATTTACTTAAATATATATTCCAGTTGGATAAGATTCTTTAATATGCCACTTAATTTGATATAAAATATCTGTTGCTCAAGTATTCATTTTTGGGCAAAAGTTTTCCATTAAGCCTTCTTTTTACATACAGCAACGTGGAACAAGTTGGTTTTTAATATTTATATAATATATATGAGAGCATGCCTTCTGTTAGGAATAGCGTGCTGCTATGCTTTTTGACAAAGGGGAACCCTCCTGACCGAAGGTTACTCAAAGGTTGCTTTCATTCCCTGCATAAATAAGGGTGGCACACGTGCACCTAAAGAATTGCACGCAGACATGATGTCACTTCCACAGGGAACACTGGAAAATATGCCAGGTAGACTTGGAAAATATTCAACTGAACAGAACCAATTTACGACGAAATGCATGAGCAATTTTTCCGAACTGGACACAAGTCTGATGGGCAGTGCAGTTGCACCAAGCAAATACCCCATTACGCCCACAGTGTTTGGGGAACAAATTGTGCATTATGGGAAAACCATAGCGATTGAGCTCAAAATTGTATTTGCACACTGCATCAAGGTAAATGAATGATGCATACACTCTCTGCACACTTATACAAATACAGGTATGCTATACATTATCCGGAAACCCGTTATCTAGAAAGTTCCGAATGGAATTGGCCATCTCTGATAGACTCCATTTCATCCAAATAATCCACATTTTTAAAAAATGATTTCCTTTTTCTCTGTAATAATAAAACAGTAACTTGCACTTGATACAAACTAAGATATAATTAATCCTTACTGAAAGCAGAACCAGCGTCTTGGGTTTATATCATATGTTCATGATTCTCTATTTGATTTACAGAAAGACTGTTTATTTGAAAAGCCCCAGGTCCCGAGCATTCTGGATAAAAGATCCAATACCTGTATATAAAAATATATACATGCAGTGCATTTTTTTCTAGACAATGCTCACTTGGCTGTTGGTAACCTTAGTTTGTGAGTGAGGAGGGGGATAGCTTCATGTTTATTAGTATAACAGCAGGACTGAGCAAGCATGAATCAAGGCTCTGAAGAGTATTCATGCAGCTGCTCTTAGGAGACAAAGGCTGACATATGCCCAGCAGAGCTGTGAAGTGGCGCTCATGCGTAGTCATTGAGCTAATAAACTCTAGTAACCTCAACAGAAGGCAAGAAACTAGGTGAAAGGTAATTTCATGTCAGCAGCTCTAAAGCACAGACTCAGCATGCACACATACACACACACAGTTCATTTGAAACAGCAGAAAAACATTGTAAAATTATTTTCCTAGTTTATTGCAACTAATCGGCTCTATGCATTTATATGCTTTTTTGTCATATTATGCCAGTATACTTAGAAATTTGCTGTCAGTAATGGCAGATGTTACAAAAAGACTTGATAATGATTACAGAACAACTACCTCAAGTACTGAAACTGAAAAACAATACAACATAGGTCCAGTCTGACCTCTTTCTATCTTTACCTTGGGAATTTCATAACTATATTTTTACATAAAGAACCCCTTCAAAAACTCAAAAAAAACTCCCAACTTAGATTCTACCTTCAAGGCACTAGAACATTACCTGCCTGTCCTGGAACCATAGGGCCTATGCCTAAACCTTTGTGTTGTTTGTTTTTGCAAATTGCTGGAGCCTATATTGAACATTTATTGCTGCCTGTATATGGGTGTCTAAAGGGCACAATATCATTTGTATTTCACCAGTATTAGGCTGGTGAAATGTTAAACTCCAGGGAAAAAAATCTTCAGCCAACTGGCCTCACATGGGGGAATTACATAAGGGTTAACTAACTAATCGCCTGGTGACTAATCTCCCCACATAAGGGTTAACTAACTAATCGCCTGGTGACTAATCTCCCCGAACCGCTTCCCACTGCCTTCCAGCTGATTAATGAATAATCGCCTGCGCCTATTCACACGCGGTGCTGGGCTATCCCAAAATCGCTCGAAAAGGCGGCAACTTCGAGCAACTTCGGAAAGAGCAGTGCTGCATGTGAATAGGCGCAGGCGATTATTAATTAATCAGCTGGAAGGCAGGGGGAAGCGGTTCGGGGAGATTAGTTGCCTCAAAGAAGAGGAGATTAGTCGCCAGGTGACAAATCTCCCTGAATCTTCCCGTCTGACCTTACCCTAAAGTGAAGGAAGGTGAGGGGCCACAGAAGGAGCGCTGGTGAAAGAGAGAGCCACAGGTCTGGAAGGGGACCAGAGAAACCACTCCCAAGCAGGACTGGACTGAGAATCAAAATAGGCCCTGGCATTTCAGGTACACAGAGGCCTAATCAGCCCACATAGAGGCCCAAACAGTCCCCACCAGCCCACTAAATACTGACTTTATATGGCACCTTATAGCAGCCCATCTGGCATTTGCCCTAACCCACAGATTCCCAATCCGGGCCTGCTCCCAAGAGACCAGAGTGTCTCAAGTGTGTCCAGAGAGGATTCTAGGATTTGTGGTCCACTGGAAGCCAGTGAGGGCTAAAGACCACGAGTAACCTGTACATCAGTGAGGGTGTGAACGTGGGACTGTTCCGCTACAAAATAAGTTGGCGCTATAGAAATACATGTTAATAATGTTAATAATAACCCTTATGTGATTCCCCCATGTGATGCTAGTTGGCTGAAGATTTTTTTGTTGTTTTGAAAATAAAAGCCAGCAAAACAGCATTTGAATGTGAAAGGCTCTATCAGTGTCCATTTCTGTGATGAAATCTGTGCCGGGGCCTTGGGTTTTTACTACAGGAAGCTCACACTGCTTTTATGCCAATCATTCAAAGCTTAGTTTTCACAAAAGCATTGAGACAGCATAGCATAGGGCACAGAATTCGAAATTTTCATCAGTGTATATAAACTGTAGATATATTTTATGTTTGGTGTTTTCTATGTATATCAAGATTTTCTGCTTTTTTTTTTATTTCGCAAAGAAATTTTTGTGATTTTTATCTAACTTTTTATCTTTTTTGTTTCCTCCTTTACATGGGGAAAAAGTATCCGCGACCATCTGAGCCCTTAAAGCTGTCCACAGATAGATCCAAAATATGAGCATTATTTTCTATAGGGCACTATAGGTCATAACAGTCAGCTAAGGATTATCACCACATGTAACCCCATCCCAAACTGCATCTGATTCGTGTCAGCACTGATCATTGATAGTGAACTCTAGAGTAATGGGACAAAGGGTGTCTTGATTGCTACAATCCTCTGAAGTGACTTTGCTCAGCTGACAGGCACTTTCCATTCGCTTGAACTGGAAACACATACAGTAGATGCAAAATAACATGCATTCTGACAAAAAACGTGCACAAATATATATATATGGTGCCTAGTGATGGGCGAATTTATACACCTGGCGAAAATTCGCTGGCGTCAAAAAAACCCGAGCCGCGCAACGTAAATGAAGCGAAGTCACCGCACGCGTGTCAAAAACCGTGACGCGACTCGTTTCGCGGATTTTTCGCCAATTCGCGAATTTCCAGTGGAATTCGCAATTTTTTCGGCGAAACGGGATAGATTCACCCATCACTAATGGTGTCACTTAGCTGCAGACACGCACTATGCTACAAAGTTATAACGTTAAAGTTTCCTATCTATTTTATAGAGTTACTGTGGCATAAGTTTCTGCACAGGTCTGACATCTTTGCTCAATTTTAGATGTTTTGTAATGATTATGCAGGATAGTCTGTTGTGACATAGTAACAGATCTATATTAAGTTACACATCATGTTTTTAACTGCAATACATTAGCATTGTTTTAGTATTTCTGTTGTTATTAAGGTATTTATGCGGCTCAGAATATGCTATTGGGGCATGTGCTAGCTCTAGATTCATTTGATATGTATGAGCAGTATGCAAATGGATATTAAGTTTTAAATGACGTGCTAATTACATCAGTATCAATCTGTCTAAGTTCCCGCCAAACTCTGTATTTAAGGCAGTTTTGTAAATCTTTATGCTCTTTGAGAAAGGCCTCAGTGAGGGCCGAAACGTCAGTCCTGTACCTATATATAAAACAACTATATTTTTTATTTTAAGACCTGAGAGTGCGGCTCTTCCTTTGCTGCTTGATAATTGATGACTTTAATTACCATGTGTGTCACAGGGCTACTTGAATAGACTAGGCAGTCTCATGCAATTAATGATACATATCACAGTGTTCCATATACAGGCTGAGGTTCTGAGCATGGATCATCCTGTTGCCAACATACCTATCATAAGCATAAGGGATTGGGTATATAGCAAGCAACTCTAATATTACTAGTTTGTCAGAATTCCTGGTTCCTCCCATCGGCTTAGCTGTTGCTGGCTATTATGGACAGCTCATTTACATTTCTAAAGTGATTGGCTCATTTACATATTGAAGACAAACTTAATTTGCATTTTTAGGTGAGCAGCCCATTTCCATTTTAAAGCAAGCAGCCCATTTGCCCAAACCCACAGATTGCCAGTCCGGGCCTGTATATATATATATCTATATATATATACAGTATATATTTATATATATTGTACCTAGAACATTCTTTAGGTTGGGAATTGGCTTCAGGTAGGTAAGGAGTGGCCATCATCACAGTACTGTCTGACGACTTTAGAGCAAACAAATCCCCTGCATACCAATGCGCTGACATTGAAAAAAAATCTTTGGTACGCTGAGACCGAGATAAGACAAGTACAGAAAAAATTATTACATCTGAATATACAATTAATCAGATGCACCCGATACACAAATACATATCACACAAACAGAGCAGTTCAAAAATCTTTAAAAATGCCTCCTCTGGCTAGAAAGCTGTCTGTTGGACTCATGTTTGTTGCCAGCACAGATAAGGACATCAGCCTCAGGCTACAGCAGGCACAGCTCAGCAGCTATCCAGAATGAATATAAACTTAGCTAGGCATGTAAATGGGAGAAGTATGGTGACAGACAGCACATTTCAGAGCCCTCAATTAGTCACACACTTAGCATGGTGCTGCAGTAATTAGCATTGCTGCCTTGCAGCACAGGTTTGTGTTTTCACCCCATGGTTGTGTGGGCTTCTTACAATTTAAAAACATACAAAATGTGTGAGTGTGATTGAGATTTAAAGGGTCATTTATGCATGTCCCCAATTTATCTTTGATCTCCTGCACTGAAAAGCTAGAAAAAGATACGTTTCTAACTTAATTGGCCTTTTGCAGTGAGCCCAGAATAGATACTAAGATACTTTTGTAACAATTTAAGATAAGCAGGTTTCTTGAGGAAACAGTCTTGCAACTCAAAGGGCAATTCACCTTCATTAGCAAAACTATAATAACACTGAGGGGTAGATTCATCAAAGAGTGAAGTTCCGCCATTAGAGTGAAATTCCGCCACTATCAATTCATTTCTATTGGATTTTGCAAGGCGTATTCATCAATGGGTGAAGTGAAAGTTCACCCTTTGATGAATACGCCTTTAAAAATCCCATAGAAATGAATGGATAGTGGTGGAATTTCACTCTAGTGGCGGAACTAGATATGTGTTTGCCACAAATATGGATGTAGGGTAAGTAATTTTTGGCAAATCTTTTTGTTCCTCTTTCTATTTCCAAAATGTTGGGAGGTATGATTTATGTATGAAGAGGCAGGGTTTTGCAGTTTTGGAAAGATGGTTTCTCTTCCTAACCATCCTGAATTTCAGATGCAGTGTGTTGGATTTAAGGTCTAAAGGGACT
>CM044431.1:129541385-129565756 GCA_024363595.1 Xenopus borealis
TTGGAGCTGCAATTATTTATTGTAAATCGGTTTCTTTGCATATCTGTAAATGTGAATCTTCTACAAGATGCATATAGAATGGTTGGTATGTGACAGTGAGGCGCAGGCAATGGTTAATAGTCTATGTGAATGGCTGTAAGGTCACTTACCACAGAGATTCAGGTCACACAGAATTTAATGTGAGCTGCTTTAGTCTTCAGGGCTGCCTATATATTTGCTAGTACTGGCAGCAGCATTTATTTACGTGAAATTTGCATGTATCTTACAGTTTTCCTGTCAAGCTAAATTGGATAGTAAATCTGTTTGCAGCACTGCAGTCCTCAAATCTTCAGGCTGATTAGAAGCTCAACTCTTTCAAGCACTGTATACATACAAAAAGGAGATCTATCCTTATCACAAGAACTTGATGCAAGAGACGTTGTCACTGAAAACTGTTCAGCAGTGGCATTTGTCTGAAAAGGAAGCAAAATGCACTTTTAAAATAACTTGTAGTAAATGATTATTTTCGCT
This sequence comes from Xenopus borealis, assembly GCA_024363595.1. Classification (NCBI taxonomy): domain Eukaryota; kingdom Metazoa; phylum Chordata; class Amphibia; order Anura; family Pipidae; genus Xenopus; species Xenopus borealis. The sequence goes on from CM044431.1 coordinate 129,541,896, forward strand.
TATTTTACTGGACTTTGTTTTACCCATTTAATACCTTTAACAACAGCAGTAACTCTTCAATAATCATTTGTGTATATATTACCCTGGCTATGCTGCAAAGACAGAAAATAACATTATCTCAGCAAGGCTGTCATTAACCAGAAGGGGATGGCAGATAATAGCTGCCTGGTAAAAATATAGATTCATTGAGATCATGTTTTGGGGTCCCTTTGCTGTCGTGTGTATTAATCTGTGCTCAAAACAGAACTGTGGCTACACATGGCTTCTAGATAATATTTGTGTGTGCGCCGGGCAAGTAAAAATAAAACAATATGCATTTATCTGCATCTGTGCAGAGGGAAGCTAGTGGTTGCAATAGAAAACACGTCCTTGTATGTGTTTTACAGCAGGACTTATGGACTCTAAAATGTGTGTACATGCATCCCCTTATTCTGTTCAATGGTAAATGCAAACCAAGGAGAACTACTGTTGAAAAAAAAAATATCATGTTATTTAAAAAGCTCATAATGAGCTCGAAATAGCCCTCACTAAAAGCAAAACTACTGTTGTTAAAAGAAAAGGAAACTCTGATTGAATGGAGGTTGGGGTGGCAGTATGTTAGGCACCCTCCATTAATTGTATTGCTAATTATCCCCCCCCCCCCAGTTGGTGCTCCTTTTAGAAAAAAGAAATTGCAGCACACAACTGCACAGCTATTTCTTACATTTGCTAGGCAGCCCTAGGGCAATCTTAGATTTGCATATGCACAGTAGAGTAAAATGTAAACATTTCACTCTACTGTGTATGTGTGAGTTTAAGGGGGTCATCTACGAACCCCAGGGTCACAAGAGCATGCCACTTAGTTACAGAGCACTTGGACCATGGGGGCTGCTGCTCTCTGCACTGGATCAAAAATCTGGGCTCAGTGCAGAGCACAGTATCCTGCAACTCCACAAAAGACAGGGAGTGGGCCCCCTACTACCTCTCCCCAGCCCCCCAATAATACAAAGTAATGTGTGAAGGCCCACAGCAATTTGCACAATGTACATTGTAGTGTGCAAAGTGAAAAAAAAGCCAATTGTGGTCTTTTTTGCACAGTACATTAAGCATTGAAAATGAGCCCTTTTGTGTGAATAGGGATGTTTGGGAAAGGTAAGGAAGATGATATTGATGCTATTTTATGTCAAAAGTATGGCATAACCTTGCAAATATATTTTATATGTGACCTCAGGGGTGGCTTTCTCAATGGTTCATAAACTATTTGTTAGTTGTATGAATTTATTTATAAAGCAAATGGACCTAGATTGATTTTATTTCTACCATGTACCTTGCTGACCAAATTTCAGGGTCTGTGTCACTGACTTGACAAGTCTGGCTTAATCCCAGCAATCTCTGGAAATAGATGGGGAGTGCTATACAAACATTTTTACAAATATATATTTAACGCCGTTGCATGTGGGATCATAGGGTTAGTTCTGCTCAGAAATGTCTCAGAGCAAAGAGAACTGTGGCCACATTTATACAGCACTGCTTGTGTTCGGCAATACTGCTTTCATGGGCCCAAAGGAGGCAGCGCATCCTACTCCCACCCCCTAACTTGCATGCCATATTGGAAGCAAAATAAACATATTGGGTTTATTTAATGTTTAAATTATTTTTATTGGACTTTAAGTATAGCGAAATTACAGAAAGACCTATTGTCCGGAAAATCCCAGTTGCCAGACATTCTGAATAATAAGTCACATATCTGTACTTCTTTTCTAAAAAAAAGGTGCCTTTCATAGGAGATAGTTATGAACGATCTTACATTATGTTGCTGCTGTAGTGAGGCAATAAAGATTTGAAGTCTGAATCAGTCTAAGTTCAATTTTATGTTTCCTTTACAGCACACGTTCCTCTGCCTAGATTACTTTGCAGGGCCGGATTTACATATAGGGTTGCCACCTGGCCGATATTTTACCGGCCTGGCCGGTATTTTTGATGGTTGATGCCAATGTTATTAATAGGAAAAAAAGATAAATATATAGGAAGGCTGGTATTTTTTTCAAGAAAAGGTGGCAACCCTATTTACATAGCGGGCGCCGCTAGGCCCACTGTCGTTTATCGCCCCTGTCCACTCCCTTTTATTTGTTAAAATTTTCATCATCAAGACAGAGCAATGGGAACTGGCGCATGAGAAATTTTAATTTCTGAACAAATGTGGGTGTGGTTGGACAGCGTACCGCCCTCTAAAATCCTGCTGGCCTAGGGTTGCCACCTGGCCGGTATTTTATTGGCCTGGCCAGTATTTTACTGGCCTGGCCGGTATTTTCAATGGTTGATCCCATGTTATTAATAAATATATAAAATAGATAAATATATAGGAAGGCAGGTATTTTTTTCAAGAAAAGGTGGCAACCCTACCTAGGCCCAGGTCTAGGTTGCCTCTCCACAAATCTGGGCCTGTTCCTTTGGACCTTTATCCTAAGGTGCATCCAACATTTATATACCTATTAAACAAACAAATATTCATATGACATATCAACATGAAATGGATATTTGGTTAACTGACATCAATAATACAATTAGTTGACATAAGCAAAACTGTGAGTTTTAAAACATTGCATATTTACCTAGCTTGTGACTTTCCTGTTGTCAAATACCTGCAGAACATGTTGCAGTCTGTAAGCTTCTACTTGTTAAATGCACAGGGAAATAGAGTAGCACAGACACAATACCTGACGCACAAAATAGCTGCACTACTGATGCATCTCCTACAAACCAGCAAAGAAAATTGTACTTTATTAATACTGTAGTAGTTGTGCCTTGCTTAGGCTCAGTGGCTTGTAACGGAGTAAAGCTCTGAGGCTTTCTGTTGCTGGGGAGGATTCCTCTCCTGACAGACACAGCTATCACCACCCAGTAGCCGGAAGCAACCAATCCTCATTTCCATGGGGCACACACCAAAAGCCTGTCGACGCTCTAACCATCGCCCCCTTGGCCTTTAGTCCCACCTTCTTTGTTTACAGTCCCCACCGACAATCTATCCGGCTGGAAACAGCAACCAAACGAGGCTGCAGAGCCTCTTGGTCCCAGCCTGCGGCTGTCCCCTGAGAAACATACATTCCTCTGTTGTTTTTTTTCTATTTTTTTCCCATTTCACTGACAAGCCTGTTGGTTGCAAACTATGTCCAGTCAACCCATGGCAGCCTTTTCCAAGCAATGCAGATGGGACTCATCCTGTTCTTCGTGACAGGAGCCGAAAAGAAAAGAGAAAGCAGCAAGTGACGAGGGAAGCTCCTCTCTCTCTTGCCTCCCTGGCTCCTACCCATACTCCGTATTGCCCCGGCTTTCCTTTAACACAGGGAGGGGTTTATATTTTCCCGCTGACCTCGCCTCGGCTTGGATTTCAAAGAATTTCTTTTCACCTTGGTTTCTTTTAAGGGTTTCCTGTTTTACCAGCGTTCCGATGCAGTTTGTGCGCAGTTATCTTCCTCAACATTCCCTCCCCTCATTTAATCAGATTTAGTTTTTTTGTCCCACTTTTGCATATATATTTATTTATTACCCACCCTTAACCCACTTTATTACCCACCCTTAACCCACTTTATTACCCACCTTATTACCTACCCTTAACCCACCTTATTACCCACCCCTAACCCACCTTATTACCCACCCTTAACCCACCTTATTACCCACCTTTATTACCCACCCCTAACCCACCTTATTACCCACCTTATTACCCACCCCTAACCCACCTTATTACCCACCCCTAACCCACCTTATTACCCTTCTTAACTGAAGAAGGCAAAAATCCTCCAGGATAAAAAGAACTGGTAATCTGCAAAAGGAGGCGACCATCTTCTCAGTATGGGATGCTGTGGGAGCACACAGGTAAAGCAGCTTATGGGGATTTTATCTAACCTTGTTTACTTGATCCTGAATATAAACGAGATCTGCTTTATACCAATGGCTTAGCACTTGAAGATAAGGGGAAACAGTGACCAAAACAAAGATTGTTTTATTGACCCATCCATATCCAGTATTTGTATTTAATAACTGAACTGTTACTTTGTTTCCCTGCACTGAGCTAAAGAAGCTACAAAGTATATTGCATGTAAGCCTGTAAAGTGATATTTGTTTGTGGCCATGTGCCTTATATATGTGTTTGCAAGCGATTAGATACATCTGAATTGTGATTAGGGAATGAGGTGTTCTCCAGTTTTCTAAAGGAACACAAAACATGAATACATTTTTTTTTATTTGCTAGCATGGTTATATATATATATATATATAGTTATCCAGATTTAAAATGATCCACTTGTCCTCATATGAACCTTCTGCAGTGCCTCAACACAAGTTTTTTTCTTTGTATATCCCAAGTGTTTTTTACAGGCCTGCGCTTAGTCTTTTTCAATTTTGGTGGATTCTGCTAACACAGGGATCCCCAACCTTTTGAACCTGTGAGCAACATTCAGTAGTAAAAGGAATTTGAGAGCAACACAAGCTTGAAAAATGTTCTTGGGGTGCCAAATAAGTGCTGTGATTGGCCATTTGACAGCCCCTTTGTGGATTGTCACCCTACATTGAAGCTCTGTTTGGCAGTGCATCTGGTTTTTATACAACCAAAACTTGTCTCCAAGTCTGATAATCACCTTCTTTGAGGCCACTGGGAGCAACATCCAAGGAGTTGGAGAGCAGCATGTTGCTCACGAGCTCCTGTTCGGGGATCACTGTGCTAACATAATAAGTAAGGTGTATGTGTGTGTTTAAAACACTTTTATTGTGTGTAAAGATGGCCATAGACGTACAGATATAATTGTACAAATCCGCGATTTGTACGATTTTCGGACTGCGGAGTCTTTTTCGTGTTCGGTTATACAGGTTAGAAAACTTCTGTCGGCTTTCCATAATATCTCTGCATGTATTGCCAATCTGACGATTTTTTAGTGGGAGACAGTCACCAGCTTTTGTCGGACATAAACTTTTGTGCGATTGCTGTCAGGAGCAGGGCCATCATCTGATCTGTTCTTTTTCTACATTATTTAAACTGAAGGTTAGTGGCAGATCAGGATATGGGGACGTCCGATCTTTCTTCCGATATTACAGGAAATCTGCACGTCTGTGGCCACTTTAATAAATGTGTTGTTTACTGAAATAATTTGAGTCACTATATATCAGACATTTATTATTTGGGTATCTAGATTTGATTGGATGTTCTACTCATACTGTTTGCTAAATAGGATACTAAATCTGTGGGCAGCAATGTGGTCTTCAAATCTATAGGCATTTAGGGTGAGGGCTCACTGTGTGTACAGTCTGCTTCTCTCAGCCTGCGTTTTTTTTTAGGCAGGCGAAGAGAAGGATCTGCTACTATACTCTTCTGTGTGTAGCTGCACTGTTAGGCAACCGTGTTGGCCTGTGTTTAGCTCCATGGAAAGGAGATTAGCCTGAAAAGCTATGCTTTCGCATTTTTCTAGCCATTATCTGTCCCGTGTAGTTGCACCAAGCCCAACTGACATGTTCCTGTCAGTGCAGCTACACACAGAAGCAAATAGGAGCAAAGAAAAGCCGACTGTTTACTCATTGAGCCCTTACCCTTAAAGCTGACCATACTGCCGGACTATGTGAATGTGCATGGCCTGGTGGATGAAGGATTATCGGTCCTGACCGATAATTTCCGTCAGTTCGCAAAAACGTAGCTCTTCTTTACTTCCTGCTGTTCTGATCATTTGGAAGTCAGTCCAAATGAACTGCCTATTCAGCCATGTTTCTCTACATGTGTATAGACACCTTAATAATTGAGGCTTTCTTAATCTAGATAACTTGGTCCAATATTGTTACTGAAAATATCTCTTTGGAGTGACAAAATTCATATAAATCTGTAATACAGCATCCAGAAGCAAGAAAGCTCCAAAATCCAAGAAGGCCATCTCCCATAGCGTAGATTTAAAGCAAATAATTTATTTGTTGCTCTAAGGCTTATTCCAGATGTGAAAGACGTTTATATGCAGGCCAAGAATGTGTCTCTAAACCTGGGTTCAGACCTTTTTTTTTCCTTCTCCCTTAACCAGGTCTGGACTGGGAGTTAAAATAGGCCCTGGCATTCCAATTACATAGTGGCCCAAACAGTCCCACACCGGCCCACTCAATAGTGGCTTTCTATGGCATTTTACAGCAGCTCCTCTGGCATTTGCCTGAACCCACATATTTCCTGTCCGGGCCTTTCCAGAACCACTCCTTGTAGGCACAAGCTGCAGATATCTTGTGGAAATGCATACTCCCGCATTTCATTGCTAATGTTTGCCAGGTGTGCTTGCACCTGGCCCAAAGCTGTGGTTCTGCATGCAGGCAAGGAAGGGCAGATAATCTGCCATGTCTGGCATTAGCCTTAGAGAATTTATCCGCAGGCTGAGAATGTGTAATATCAGGCAATTGCCTAAATCACAGAAATAACTCTTAACCAGAAAACTCCATATCTCAAGCATTCCATATAATAGATTCCATACCTGTAAAAAAAAATATATTGCCTCTGCTTTTACTGAAAAAAAAGTTTTTTGGCCTTTTGAAATCTTGAGAGGCACAGGTCTTTGTGTGCAGGCAGAGGATCAGCTTTGTGTGCCCTTGCCCTAAGAATATGTTTTGGGTTGTTTACTACTCTGCAATCACAGGACCCCCTTCCTTAAATTGTGACTATAGGGAGCTGCTGTACTAGTGTTTGTGTGCATGTAACACCCACAAAAATATAACCATATGCATCCCTCTGCAACTATACTGTGGACTTGGCTGGTAGCAGTTGTATTGCCTACCATGGCCCTGTCCAGTGGCGTAACTACTCCCTGGTGGGTCCTGGTACAGGATGGTCACCTGGGCCCCCCTGTCGGGCCCTTACCTCTATAAATCCCATGCTGGAGTGTTGATAGCATGTGTACTGTAAAATGTCCTCCTAGATAACCGCCTGCCGTAACCTTATCGTGGCTCTGATGGGCCCCAAGGGGGTGGGGGCCATGGTGCAATTGCACCCTCTGCACCCCTGGTAGTTACACCAATGGCCCTGTCATCTTTACCTTAGTAGTAACGGACCCCAAAGTGCTTCAGCATACTGTATATTTTCTTATTCTTTTCAGTGGTGAACCAGTATTACACAATTTCTTTTGTTTGTATTTTTTTAAACTCCAAAAAGTTACAACTAAAAGCAATACCAATATTACTACTATGTGTTATCCCATTTTTCACAACATATAACTTACATTTTCATTCTTCCCCTTTAAACAAAAATGTGAATAAGCCTCCATGGAAATATCTCCTAAAATTATCTCATTTGAATGTACCATTTATAATATGGTCATCTGTTAGAAGGGTGGCCATGAAAGACACAGATTTGCACTAAAATGTACGGGGACCCAGGTGTGGGTTTCGGAATGATTTATAAATATCTGTTGGCTATATATTAGTCCCAAGTGTCTCGATAACCAAGAATTAAACTGGCCATACACATGCCAATAAAAGCTTCTAACTTGGCCACTCCAGGTGATATTGACAACTAGTTGGCCTATGTGTGGGGGGCCTTCCGATGGCCAGCTTAACTGATATCTGCCAAAAAGTCAACCGGATATCTATTAGGCAGGTTAGAAAATCCCTTTGGGAGAGGACCTCATCTCTGCAACAATATGCAGTTTTTTACAGACAGGTGTACTGAGGCTCATGTTATGATCTGATCATTTCATGATTGCAGGATCATACTGCTTTTAAATTCCTAAAGGTGAGTCACTTAATTCTGTTTGACTATGAGGACTTTTAGGAGGGATACACTAAATTGGCTTTTGCTATTAACATGTTTTTATAAAGAGCCAACCTATTCTGCAACCCTGTACAATAGGATTTATCTGTAAATGAAAGCCAGCTTTTGTTAACCAGTGCAATAGCCTTATTGCTGGTGTCTGATACAGGTATAGGATCTGCTATTTGGAAACCCTTTATCCAGATAGCTCCGAATTATGGAACAAATGTCTACAAAATTGTCTCGAATAGACTCCATTTTAACCACATAATCCAAATTTTTAACACTAATTTCCATTTTTTCTGTAATAATAAAACAGTAGCTTGTACTTGATCCCAAATGAGAGATAATTAATCCTTACTGGAAGCCGAACCAACCTATTGGGTTTATTTAATTTTTACACGATTTTCTAGTAGAGTTAGGAACATCCATTAGCTGGGAAAACCCAGGACCCTAGCATTCTGGATAAAGGATCCAAAACCTCTACATGTTTTAGGTTAATTGAATGTGCTTATACAGGCAATAATCCTAAATCTCTAAAAGTTGAGTTTTAACCAAAAACTGTTAAATTTAGAGAGCAACCTTTATCTTTGTAATTTCTTCCTGTCTGTATTCTATTTACTTTTGAAAATGCTAGGAGAAAAGGGTCAAATGCTAGTACCTTAGCATTGATAAGGTAAAAGCTTTTTCCAAGCACTCTAAATTAATTTATTTCATTAGGTTAGGTTTGCACAGACAATTTTTGTCACCCAGTGACCTGACCAGTCTGGCTCAGTCTCAGCAATCTCTGAAGACAGATGGAAAGGTTGTACAAAGTTAGAAATCAATGTTGGTTCCATTTCACGAGACTTCTATTTTACCCGTTGGAGTTGAATTAAATTTGTCAAATCTGGATTTCAGTGAGTTTATAATGTAATATATTTGTTTGGTACATTTTATTTAATTCAGTATAAACCAAAGATTCTTAATCCATGGGTCAAGATCCAATAATGGACCTTTTATCCACCGTTTAGAGTGGCAGAGTCGTTTAACTGCCCCTCACTTTCATATTAAAGTGATGAATATTGAGACTTGATGCTCCTCTGCTTTCCACCGAGTTTGTGTACCACATAAGCCCTTCGCTTACGTTAAGATGGCCATACACGGGCTGATAAAAGCTGCTGACAGACTCAGCAGCTTATTGGCCCTTGTGTAGGTCCCTCCAACTGACTTCCCTGATCGATATCTGGCCGAAAGTTGGCCAGATGTCCATCGGGCAGGGTTAAATATCCTGTTGGATATCTGCTGCATCTGTTCGTTGATGCTATACTGTGATCTGACCACCCATATTGGCTACATTATGCCCTAGGACCCAACAGTCGGATCGGCCTGATATCACCCACTTCAATGTGGGCATATCGGGGAGAAATCTGCTCATTTGACGAAATCGCCAAACGAGCTGATCTCTACGTGTATGGCCACCTTTACTGTCTGTCTCTCTCTCCCACATGTCCTGCCAGACCCTGAATGTGCCTTTACTTTACCCTTATCCATATAATATAGCCTCTCCCATGGCCCCCAACACTTCAGGGGGAAAAAACAATGTGTGCTGAGACCTATTCACTTTGTAAAGGTGAATTATAGAAGCGTATAACCTAATTTTTGCAGGTCACTGGAATGCCTGATTGTTGCACCAATCTAGGAGAATCCTGCCAGATTTTCCTAAGTTTTGACCCAGGCAACTCTTCCGAAACTTGGACTGTCCAGGTCAAAGACAGTCAGGTGGCAACTATGTATACTCTTGTATTGCACCTTCATATAATTCCCCAATTCAGCTATATCTACATTCTAGTACAGGTATGGCATCTGTTCTTTGGAAACCCATTATCCAGAAAGTTCCGTATTCTGGAAAGGCCATCTCCCATAAACATCATTATAATCAATTATTCAAATTTAAAAAAAAAATATTCCCTTTTTCTCTGTAATAATAAAACAGTGGTTTGTACTTGATCCCAACTAAGATATAATTAATTCTTAGAAGCAAAACCAACCTAATGGGTTTATTTAATGTTTACATGATTTTCTAGTAGACTTGAGGTATGAAGATCCAAATACAGAAAGATCAGTTATCCGGAAAACCCCAGGTCCCGAGCATTCTGGATAACAGGTCCCACACCTGTGTTCACGTAATCAAATGGCATTCACAAAGGCAGTGTGATACAAATGTGCAATTACTTTATTGACATGGCTCGTTTGTTACTCTATTTTTAAAATTATTTTGGATGCATACACTTTGAGCAGGTAAATCATCTTTATACTACAAGACAAACACTTTTAAGTAATTTTGGATATTTAGTACTTTTAAGAAGGAAAAAAAAAAAGATGCATTTTGCACCAAACAAAATACTTTAAAAAAAAAAATGCCTTTAAAAAAAGCTCTTTCCTGAAATCTTTTCTGTGTCAATTATTATAGCTTTTTGTACCTGTCTATGGATGCCTGATTTCAGCAAGATTCTCGGCAGCCATACACCACCAGTCTGTATTACATAGGAAGGGAGAGAGCATTGCTTTATCTGTGAAATCTTTTTGCGTAGTATTGTTCTTGTTGCTAGTTGTTGCAATTTATAACGTAACAAAACTGGGACACATTTTACTGTTCCTTGCCAATCAGATGTAAACTGATTATTTCTCTCTCCCTAAATTTAAGGTTTGAGGGATATCTGTGGGTGGTAATGGAAATTAGACAATTCCCAGATGTTGATAAATGCAATTTATTAAGACCTACTTTTAGTCACTGGTTGTCATGTTTGCTCTAGAGGTGTGCACAGTCAGTGCTTCAGAAGGATATAGTTGCTGTTGAAATAATGAACGCATCATATAGTCTTTGATAACAAACATATTGATGTTTTAGTGCATTAAACAGACAACTTCTTAGGCTTGATTACTGCTAAGCTAACTCATTGCAGCTTTTGGAAGATACTTCTAAGGGTTGGGGCAGATTCAGGGAGATTTAGTTGCCTGGCGACCAGTGCAGGGCCAACCCTGGGCAGGCGCCCTAGACAGCCTGCCTGGTAGTAGCACCCAGCAATCATGTGCATAAAGGCGCGATCGTGCATGCGCGAAAAGCCCTGTCTGCGCCCGCTCAGAAAACCACGGGACACCTCACACACGAAAGACAGAGCAGGGACGGACTAGAGGGTAGAGAAGGTGCATGCCTGGCGCCCCCCCAGCTTTGCACCCTAGGCAAGTGCCTACTCTGCCTACCCCTAGTTCCGGCCTCTTCTGTGGGGCAACAATCTCCCTGAACTGCCTTCCGTCTGCTTGAATGAAGATTCGCCTGCCCTAATGGAGGTGATTCTTCATTCAGGCAGGAAGAAAGCAGTTCGGGAGATTGTTGCCCTGCAGAAGAGGCGATTAGTCGCCAGGCAATTCTCCTCGAATCTGCCCGTCTGCCCCAACCCTAATAGATGCTAAAGGGAGCTGTGCTTTATTAACATCCAACTATCTCTGAAATCGTCGCATGATTACCACTACTTATTCACTTTATGTATTTTTAATATTCTTCTCTCCCATAAAATATGTATACATTTTGTTTTCCCCAGCTAGTGTATTTTATTTTTATTCTTTATTGTGTTACCTATTTTATGTGGTTTTAAAGATACTTGATATTCATTTCAAAACTGACCATTTAGTCAGCTCTATCTGTGCAATTTTTGTCGGTGAAGCCCAAGGCCGGTAAGTCATACACCTTCAGCTCTGTCATCTTACAAAGTCCTCTGCAGTAATCCGCTCTATTGATGACATGAATTAATTTCATAGAATCTTGATTCATTTCTCTGCTCAGAAGCTGTTGTATTTCTGCAACTACAATCTGCCACATGTTGCAGTACTTTGCTTTTCTCACTCGCACAGAGAATAGCAATAGTGCCTGCAAACAATGGCTACTGGTGACAGCTGGTAATGGTATGTTGAGAAACTCATTATGTTGAATTTGTAAAGGGAAGTCTACAGAGCCGTCAAACCAGGTTCAACTATGGATGGAATTTTTTCCTATTCAGTTGCCCAGTAAAAATTCATTTGGGTGCAAATTACACTGAGCAGGAGACTGTGCTTTGTGTGAGGGTGGATGCAAAACAGGATGAATCCACAGAAGTTTTTGTGAGTTGAATTATGTATAAGTTTTCGAGGAAGTATTTTCTTTTAAGTCTCGAGTTGATGGTTTGCGATACAAAAAAAGTCCCCTAATTCATAAATGTTCTTTCCAGATCCTGTCAATCAGGGAATTTCCAGGTACATTTTTGTTTGGAGAGAACATAAAATTGAAAGTGCAGAAAGCTATTTTTTTCCGGCGTGCATTTGCTTCTATTGTATGCAAAACTCCCTGCAGCTTTTTGACAATATCAAGGCCATTTCAAATCACATTTAAAATGACCCTGAGGCATGGTGGGGAAAGAAATTATGTTTGTCTCATACTTTTTAATGGATTCATTTATATTATGCTTGTAACTGCATGATTCTGGCCAGACTACTGTGCATCTGAGTTCTGTGGGATTACTTTGGAACATATACCTTGCACAGCAATATAGAACCATGCTGTAACTAAATTGTTTTTTTTTGTTCTTGTCCTGAAATATTTTTTTTTTGCCAGTACACAACTACATAAAAACATATAACAGCACCCTTGATTTCGCACATTTCAACATAAATGCACAGGCCACATGGTATATAGCTGAGAGTTTTAATACGGGACACATGAGCTGAACTTGCATCTAGGCGATTGTTATTTAGATGAATGAATCCAGAGCATTTTGCCACCAGCCTGTAGCTTGAAATTTCCCGGGTGACAATGCACATAGAATTGCCCTATGTGCCATCTCCCTAAGGGCATAACTGCATGGGCGTTTGTGGTCCGACATGACTCGACTTTTTATTTCTACCATATTTCATACCATATTTTTGGCGCATCCAACTTGACGTCTGAGTTTTATATTCTTTAGAAGTATATTTTTGCTGAAACCGCAATCAAATTTGAGTATTCGTTTTCCCCATTTGAGTTTTTTCATAAATCCGGAACCATTCGAACTGAGTTTATTTGATGTAATAAAACCCTCACAAACATCTAAAACTCGATCTTTGATATATAACCCCTAATATGTTGCTACTAAATAATTAAACAAGGATAATACTATGCCGCAGTGTACACATCAATCAGTGTAACAAGGTAGCCAGTCTTCACATATATTTTTTGATGGACTGTGAGTACTGACAATTAATGGTGTGGTAATTCTTCATGACTACAAGTGGGGTGGCATATGCTGCTGCTTGGGGAGATTAGTTGCCCAGTGACAAATTGCCTCTTCTTTGGGCGACTGATCTCCCTGAACTGCCTTCCCACTGGCTAGAATGTAAATCGCTGGCAGGATTGCACTTGGATCGCTTAATTTTTCTGAAGTTGCAGAAAATTGCCTCACGGGGGAAACTTTGAGCGACTTCAGAAACTGAATCATTCCTAGTGCCATCCCGCTAGCCATTTACATTCTAGCTGGCGGGAAGGCAGTTTGGGGGAGATTAATTGTCCGCTGAAGAGGCAGTTTGTCACAACGTGTGCCACCACCCTAAGGCTTAGTCCAGACGGGGAGATTCGGGGGCGATCCGTCGCCTGGCGACTTTTCGCCGCGACAGATCGCCCCGAATAGCTAGGCACTAGCGAGGCTTAAAAACGCCGGCGCGTGTTCACACGGAGCGGCGTGATTTTTAAAATCGCGCCGCTCTGTGTGATTAAGCGCAGGTGTTTTTAAGCCTCGCCGATGCCTAGCTATTGGGGAGATTCGGGGGCGATCCGTCACGGCGAGAAGTCGCCAGGCGACGGATCGCCCCCGAATCTCCCCGTCTGGACTAAGCCTAACACTTGTTATTCAATTTTATATCCAGTCCTGAGGAAAAAAAATTATCAGATTTGCTGTTCCATGTGTCCTGCAACTTCAGGGTTCACATATTTTATGGCTCAACTTTCTCATCTACCTACTTTTGTACTTTTGAAATAGTTAATGAATGAATGCTAGTGGTTGCTTTTATTCTGCTTAGTAATTCTTGGTTTTCTAGTTTTGGCAGTTTAATTGCTTTACAACATTTGGTGGTATGTTTATAGCTTTTAAATAACCCTTGTCCCCTGGCATTGTAAATATTTTTGCTACATTCTTCCTTCCTTCTGATATTTGTGTATTGTTTAAATTTATTGTAACTACTAACATAAAGGAACAGATTTGCAGTCATTTTAAAAACTTTCCATTATTTCAGTTTTTCAGCATGCTTTTTTAAATGTCTATTGTTTATGGGTCAGACCATTGCAGATTCATTGAACAGTTATGTCCCATGTGGGCCCCCTTAAATTCGCTGACTAACTCAGGAAGCTGCGTTCTGTTATGTTACACATCCAGTTCTCCAGCCTTTATACATTACGTTTTTGGCTAACTAACAATATTAGAAACATTTTTATTTATCACAGCCTATTTATTTACCCAGTTTTTATTTTTACACTAAACTGGTCTGTTAAAGCAGTCCGAAACATTGGTAGAATTGATGCAGGTATATGCTTTGTGTGGTTTTGATGAATAGAAGCACATTTCTGGAAATTCTTTAAGACCCCCCCCCCATTTTGATTTATAATAAATCTTGCCCTTCATAGTCAAGAAATTAGGATTTCTGTTCTGGCTAATAAGCAGCCATTTCTCAGTGACGTCTTTGACACGCCTGTATGTAAGTTTTACCTTGTTTTGAAACAACCAACTGGTAAATTATGTTGTTGTTGTTGCCATAATAAAAGTCTTAATATACAGTGTATAAGCTTTTTTATTTATAGAGTGCATAGTCTGTTTACTAAATTAAAACATGGCAATATATGAAAAAGCCTTTCAAACAATCACTTGCATCTTACTTCATAAATCACTAGGCCTTTTATTAAAATGCCAGTATAATTATGGGCCTGTGTTGCCTGTCAGGCTGGAAAACATATGACCTAACTGGCCACAGCCATTAATAGAAAAGTGACCAGATAAATTCAGTTCTCCATCCAGCAGTGTCCTTAGCGATATTTCATACACGGTCTGCTGATACTTTATTTGACAGGGCAGTGCCTGTATATACATTTTGTTTCTAAATAGCATGTTATGGATTATTACTAAAGTTCTGAAAAGGTGATTGAATGCTAGCGATTTGCTATCGCTAACATTTGTTCTCCCTTTTTTCCCCAGCAGCTACATAATAGATGGTTTTGCCTCCCTGGCTGAAATTAAGCACATGACAGTTTAGTAGATATTTTAAACACATGACAGAAAATGTTTGTGCAGCTATAATAAAAACATAATTGATAAAATATTTACAGAACGTAGGGGCTTCTTTATCAACAAACTCGAATTGTGTTAAAATTCCTGAATTCAAAGTTTGAATGTAAAACTTTGGCATCTAAAAGCTTGCAAGTTCATGTGAGTTCTAGGTTTGTAGACCCATTGAAAACTCCGTAGAATACGAATTTGATGCATTCAAGTTTTTTCACAGTTTGACTCAATCTAGTTTTTTTTACTAAATGATTATACATTTGGGTTTGGTGAAATTTAGAGTTTATTTGAATTAAAAAAAACCCTTCTAAAATTTGAATTTTGATAAATAGGCCTCCTAGTGTGATTTTTTTTTTTGTTAAACATTGCACTCCTGGCATATTAAAACCAAAATGATGTTTTATCCCAAAAAAATGTTTAATACCATTTCAACTTTGCATGCAACGTTTGTATTATTAAAATACAAAGTTGTAATAAGGCATGATTGCAGCTCATTAAAGCAACTGAAGAGAATATTTTAACATTCTTTCACATACAAAATAAAAAAGGTTATACTGTAGGAATGAGGAACCTGTTGCAACAGCTTTTAGTCTATAGGGAAAATGGAATTGAAACCTGTGTTTTTCTTGCTATTAACTGAATGTGTGAATATGCATTGTAAACATGGAGATATTGTTGTTGCAAGGTTATTTTATGTGTGGGTTTTGATGCAGATATTTTATGGTGTGAACAAGGAGTTACTCTACATAGTTATAGCATCAGAAATCTCTGAAGGTATGAGTGAAAGAAGTTAATGGAAAAAATCTCCATTATTTATTTATATTTTTCTATTTAGCACCATCACATTTAGGCATTGCTTTTAGTGATGGTTTCTCATGTACATTAATCCCGGCCCCAGTCAAGCAATTAAAGGGATGCTGTCATGGGAAAGCATGTTTTTTTCCAAATGCATCTGTTAATAGTACTGCTCCAGCAGAATTCTGCACTGAAATCCATTTTCCATTTTCAAAAGAGCAGACATATATTTTATATTCAATTTTTAAATCTGACATGGGGCTAGACATATTGTCTGTTTCCCAGCTACCCTCCGTCATATGATTTGGGCTCTGATAAACTTAAGTCATTCTTTACTGCTGTACTGCAAGTTGGAGTGATATCACCCCCCCCCCAGCACAAAAGAAGGTAACCAGATAGCAGTTCCTTAACACAAGATAACAGCTCCCTGCTAGATCTAAGAACAACAACTCAATTCAGTTACATTGAGTAGGAGAAATAACAGCCTGCCAGAAACCAGTTCCATCCTAAAGTGCAGGCACAAATCACATGACTGGGGGCAGCTGGGAAACGGACAATATATCTAGCCCCATATCAGATTTCAAAATTGAATATAAAAAAATCTGTTTGCACCTTTGAAAAATGGATTTCAGTTCAGAGTTTTCCCATGACCGTATCCCTTTAAGGTTCCTATCAAATTCACATAAACTAGGGTCAGTTAATCAACCTGCTGTATGCGTTTTGCATTGTGGAGGGAAACTGGAGTACCTAGCGTAATCCTACCCAGCCACAGGGAGAAAGTAATTTAAATTACATAAGTGCTCAGAACATTAATCTTGGCTAATTTTACATGAAGTTATCTGGGAGGCTATATTTGACTTATAAATTGCGGAAAGCAGTTGGCAAAATAAATAGTTATTAATTTTAAATTCACTGAAGGTCATGTGTGTGTTTTTTTTTTTTTTTTTTAAAGTATCATTATTGATCAAACTTTAAGCAAGTTAACTTCCATTAACAAGAGGCTGGTATATAAAACATTTTTATTTAGTATGTGCTATAGTTTATATAGCTATTTCGTAACCTTCAAAAAGCATTAATTGTTTTCCTTAAACATTCTAACAACTATTTTAACATATGCTTTTTGTATTCTAATTTTTAGAACTCCAAACGAGACTGGAGGCCGTTGGAGGAGCACAGTTGTACTGATATTCCATGGCTCCTACTGTTCATTCTGTTTTGTGTTGGAATGGTGAGTAACTTTTTTGAGCCTATTGCAACTTGGGCAAAGACATCCCCCCCCCAACATTTTGTCCCCTGAGCCACATTAAAGGGAAGAATTCTCTGTGTTGCAATGAACAGCTGTTTCAGGCAACAGATTGTGTTTCAAACCTCCAAGGTAGGAACTGACTGAGCTCCAGCCTTGAAGCCAATGGCACAATGTAACAATAGTCTGCTCCTCTAAAGCTAAGACTCCAATGAATTCCACC
Source organism: Xenopus borealis (assembly GCA_024363595.1). NCBI lineage: Eukaryota > Metazoa > Chordata > Amphibia > Anura > Pipidae > Xenopus > Xenopus borealis. The sequence continues at coordinate 129,559,208 of CM044431.1, forward strand.
GTGTGGCTGGCAGAGAGCTAACTATCATTCAATTAGTCTGTACAAGCAGTGGATGGAAATGCAAGGGAAAAGTATAAAAGTTGTTTACAATTTTCTTTTCTTTTTTTGTAATTTTTTTTTAAACTTACATTGTCTCAATTCTAAAAAAATTGGAAAATAAAGAAAGAGAAAATGTAATAAATATCACAGAGTAGCACATTCTTAAATTAAATAAAGTTTGACAGACCTATTTTAATGTTTTTACATTTTCTTTTCATTATGCAAGATTGTATTTATTATTTTGTGTTAAAACATAACACCTGTCGGTGCAATACCAATATCTGCATTCCTCTTGGGTTAACTCCTACGAATGCATAAATAGAAACAAAAAAGCTGCTAGTTGGTCAATTAAATGCAATAGCATGAAAATATTTTAAGGACCTCTGTCCTTTTCTCACTGTTATCGTTTGAAACTTGAAAATGTTTGCATTCTGTTAAATTTAATCTCCACTTAAAATAAAAATAAACCATCAGCCTGCAGCAGTTGTTGTACAACTTTATCATTGTGTGTGTTTTTTTCTATTGGTGATGATGTCTGCCTGTCCCCACCATTTGCATCAGCCTGAATGTTTATCTGCCATCAGAATTGGTGACAGGCTGCTATAGTAGATAGTATTTTTGTCTGCCACAATTGTAGTGTAGTCTGTTTTAAGCCATTAAGGCAGTTATTAGTCAAAGGTCGAATTTTAGTCACAATTCTAATATTTTCAGATTTATGGAAAAAACTTGAATCCGTGAATTTGGGATGAACAACCCAGAAACTCAAATGAATAGAGTTTCCCCCGGGAAAAAAAAGATATGTAAACCCCCTCCACTAAAAATTAATCAGTGAATAGGCCCTTTGAAATCTTTAGATAACTGCCACACTGGTTGTTCAAAGGTTTACTGTAAAGGCAGCCATAGACAGTACAATTACGGTCTCTCTTGGAAGATCTTTCCAAGAAAGATTTAGTTTCAATACACAGGTGTACAGCTGTATCATCAGATATACAAGTAGAAATAATAGGATTCTCTCTGCATCAGACGATTTAGCACTAACCAGTGGCTGATATTTGGGTGCCTTCAAAGGCAAAATTTTCAGTCCAGCCCAATCAACCAGCTGACCGATATCCAAGTCTTCTGCCGATATCCGTCAGCTCTTTTCCCACTATACATGCACTGAATATTGTAAGAAAATTTATTTTGTACGATGTTATCTGTGCGTCTATGGCCACCTTAATGCTGCAGCATCCCCTTAATCACTTAGAAAGCCTTCTCCTCCTCCAACCAACTCTGCTCCCTCCTTCAAGGAATTTGCTTTGGCTATTGACTTATGAACATGCTCAGATTACTAAACACACCCTCCAGTCCAGTGATCCTCAAACTTGGCCCTCCAGCTGTTAAGGAACTGCATGTCCCACAATGCATTTGCCTGACTGTGGCTGTCAGACTCCTTCATTGCATTGTGGGACTTGTAGTTCCTTAACAGCTGGAGGGCCAAGTTTGAGGATCACTGCTCCAGTCTAACAGCCAATGAAGAGATCACATTGCTGGTTCCCATAGAAACTCTACTCTAGCTGTCTGATTCTAATTTGTTTCTCCTAACCACCTCTCCTGACGTCAGCTTAACCATTACAGTGCTCAACCCCAGCATAACTTTTATTAAAGTATTCTGTGCCTGTGTAAACCTGAATTCTGCATTGCATGAACTTTACAGCATACATGTCCTGTTTGCAGATGTCAATGTTACTGATGATGTGTCAGAGGGAAAATGGCCACCTGGTGAAAGCTATTATTTGTTTTAGGAAAATGTGATGGCACTGGCAAATGGAGGGGGTACATGCAGAACAAGTGATGTGGCTTGGGTGGGGTAGATATGCCCAACTGGTAGGAAAATGTAGGCTTTACATGTCCTTTAACATCTTCAAATGGTTCAAGGGACCTCTGCCATTGATTTTTACATGACCCTGACAGGTTTTAGTGGGAGTATTTTCAGATTCAAGCTATTTCCAGCTTCAAAACCAAAACGTTACCATGGCATTCCATACTTATGTAAAGGCACAAGGCTGCAGGGCAAGTGCTTTTATGCAGGGCATATTGTGTTTCATGTGAAATTTTAAAATAAATAGACGTACAAAATAGCAAAAATAAAAGACAAGTACAGCATACAATAAATAAATAAATAAATATATATATATATATATATATATATATATAATTCTGATAATAAACTGTATTTTGTCAGAATAAAAAAAAAAACAATGAAAACCAACACTTTCGAGTTTATTATATTTTTGAGTTCTCAAACATCTAATTGACATGCTAATTATTCCAAGGCAGCATGCAGAGCTTTCAGATTTTGCTTCTGTTTGCTTGTGTGAAGACAAGTAATTAGTTATTCCAAGTTATTCTTTTCTTTTACAAGTTGACATGTTAACATGTTGTGACAACAGCAAAAGGTAAGGAGATCACATTTGAAGGGATGCATATTAGATCTTGGACAGGCTAAACATTAAGGCAGAATTTTTTTTGTTCATGTTAATAAAAAAACGTGGTAGTGGTGTTTTGCAAAGTGCTCAGATTATTCACTTTTGTAGTACGCATTGTCAGGAAAGAATCTTTGCAAGCTATATGATCTGAAGATCGCTTGGTTAAAACAGACACTAGTGAATGACATTGTTGCATAGCTATTTATGGAAAATATATCTGTCAAGTTTGAAAAATCATTAAAACAAACATAAAAAAGTGTTTTCCCTCTAATAAGGATTAATTATATATTAATTGGGATCAAGCACAAAGTACTGTTTTATTAATACAGAGAAAAAGGAAATCAATTTTAAATATCTTAATTATTTGATCAAATTGTAGTCTATGGGAGATGACCTTTCTGTACAGTTGTGCTTATAAGTTTACATAACCTGGCAGAATGTATGACTTCTTAAGCATTTTTAAGAGAATATGAATGATGACACGAAAAGTTTTTTTTTTCACTCGTGGTTAGTGATTGGCTGAAGCCATTTATTGTCAAACAACTGTTTTCCTCCAGTATTTTTTGATAACTTACTGCATTCATTTTGCCATCAATTCTGACCAATTTCCTGTGCCTTTGTAGCTCACACATCCCCAAAACATCAGCGATCCACCACCATGTTTCACAGTAGGAATGGTGTAGCTTGTTGACTGGCAACTCGACCATGCAGCCCATCTTATTGTTCATCTTGAAACAGCCACACCACATATTTTTAGAGAGTCCTGTATTCCACCTGAAGTTTTTTGTAGGTTTTTCCTTGCATAACGAACAATTTTTCTGGCAGTTGTGGCTGAAATTTTAGTTTCATTTGGTTTGGTTGCAACAGAACCCCTAATTTTCCATTTCTTAATTAGAGTTTGAACACTGCTGATTGGCATTCTCTATTCCTTTGATATTTTATTATATCACTTTCCTGTTTTATAGAGTTCAACTACCTTTCCCGCAGATCCTTTGACAATTTTTTTGCTTTCCCCATGACTTAGAATCCAAAAAACATCAGTGCAGCACTGGATGAAAGATGCAAGGGTCTGTCAGGAGTCCAGAAAGTCACTGACCTTTTATACACACCCACTCATTACAAGCAAACAGATCAGAAGTGAAGATGTTTACCTTTTTGTTTTTATTAAGGCAAATCACCCGTGTTTGTAAACTTTTGATTAGGGTCATTTGGGTAGTTTGTGTTGTGATTATTATTTAAAAAGAGTAAACACAGTTGTTTGACAATAAATGGCTTGTGTTATCATTCATATTCTCTGAAAAATGGAAATCATATATTCTGCCAGGGTATGTAAACTTATGAGCACAACTAATTTATAGTTTTCTGGATAAGGGGTTTCCTAATACTAGATCCCATACATGTAGTTAATAAATAATGCTGTAGAGATAAAAGGGAGACATTTTGCTAGTACAGGTATGGGACCTGTTATCCAGAATGTTTGGTTTACTATTGGTCGAATTTCGAATTGAAAAAAATTCGAAATTCAACCATGGGAATTAAAATCATTCGAATTCGAAGGTTTTTACCATAATTCGATTGAACGATCAAATTGTTCGAATCAAATGATTTGAACGATTTTAAGCATTCGATCGAATTTTTATAATTCAATCAAAATTCGCCAAAGCTACTTCGGCAGATTGAAACTGGTGAACTAGGCAGTCGGATAAAAATTTAAAGGGGAAGTTATTCGATAGTCGAGTATTCATATAGATTTTTATTCGAATTATTCAAATCATTTGAGTCAATCGAATTTACTGAATTCACTGGCCGAATTTACCTAATTTGCATGTTCGAAATTCGAATCTTTTTGAAAATTTGATAGAAATTCGAATCGTTCATGTGAATAGGTGTGAATTTAGTAAATTTGCCCCTAAATAAGCCCAATATTTTGGTTTTGCCTCCAATAAGGATCAAGTACAAGCAACTGTTTTACTATTACAGAGAAAGGAAATGTAGATTTGAGTAAAATGGAGTCTATGGGAGACAGCCATTCTGTAACTCAGAACTTTCTGGATAACAGATCCAATACATGCACAGGTAAGGGACACGTTCTCTGGAAACCCCTTCTCCAGAAAGCTCAGAATTACGTGAAGGCCTTCTCCTACAGACTCCATTTTAAACAAATAATTACACATAACCGTAATGTTTTCTTGATTCCAACTAAGATCTAATTAATCCTTATTGGAGGCAAAAATTGGAGGTTTATTTATTTTTACCAGATTTTGGACACCCAAATTACAGAAAAATCCCTTATGGCAAACCCCAGGTCTAGACCATTCTGGATAATGGGTCCCTCACCTGAAATACAAGCTAGCATGACCTACACTAAATCAGTATTGTAATGTGAATTGTGTATAGTAAATAGGGTTGCCACCTTTTCTTGAAAAAAATACCGGCCTTCCTATATATTTTTTTTTTTTTCCTATTAATAACATTGGGATCAACCACTAAAAATACCGGCCAGGCCGGTAAAATACCGGCCAGGTGGCAACCCTAATAGTAAAAGCTTGGAATTGCCTAATGCTGGCATTACATAGGTAGATTGTGGCTGCCCTTCAAAACAGGCCCAGATATTGCTATCCAGTATTGATTGGACTAGGGAGTGCATGTGGTCTGCAGAATCTAGGTAGTGCAGAATCAAATGAGTCTTTCCAGCAAATGGATCTTACCACATATAGCCAATGTATTACAGAAACTTGATGCAGGGAAAACAAAATGTACTACTCATTTGAGGCTGATTCCTTCTAACATTTGAGCTGTGTTATTTATTTTTTTAAAAAAAACTCACGACGCAGACAGCATGTCTGAAAACAGCATTTTTTAATGGTGCATTCCTCCTTGGCTGTAGCTTTTATTCTATACTGTGCTTGTTGCTGAGATGCTGCCTAAAGCATAATGATCCCAGCAATAAAAAATACTGATAATAAACACATATTTCATGCACAACTTTTATACGCACTACTTAGCAAAGTAGCTTGTTTTCATTCTCTATAAATGATAGTGCTTTTAAATTAGTATTGATCTTATAAAGGAACTGTTCAGTATAAAAATGGAACTGGGTAAATAGGCTGTACAAAATAAAAAAAAATGTTTCTGATATAGTTATTTAGCCAATAATGTCATCTATAAAGGCTGGAGTGAGTGGATGTCTAATATAATAGTCAGAATACAACGTCCTCCTTTGCAGCTTTCTAACCTGTTTCAAGTTGCTAATCAATCAGAGACTTGAAGGGGCCATAACTGTTCAGTTATTTATTTATTTTTTTTAACTGAAATGTTTTATTTATGTTTTCTGTTTTTTCACATATCAAACATACATGTTATGCCAGTTTAAGGTTAATAAGGGAGAAGTAAAAAAAAAAAAAAAAAAAAAAGGGGGAGGGGGGGTAAAGAAAGAAAAACAAGATAGGTCTTAGGCGGCTGGGGAACATTCTTAAACATCTCAATATTGTCATTATTGTTACATTTGAGGTTTCCTGGGGTTGAGCATTGTTGTGGATAGTTTAGAAATGTTTCACAATTGTAGTACTGCCGAAAGTAATGGGTCATTCTCGTAGACCAACCATGGTAGCCATATTTTGTCATACATTGCACGATCATTTAGTAGCATATACGTTAGCTTTTCATTGGTTGCTATATCCATAACTGTTCAGTTATTTTGCTTTTATAACTGGCCTGCTTGCAAAAGATCAAAACCAAACTAATTGAACAGTTATGTCCCCCCCCCTTCAAGTCACTGGCTAATTATGAGTTTAGAGTTATTCAAAGGATGAAGTAGTGTTCTGGATACTGTTTTAGACATCTGCTCATTCTAGCCTTTATACATTACATTTTTGGCTAACTGACTATATTATTCACATAGCTGTGAGTTACAATTTCTGTTAAATCTTTGGCAATCACAATACAAGTAATCTTTGGTTGATTATGAAGCACCGTCCGTAAATAGATGGATAGCTGTCCTTAGATCTAGGGGAAATTTAAAGGAAAACTATACCCCGAAAAT
>CM044431.1:129590341-129606419 GCA_024363595.1 Xenopus borealis
AAAGTGTTTTTATTCAGTAACACAGCATGTATCCGACGTTTCGTCCCACCTGGGGACCTTTATCAAGGTGGGACCGAAACGTCGGATACATGCTGTGTTACTGAATAAAAGAACATCTTATTCACAAATCTCGCTGTAAGAGTGCTGATCCTTCTATAAACCTATATGATGTTATTTTGATCATGCACCTCAACTTCACTGTGGATGCCAGCAGCTAAGATATGTATATGTATATGTACTATTTAAATTCAGATGTTGCCTAATCTCACCAAATCACATGGGTATTTCTGTATCTAAAGAACAAAACTGTTCTGATTTAAAAAATAAAACAAAATACCCCTATCTCGTTGCTGCCAAGATAATAAATGCTTATAAATGATGGATCTTCTTTGTAAGTGATTTATAGTGTTCAGATACAAAGTGCTGCTTAGATCTTTGCAGAAACAAATAATAACGCATATGAGAGCTGAGTAATTGCAGCCAAAATGCGAGGTATTTCAGTCTGTACTTTAGCCAAACTGCTGCTTATTCTTTGTTATTCGTTTTATATTTTATACCAATTTAATTCTGAGTGAATTGCTTTATAGTACATGTACTATATTAAATTCAGTTACGTGTAAAATATATAGTTTTCTTCAGTTGATGTGTTCCCATGTGTTTAAAGAGCTATTATATCTTCTTTTTATGTTTTTTTTTTTCTAAGGAATTAATTAGCTTTTTAAAGGTTATCACTGACTATTTGATGCTACCATTTTATGTCTACCACAGTCTTTATGGGAATGACAGAAGAGATGAAATATGATTGTGGAGTTAAAAAAAAGACTGTCTTCACATTTAAGTCCTCAGAGGGAAACCATTACTTAGACATGGGTTGGGGGCATAATCTGACTTATTTTGGAACATCTCAACCCAAAAAGAGTCATTGATAGTAAAGCCCATATATGAAACGTCAGGACAGAAACAACCCTTAGAGAATCAATAAATAGCCAGGGAGTGTTGATCCTCTACTAATCTTTGGGAACAAAAGGGTACACAATGCATGCCCTGGCACCTGTTCATGAAACTTTATTTAGTACAAGTATAGGACCTGTTATCCAGAATGCTCGGGACCTGGGGTTTTCCAGATAAGGGATCTCTCTGTAATTTGGATCTTCATCCCTTAGATCTACTAGAAAATCATGTAAGCATTAAATAAACCCAATAGGTTGGATTTGCTTCCAATAAGAATTAATTATATCTTATTTGTGATCAAATGCAATGTATGGTTTTATCACAGAGAAAAAGGTAAAAGAAAAATGTGGATTATTTGTATAAAATGGAGTCTATGGGAGACTGCTTTTCTGTTATTTGGAGATTTCTGGATAATGGGTTTCTGGATCACATACCTGTATAAAATAGTAATGCAGGGACTGTATATTCCCCATTTTTGTGATTCCCGTTCCCTTCTTCTGCAGGTTCGGCGTTATGTGATTATTCACTCACCCCTTCCCAGTATAATTCGGACAGCAGAGCAGCATCATTATGTCCCAAGCTTCCAGTGCCAAAAAGGTAAGCTAATAAAGTGTGTTGGAATGCTTTGAGATTTTTGTATAATGGGTGCTCTTTCTGCTTGATTTGTGTTCAGTTGCATATGCAGTAGCAGCCCTACTCAATCTAAGTTTGAGTGAAGGTTTAGTGCTTGTTTTGCTCTGCATTTGTCATTTAGGACTAAGCGGCAGATAGATTCCTTAGTGAAATGGACTATTTTCTATCATTTGGCAGCTGAGGAGAATAGAGCATTGTTTTGTGCAATCAAAGTATGTGTGATAATCCTTCTGCAGTATTTGAGCTGGCTATATTGTGTTCATTCAAGGCTAAAATAGTATTTTACTTTTTTCAACTATCCCTGAGGGGAATAAAATACATTTCCCTTCTGTGCTGTATTTTTGGTAACCTTTTGTTTGTTATTGGGGTTGACCCCTGCACACAGAATAAGATAGAATGCCAGAAAGCTGTTAACCTCTGTTACAATTGATCAGAAAATGAAATGACGCGAGAGCTTCTTATTTTGTCAAGCAGTTCTCTCTAAAAGATTGTAGAGCTGCCAAGACTTCTGGAACATAATGCCTCACGGTACATGATTTGAGCTACTCTGATTTTACTTAATTGTTGAGTACATATGAAGATTACTGAGCACATAACACAGAGAACCAAATGAAAGCTTCTCTAGGTTGTCATTTAGTTCAGAGAACAAGTAGGAGTGATTAGTCTGTCAGCAGCTTTACCAGTGAAAGCTTATTTTTATAATCAGACATGAAAGGTACTTACTAAATTCTGGCGGATACTTTAACATTCAAACAGTAACTGTACCAGAGGGAGACTTACTTAACCAACTGGAATTTCTAGTGGGATTGTTTGTATCTGAATGGGTTTCTTACATTTTTAACTTAATATTCCAAAATTAGTATGTATAAAATGGGGGGAAATGATAACGAAGATTATTATTTAAAAGGGTAATATAGCTTTTTTTAATAAAGGTATTATACTTTAAATAAGCAACATACAGGCATTGGTGCAATACTATTTTTAAAGTGGACCTGTCACTCCAAAAAAATATTCAAAATCATATTTTATCAAATTGGTCAAGCAAAATGAACATTAATTACACTATATAAATTATTTTAATCTTGTTTTCTTCAGTTTGGGAATTCATAATTCTAGCAAACAGGCAGGAGCCATTTTGTGGACACTGTTATTAAGGCAAGCCTTGTATCATCTCAGAATCTTGTTTGTGCACCAGAATGGGGGACCTGATGTCTATCCCCATGTCCTGGCTACACAATTAAATGGTTAAGAGAACTGGGGAATGTGTGGGGAGCAGTGATATCTAGGAAGTGCTGAATGGAAAGTGAAAGTAATTATCTGCCCCGCCTCTATGCCTAAGGTATAGAGGAGTGGCAGACAAAATTTGATTGACAGCTGAGATATTTAAACGAGCTTAAAACAGCTATGAATGCTTTAATAAAAATTTGAAATTGGATTTCATGTTTAATTTGAAAAGGACTTTTATTATACAGATTTTTGTGTCTGGGTGACAGGTCCACTTTAATAGGGGCTTCAAATGAAAGCTGTTGGATAAACCTTAAAACATTTACGTTGTTGTCTGATTTCTGTAAAGCACCGTGGAATATGTTGGCGCTATATAAATAAAGTATAATACATAGCCCATTGGCTTATTTATTTTCTGACAGAAAAAAAACAACATAAACATTTAAGCTGGCACATGAAACTGGCTGCTTGAAATCACTCTTTGGAAAGGTCTGACCTAATCACCAGCATGTGATGATTACTATATAGCAATCAAAATCTTTTATTGTTTAGCAGCTTTCCTCTATAATTGTATATTTTTCACACTGATTGGTTTCTGGTCCTTAAAAAAATTTCAGACAAAAGGAACCTTAGTAAACATATACAGGTATGGGATCTGTTATACGGAAACCCGTTATCCAGAAAGCTCTGAATTATGGAAATGCAATAGACTCCATTTTAACCCAAATAATGCAATTTTTTAAAAATGATTCCCTTTTTCTCTAATAATAAAACAGTGCATTGTATAGTACTTGATCCAAACCATTCTACAATGAATCCTTATTTGAAGCAGAACCAGTCTGTTGGCTTTATTTAATGTTTACATGATTTTCTAGTATTAGTAGGGTATCCTGAGCATTCTGGATAACAGGTCCTATACCTGTAATGGTTTTCATATTATTGCCACCTTATTTGCATAACAAAATTATCTAGGGTCGCAAAAGTAAAATTTTTTTACTTATTTTGGAAGTCACGATTTTCCATCCCTAATTTGCATATGTAAATTAGGATTTGTATTTAGTTCGGCCAGGCACTAGGATTCATCCGAATCCTGGAAAATCCCGAACCAAAATCTGGATTTGGTGCATCCCTAATATGAACGTGGTATATGCTTTTGCGAACAAACCAAAGCACTACTGGCCAGTTCGACTGGACTTTATACTAGTGAATCAGATACACTCTGGGCTTTATTCTTACAACAGAGAAGTACTTTATTGTGACTATTATCTGTGAAATAGGACATTGCGTATTGTATTTTTTATTGCAATTTAACCTTATTAGGAGTTGGAGTTTGTATATTTTTTGCGACACAAATCCTGATTCCACAGCCCTGGTTTCTGGGCTGTCACTGACTGCTTCCCCAGCAGATATCTGACTAAATAATGGACAGGTTTTAAAATCCCATTGTACATGGACTACATTGGTGAGTTGACGTGGCCCTTTCCTGTATGATGGGGCCAAAGATCAGGTTTGCCCACCACCATGCAGGGCCAATTCAGGCCCAGAGTTCGCCAGATGAGTGGACTTGACTGTGTATGGCCAGCTTCAGTTAAAAATTTGATTCAGCAGATTGAACACAGCAAGGCTTCTCTTCATAAAATCAATGATCACACCAGAATCCACCATTTGGGGAATGCCCTGCCAGATGATATTGTGATGGCTGCTTCTATTAATGCTATTAAGAGAGGCTTGGGTCATAACCCAACTATGTTTAAAACCAGACATTTTGAGGCTAAACTATAAACTCTGCACTGTACCACACACTTCATATATAGAATGTCTGGTCAACTGTAAGCGGATGCAATATTGGGCTATGCTACAAAACATGAAATCAAGTCTGCATCTGATCTGAAATAAATTTTTGTATTGGCCATGTCAGTCCTTACTTGAGCTCAACAGAGATGCATGCAGTTCATATGTGTTTTAAAAAAAAAAGTGGGCTAAAATTCCTCAACAGCATCATGTAAGCCTAATATAAATTTATTGAAAGTGTTTGGGGCAGTTATTGCTGCTAAACATTTTTTAATTATCTGCCTTCTTCTTCATAATCATGCCAGCTTTCAAATGGGGGTCGCTGACTCCATCTAAAGAAAAATGCTTTGTAAGGCTAGGAATGTATTACCCACCTCAAATCACTACTAGCAATGTGGGTATACACCACATAACACACTTTTAAATGGAAAATAATTTACTGGTATGAACATTTAAAATAAAAGAGTGAACGTGTATAAAACAGGCCATACACAGGCACATTATGTCTCCAGCATGCAGGGCTAAGCCATCATTTATTTTTGACAAAAATTTCACTTACTATACTTGTCAGACCATCATGCTTTTTTTAATCAGATGATAATTATAACTCATCTAATCATTTTTATTGTGGTGATTCCCTATATTTTGTATCTGCAGCTTTACGATTTCACCATTATCAGACCCCAGGGATCTGGTCTCAGTCTTTGTCATTCTACTATTAAAGTCATGTTTGCATAATTCTTTTAGCAATCCTGCCTACCCAAGAATATAGCATTTGCTTACATACTGTGGTGCCCTAAACAAGTGTAAGAGAGGCTCGGCATGAAGGCAAAGTATTGTGAAATTTGTGGGTGACTGTTTATTTATAGTTTTGGATGTCCCTAGAACTTTAGGAGATTGCCTATTCTAAACGTAACTTAAACATTTTAAGTTTAAAATGATTTAAATGTTAGACCAAAAGGGGTTTCCAGTCTCCAGACCTCTGGTATATAGTGATGTGACTTCTAACTGTGCCCATTATTTGTGCAACATTATTTTATGGCCCATTTCACAATAAAATTATTGCACATCATAAATGATCTTGCTGCTTGTAACTCACACCTGGGCCCTCCAGCATGGCTCTCTCAAATAACTGATTCCAGTACAAACACAATCTACCAAAGTAACTGCCTTTTGCACAGATTCTGCATGTAGAGAGACTGAATGTCTGGTGATTATAATAGAGTGAGCTCTAATATATCCTCTAGGCAAAATGAGCCTCCCTATAAGATCTGTCAATGAATATCTAGCACACAATTGCATGAAGTGAGAAAGAAGAGAAACAGATCCTGAGAGAGGGATAGTGAAGATAAATTTGATTATTTCAGAAACAATGCATTGATTTGTATTTAGAAAGTTTCTTATTTCAGTATGATGAAGCTTATATTAAATTTTCATTTTCGCAATACTTCCCCTTTAAGGATGCCTCTGTATAACTTCATGGATCTCTAGGCCAGTGATTTTCAACCTTGTGCCTCCAGCTGTTAAGAAAGTACAAGTCCCACAATGCATTTGCCTGACTGTGGCTGTCAGACTCCTTCATTGCATTGTGGGACTTGTAGTTCCTTAACAGCTGGAGGGCCAAGTTTGAGGACCACTGACACTTAACTAAACAGTAATTAGGAAATAAGTAATCTACATTTTAAGGCAGTGATTTTCAACCTTGTGCCTCCAGCTGTTAAGAAACTACAAGTCCCACAATGCATTTGCCTGACTGTGGCTGTCAGACTCCTTCATTGCATTGTGGGACTTGTAGTTCCTTAACAGCTGGAGGCACAAGGTTGAAAATCACTGCTCTAGGCTCCCTGATCGTACCCTCAGTCAACCGTTTTGTTAAGCATGCCTTTTTTTCTTGTACCTTTTTTATAGTACTGTTGTAGAGGTTTCCAAGGACAACTGGATATGTTCTATATATAATGTTTTACATAAATCCTCAATCTCTGAAGTTGGTTTAGATTGTTTTAGGTATGTATGTACATATGCACATCTTTGCATGTATGTGTGCGTATATATCTGGGTCAAAAAAGTGATTTGAATAGTAAACAGTCTCTAAATTATGTAACATGCCGGTGCTCTATAAAAGACCATTATTTTTTTTTTAAATGTTCCCTTGCTTAGGCAGTGCCTTTGACTAAAATGTTGATGGAGCGTGAAAGCTTCTGTAGAAGACTTTAATCTTCGTAGTTTGTGTTTGCGCTTATTATTCTGTTGCCACAGTTGGGTTACAGGCAGAAGGTTATATCAAACAAGCCCATAAATCTTTTGATTTATATCTCTGCTTGCAATATCTTTATACATACAAATTGCATTTGGTTTTTGCTTGCCTGAGACCCAGAAGCTAGAAGAAGGAAACAACATATTGACCTAACGAGATGAGCGATTCATTAGTTCTCCTAACCATAGATGCAGAAGCCTTTATTAGTGATTCAGCCAGGATCCATCCACACACTGATCATCTGAAAGTTCTGTTACGGAAAACGAGAAAGCAACTGTAGTTTGAGTTGATTAGTGATCTGATGTTTAGATTAAATCTGGTTTTCAGTCCTGGCAGATATTCACAAGCCTTCGCTGTGCTGCAGATATTAACCTCATTTGTCTTCATATGTTTGTAGAAGGTTAAAATCAAAATCTTGTGGTTTCTAACTTTACAAGTGTAAAGTCTCATTCAATACTTTTTATGAAAGTAATTTGCAATGCATGCTTTTATATAATCATTTTTCTATGGAAGAACTAGCCTGAAAGGTAAGTTTGTTACGAGCACAAAACAAGGAAACCAGTGGGAGAGTTACAGGGGTAGTATCATGGATCTGTATTGGCATCATTTAAACTTTGGGAAGGGAGGGGATGCAATTCAAAGATAGCTGGCACAGGCCTTTTATTTATCATGAGTTCATGCACTCATTTTAGCATAATTGTATATGGTCTTGGCTTTCACATCCATTCAACCACTATCCCAAGTGTCTTCATCACTGCTTTAGAAGAATATGTGGCACAGGGACACCCAGTCTTTCGGCTTGTGTTGCAGAACACCTACCCTTGCTGAAGTTGACAAGTCAGGGCGCCATCAGGAGGGGTAAAGGGTGTACTGTTATCAGGGGCCCCATGGGAAGAGGCGGTTCCAAGTGACCTAAATGTGTTGGTTAGATTACCAAAGAGATGTAGCTGTAATGATGGACATATAAAATCATCCACACTTTTTTCTCCTTTGGGTGCCATTCGACTTTTTGGCAGAGCCCTCCAGCTAGGGGCCTAGGTAACAAATTGGTCAATAATTTGGGCCCCATTGTGGGGAGGGCCCTGAGAACGTCTTACAGGTATGGAACCTGTTATCCAGAATGCTCGGGACCTGGGGGTTTCCGTACAAGAGCTGTTTCTGGGATTTGGATCTCCATACCTTAAGTCTACTAAAAAATCATTTAAACATTAATTAAACCCAATAGGGGTATTTTGCAACAAATAAGGATTTATTTTCTTAGTTGGTACAAGGTACTGTTTCATTACTACAAGGAAAATCAACATTTGAATTATTTGATTATAATGGGAGTCTATGGGGATGGCCTTTTCATAATTTGGAACTTTCTGGATAATGGATCCTATACCTGTACTATGAGGCCCTGTGATTCCTGATGGCAGCCCTGAGTGTAGTTCTGCAATATGTTGAAATCCTAGATTGGCTATCTCTGAAGACTGTTTCTTTCCATCTCCTGGGCTCTGTTAATGGCAAGAACACATGGCCTCCTTTCACCTTTTCATTTCTGTGTTGATGTGACATTCTTTCCATTTTATATTTCGGTAGGAGTAATTTTTTTTCCTTTTTTGTTTTTGTTTTCTCCTTGTGTCACCAGTGCACCTATTCCATTCTTCCATCGCTGTGCTCCTGTGAACATTTCCTGCTATGCCAAGTTTGCAGAGGCCCTGATCACTTTTGTCAGTGACAATAGTGTCCTACACAGGCTGATTAGTGGAGTAATGACCAGCAAAGAAATTATAATGGGACTTTGCTTGTTATCACTAGGTAATGATATTTTTAATTACTAGCCTTCATTGTGTAGTACTGTTTAGGAACCTAACAACGCCATAAAGTGTTAATTCAATGATGCTGTTTATCCTGTTTTTTTATTTTTTTTGGGATTCCTTTAAAGGAACGTTAACATCAAAAAATGAAAGTCTTTTAAAGTAATACAGATATAATGTCTTGTTGCCCTGCACTGGTTAAACTGTCATGTTTGCTTCAGAAAATCTACAATTCTTTACATAAATAAGCTGATGTGTAGGAATGGGGGCAGCCATTCAAAGGATAAAAGGCTTGGGTTACACAGCAGATAGCAGATCAGCTCTGTAGAACATAATGGTGTTCTATGTTATCCACCATTTAACTTGTGCCATATAGCCTTTTTCAAAATTCTGCCATTGCTATACAGCAGGTTGTTTGTATGAACTATAGTAGTGTTTCTGAAGCAAACAGATCAGTTTTACCAGTGCAGGGCAACACTACGTGATATTTTCATAACTTAAAAACACTTAAAAAAATTTTGGTGTTTTTTCCTTTAATTATTTTGAAATGGCTCAGTTTTCCCCTAACAGTGTAGGATACAAACCCAGCAGCAGTAATTACCTCTAGGATAACCATACAGAGAATGTCAGCCGCAGAACATATTGTAACCAAACTATGAAATGTAATTTAAATTGGACTAAAGTTTATATGTTGAATCTGTGTTTTAAACTACACTTTTAAAGATTATTTTGCCTGTTATAAATATTTTTAAAGTTCATCATAACATAAATTGCTGTAACCAAAAACCGTCCTCCGCAAATAAAACTGAAATTATTGAATAATTAATTATATTAAGCTATGCTGTAACTAACCATATGTTGGACTAACACATTATTCCTCTTAAATGCAGCAATAGTTTTGCTTTGAAAAAACCCTGTAATACACTGTAGGGATCACTTACTACATGCAACACAGAGTGGAAATGACACAGGCACTAACAATCATGTTTTTTTGTATTATTCATTATTATTTGTATTATGTATGTTGCTTGAAGTCCCTGCACTTAAACACTGGCAACACTGTATTCATGATGGGCAGACATAGGGAGGCATGTCGGCTGCTTTTGTGTCATTTGGGATAATTCAGAAAATCCTTGGCCTCTTTCCTCCACAGGTGTTTATTATAGATATGTAGGAAAGGGGATCCACTCTTAGGCACACATCCCTGGCGTCGGCCTACATGGAGCCGATATTGGTGCAAAACGCAAATGCATGTATTTTCACACTGATGCTGGCTCCATGTAGCACCACACAGGTCTGGGCCTATTAAAGGAACAGTAATGCCAAAAAACAAGTCTTTTAAAGGAATGACAATATAATGTATAGTGTTAAAGTTCAAAAGGACCTGCCTTCTAAAATTAGTGAAACATCAGTGTTTATTCTTCAAACTTGTGCAGCCAACATTTTGGCCCACATTAGGGCCTTTATCAAGGATCTTGAAAAAAAGCCCTAATGTGGGAGAAACGTGGCGTGGGTCCTTTTGAACTTTACATACATGCTTTGACCCTGCACCCACATCAACAAAAGACTGGTTCAGAGTGCATACGTTTGTGTGTGTGTGTGTGTGTGTGATATCTTACGTTTTTATGGAATAATGCGAGTTGTCCCAAAACACTGAGCAAGCCACAGATAAGTGAGGAGCAAGGTTTGTGGATAAAAAACAAACAAAATATGAGAATTAAGCTTATTGCAAGGTATAAATACAAAGTGAGGGCTCCGGTTTTAGCAATTTACAGTCAGGCTTACTTTTATGTATTGTATTATTATGTATGTGCACCTTTCCTTCTCTTTTGCACCCTGAACTATCTGCTGCCATTCTTTGCATTGGAAAGATGGTACGTATGCTGGCTAGCATACTTGAGCCCAATCGTAGGGAGTTTGCATGTGCTATGTACAGTAAATTAGGGTTATATAATCTTCCCTAATAGTATAGTATAACACTTTACACAAATTTACACAAATTTAAAAAATGTATCCCTTCTATATGTAGCTAACAAACTGCACTTTAACAATATAGACTACAACATTTAGACAGTATGGGGCAGGGTGCAAAGTTAAAAAAAAAAAAACAAGCTGTCTTGCTTTTTGCATCATGTCCTGCTGTCCTTGTCTGTTCTGTACTTCTCTTATGAATACAATGTTGCCTGCATGCAGCAGTGTTGTATTCACGAGGGCCTGAAGGTGGAAGCAAGAAGACTTCCACTTTCCCACCCACTACACCTCCCCTAACTTACACAACTTTTCACTTTTGTTGCTCTTTTTTGCTCTATAAATCGCAACCAGGCATTCATAAACAAGGCCATATACATTTGTTGGGCTTTCCCTGTCTTAAAAACATTTACAGTTTAGAGTGATGTCTGTTAAGGTAGTATAGAAATCAAAAGACATCACTCTTGCCTTAGTTTATTTGTTACTTTATCATTGTAATTTTTTTTTTGGATTCATAAAGAGACATCTTTATCCAAACAACAAATTGTAGCAGTGTACAGTAACATTCCTGTGTGTAATCGCCTTCATTTTTGAATGAATTAATGAATACTGGAGTTTTTTCTGTCCTTTCTTTACAGTGTTGTCTATGATTTTAATGGTTATAATCCGCTACATCTCCAGAGTGCTTGTTTGGATCATAACAATCTTGGTCATATTGGGATCACTTGGTAAGATTATTTTACCCTAAATTATGGAATGAATAAATAGCATTCTTCGGTTAAGGGGGTAGTTCATATTTAATGTAATTTTTAGCATGTTATAGAATGGCCAATTCTAAGCTACTTTTCAATTAGCTTTCATGATTTATTTTTTTTTATAGTTTTTTGCCTTTTTCTTCTGACTCTTTGCAGCTTTCAAATGGGTGTCACTGACCCCAACTAAAAAGCAAATGCTCTGTAAGGTTACAAATGTTTTGTTATTGCTAATTTTTATTACTCCTCTTTCTATTCAGACCCACTTATATTCATATTCCAGTCTCTTATTCAAATCAATGCATGGTTGCGAAGGTATTTTGGACTGTAAATTGTCTCAGAATACTAGAATGTCTCTCTACATATTACTAAAAGTTGTCTCAAAGGTGAACAACCCATTTATTTAAGAATACGTTTTACACTTCATTTTTTTTTATTTGGGGACTATATTTTGTTAGCCTGTATAATATTCTGTCTATTAAATAAGATCCAACACACTCAGCTTATTGCAATTTGGCAGCAAACTTTCATCTAAACTTTTCTGACTATTTATTTCTGAGAAGGGCAATTTATACAAATCATAGATCATAAATTGCTCCAAAGTAGGCAAACTGGATGTGTCTTTGATTACAATAATATGCAAGCTTAATGCTTTAATTAAACATTTTCAGTGGTTTTGTTGTTTGAGCTGAATATAATGTTTGTCTATAATGTTTTTTATTATTCTCTGGTTTTCATTGAAAAAATAAAGCATCTGTTCTGCTCCAGGTCTGTTGGGGTTATCACAGATGGGATTTCCAGTTTTGCAAGTGGCACATGCAATTGCCCATCCATAGACCTACATGGTAATCACCTTGACCATGCTTATGCAGTTGAAGGCCTTGGTGATTACTGTTTCAACAGCTGAAAAATGCTTATTGTTCACACACTCGCTATTGCTTCATCTGCCATAGTTCTAAATGAGCTGGCTTCTGCTACAGTACATGGTTTCAGGAATCCTAACCAGAAAAACACGTAGTAATACAAACCTCCACACTGATACTTCTTTTAGCATAGCATACTAACTAGCAATTGTGTTTGCAACTAATTTTAAAACAGTTCAAAGTTCTAATGTCTATTGGAAAGTTGCTAACATTTACATTTTTCTTATATGGAGTGCCCCTTTTAATATTGCAATCACCTTTTTATAGTGATTACTTATTGAGCACTAAAAAGCATTTATTTAATCACAAACAAGCAGTTTTGCCAAAAGACTTTATCAAGGATTTGTAATGGTTTTTACAAGGATCTGTGGCAATGTCATTGCTTGATGTGATCTGATTTTTGCTTTTCTTTTTACCGTTTGTTATTTAGGAGGTACAGGGGTTCTCTGGTGGCTCTACGCTGATAACAAGAAGTCTTTCAATGAAAATCTCCCTCCGGATCAACTTCAGGTTTCCAAAGACAATCTTCAGGCCTTGCTTGTTTATGCCATTGCTGCCACAGTTTTTACAGTAAGTTTGTGTTGTTTTCTAGCCAACAGATGAATCGCCACCCATGTGTTGGAATTAAAACAATAACATCAAACTTTTCACTCTTCTAAACCAATGATCCTTGGCAAGCTCTTTTCTGAGCTGCTACTTCCTGTAAGGTGACCCAAGAGATGAAACCTTTGACAGTGCATGCCTTCTAATGGTGGTGGTGCCCCAAGCATGAAAAAATAACATGCAAATATTTAGACCCAAAAATGTAATATAAACAAATCTACTCATTGGAGCCACTCACATTTAATCCAAACGTAAAAGGCTACAAGCAAAACTATACAGTAAAGAAAATAAAAAAAAAAGACTTGCCCTTTGTGGCTCACTCAAGTATTCTCTCATTTCTAGTTATTCCTCAGACAAAAAGTTCTAACCAATACCAAAAATTGATGAGAAACCTCCGTTATGTACAGCTTTCAAAAAATCAAATGACAGCAGGCTTCTGAAATATATGTGCAGTTAATATAAAGCTGGTAGTACATGCCTAGATAACTGCTTGACCATCTAAGCATATGTGTTAATTTTTGGGAGGAGTTCTAACTATCGAGTGATCCTGTTGGGTCTGAGACAATTTTCAACTGGTTTTCATTTTTTATTTGTGGTTTTTGAGTTATTTAGCTTTTGTGAATCTGGTTGCTAGGGTCCAAATTACCCTAGCAACCATGCACTGATTTGAAAAGGAGACCGGAATATGGATAGGAGAAGGCCTGAATAAAAAGATCATTCATAAAAAGTAGCAATAATAATAAATTTGTAGCTTAACAGAGCATATTTTTTAGATGGGTTTTTGTGACTCATTTGAAAGCTAAAAAGAGCCAGAAGGCAGCAAATAATTAAAAAACTAGAACAAATTTACAATGAAGACCAATTGAATAGTTGCTTAGAATTGGCCATTCCAAAACATTCTAAAAACTTAAATGTGAACCACCCTTTTAAGGGGTCCCTCACAATAGACACTGCCATTCTGCTGTTAAAGGTCATCCTAGACCAGGGGTCCCCAACCTTTTTTGCTCGTGAGCCACATTTAAATTTAAAAAAGAGTTGGAGAGCAACACAAGCATGAAAAAGTCCATGTGGATGTCAAATAAGAGCTCTGATTGGCTTTTTGGTAGCCCCTATATGAACTGGCAGCCTACAGGAGAGAATGTTTGGCAGGACATCTGTTTTTTATGCAACCAAAACTTGCCTCTAAACCGTTAATTAAAAAATAAGCACCTGCTTTGAGGCCACTGGGAGCAACATCCAAGCGGTTGGAGAGCAACATGTTGCTCACGAGCTACTGGTTGGGGATCACTGTCCTAGACACTGTAACTGCATGCTTATTAGAATGGTATAGGATCTCTCTCACCTGGCTAAAATATTCTAAAACATTGAAATATTATATAAACATAATATACTAGCTATGTCATCACCATGGTCAGCTAGGTTTACAAGATTTCTAGACATCAGGCTACCTGATAATAGATTTTATTCCTGTAATATGTCTGTGGTTGAACCTACTAGCTTGTTTATCTGTGACTCTAGGATTTTATACTGGTCATAATGTCTCAAGTTATGCCATTAGTATTTTTAATTTTTTTTTGCTTGTAGTTTAATATCTTGATTTTGAAAATGACCCTATGTGTTCCCGGATTTAGCCTCATTATTCCCATTGACCTTCATTTGAAAGCTTAAAAGTGGCAAAAGAAGGCAAATAGGACATACTGTAATGTACCCCTGATTAATTTAAAAAGTACTTACTGTAAAATGCTTATGTGATTTGTTTTTGTAACATGTTTGTTGCCATTGCTTTTATCTGGATAATAAATGCATTCATTAAGCAGTTATACAAATGCAGTCAAGAGCAGTTACTAATAATAGAGCCATAAATGCCTAACATTTAAGTGGGCATAGGGCTTGTAGAAATGACCCCTTCAATTTAGTTCATGGGATGTTAATAATGTAATTGCATTGCCATTTATTTGTCTTGACCTCGCATCCAGACTTATTCACAGCTAATGAATACGTAAATTACCAACACATTCAGCTGACGATTTGAAGTCACTATATTATAGCTGCACAGAGAAAGACAATAGGTACTTTCTATTAATTTACACCAGCTGGTAAGGGTATTAATGGGGCCGCTTCATACCTTTTGAGGCAGTTGTTCTGAACTCATCCATGAAGCATAGTGATGATCCTAACACTAGCAGATGGACATCTTATAGAGATCATATTGAGAGCTGCCAGCTCTAGGATTATTGTCGGTATCATTATTGTTCAGTGTTTCCACTGATGCTGATGCCCAGCTGTGCAGGGATATGCAGTGACTGTAAAGCGGAGATAATTTGCTATTTTGGTCTACTGACGGCCATATCTTTTATTAATCCGATGTGTACCCACTCGCATTTATGCAGTCTTTTAAACTGTAATAAACTCCACATTGTGTCTCTAAATGCAGAAACTAATCACAAGCTAGTAAATATTTCATCTTCCAGTGTTCAATAACAACCACCTTGTTATGAGTCTCTCTCTCTCTGTCTCTCTCTCTCTCTCTCTCTCTCTCTCTCTGTCTCTGTCTCTCTCTCTCTCTCCCTCTCTCCAATAGGAGCTTGCACTCGCAGGGCTTATAGTGGAAAAAAGGTTTTATTGGAAAAAACAAAAAACTACTGACGTTTCTGCTAGGTCCCTAGGTCACTTTGAGAAATGTCTGTTGTTTTTTGTGTATATATATATGTCCTACAGTACAATAGTTCCTGAAAGTGCTGTTTTTTTATACTCTCATTCTAGATTTCTCTCGGTGTCCCTGTATAATATATAATTCTGAGCTTGTTCTTGTCTCCCTGCCAGGTCATCTTGTTACTCATGATGCTGATTATGCGCAAGAGAGTTGCCCTCACTATTGCCTTGTTCAATGTGGCTGGAAAGGTTTTCATCCATCTCCCGCTGCTTGTCTTCCAGCCCTTTTGGACCTTCTTTGCTCTCCTCCTATTTTGGGTCTACTGGGTAATGGTTTTGCTATTCCTTGGAACTGCAGGTATGCAGAAAATTATGCCTTTATATAAAAAGTGTTTATTTACTTACCTGACACCCTGGACAGATGCTCCTATCAGCAGAAAACTTCACCAGCCTGGGCGAGCAACATTCTCTTCCTGCTTCTGTCTTCAACTTATGACCGCACATGCACAGTAGTATGTGTCTGCAGTA
>CM044431.1:129606518-129618778 GCA_024363595.1 Xenopus borealis
AGTGCAGGCCCTGGCCCAATCACACCCCCTGCTCCCCCGCTAGTTCCGCCACTGTGTGTCTGCCCATGGAAATTTGAAAAGCGAAAGAAGATGATCGATCTGTGGTGCTTGCTGGAATAACCCCTGTCAATGCAATTTTCTGCTTATAGGCGCATCGGCCTTGAGTATCTGGTAAGCAAACACAGCCACTTGAGGGTGAAAAAATCAAATTCACATTTATGTAAGAATTTTTATAAACCATGTGTATTATGCCTGCTTTTACTGTTACTTTTTAAACTGGGGTTTTTGTATGAACTTCTTGTAATAATTAATGTGGCCCTGATGCCTGCATTTGTTTTTCAGTTTATGCAATTACAGGTCACAAAGAAGTACTCATTAGTTAGACTTGAACTGAGATTTAAGAGTTCAGCCAGGTTCATCTGTGTGTGTGTGTGATTTCACTTTTTGCTTTGAGTTGGATTGGCACCTAATACAATGTGTGAAAACCATGTGGAGTCTTTTCACTCTGCAGCAGGATTAACAGATGCCATTCGACAAGAACAAAAAGGCATTCGTTGAAATGATGTACTTGATTTTTTCTGTTGTTTTAATCAGATTTGAAGCTTCAAATTAGGATTTTCTGACAGAAAGTACTAGGGGAAAAACACTAAACATGATGATTCCAAGAACAGCAGTCTGATGCTTTACAAGGGGATCAGCCATGTCTTTGTATGAATGTTGTCGACATATGACACGGCACCCAAGGGCAAAAGTGTTCTTTAAAGGGGCAGGATACATCCTTTGGCTGTTTTTTTCAATTACTAAAATTTTAAACGCAAAACAGGGCAAGAAGGCAAGTTGAAGCTAATCTATTTTCCAGAAATTAGGTTGCCGGTTGTTGAACCAGTTTATCATCCACACACAAGTAAATGTTTATATGCAAGCATAAATAGAACATACATTGCATCAGTAGCCATATCCTCCTTCTCCATCTGATATGTTTCCTTATGCTGTTAAAATCTATATAGATGAAATCTTGCACATGCAAAAATACTTGGGTCAATAATGCCTTTGCTCCTGTTGTAGTTAATGAGACGCAAGCTCTATGAAAAATAGAAAGTAGCAATTTAAACCCTGCTTTAAATTGTGTATACAGGGTAGTGCTAAGTATGATTACAAATGAGGCATTAAATATCTCTTTAAATTGACACAGCTAATTATTCATTAGGCATTTCCTCTCACAACATCTTATGGTTTGTGATAACTTTGATCTCTTTTTGATTTTAGGTGATCCTTTTACCAATGAGCAGGGCTTTGTGGAATTTCGGATCAATGGCCCATTGCAGTACATGTGGTGGTACCACCTTGTAGGTCTTATTTGGATCAGTGAGTTTATTCTAGCTTGCCAACAAATGACCATTGCCGGAGCTGTAGTAACATATTATTTCACAAGGTAGGGATTTTTGTTTGAAGGTTGTATTTTAATAAGAGGTAATTCATATTAATTTTTCTTACTTTAATACCTGTGAAATTCAGAAAGATTTTCCATATTCATATAAATGATTGTCTATTTTTGCAGCTAAGTAGTCAGCACATTTATTTCTGCAATTTTCCACTAGGTTACTGACTAAATATATATTTTTCTGCACAAGATGCTTTGATAAGCACATTTTTGTATTGAAAGCCGGCAATTTGGAATAATTTCAAATCTGTAAGAAGTATTCACAGACCATGAAAAATGAATATTTTGTGAAGCCTGTAGTTTAGGCACCACTTGTGTGCCATAGCCCTTATATTTTGCCCGTGTAATATGCTTGTTTATACTTACAGAATATGTATTAATGTTATTCCACAGAAACAAAAAGGATCTGCCATTTACCCCGATTTTGGCCTCTGTAAATCGACTCATTCGTTACCATCTTGGGACTGTAGCCAAAGGGGCTTTTATCATCACATTGGTGAAAATTCCCAGAATGATCCTAATGTATATCCATAGCCAGCTGAAAGGAAAGGTAAACACAATATATTACATATATCAGCCTCTTGCAGTTTGCATCACTGAATTATTGGACATGCTTGGGCTGACAGGACTGGACTGGGATTCAAAATAGACCCTGCCATTCCTACTACACAGAGGCCCAAACAGCTCCCACCAGCCCAATTAATAGTCACTTTCTATGGCAACTTACAGCATTTGCCAGAACCCACATATTGCCAGTCCTGGCCTGGCTGACATTAACTATGGAATGAGCCACTACAGAATCTGCAGCTTATTGACCCGTAGAGGGTTCCAAAACAATAACCAGATATGTGTCAAAAAGGTGTGACATCAGGTGGGTGATGTGATCCTCTGTCAATGGGGCTACAAAGGACCCTGTTATCCTGGATTTTAGTCTGGGGACCAAATGACTATTTTTGAAAACCCTCCATGTTCTGTATTCTACATGGAACTGCCTCTGTAGTGATCTAAATATTTTGAGGTTTCCCTTTAAAAAAAACTTGACCAGAAGAAAATCGAGGCTTCAGAAATTGTCCCCAAAATCCGCTATATAATACAGGTATGGGGATTGTTATTCAGAATGCTCAGGACCTGGGGTTTGCACCATACCTCAAGTCTACTTAAAAAATCACTTAAATGGGTGGTTCACCTTTAAGTTAACTTTTAGTATGTTATAGAATGGCCAATTATAAGCAACTTTTCAATTTGTCTCCATTATTTAATTTTTATAGTTCTTTAATAACGATACTTCTTACTCTATCAAAGGGGATCACCAACCCCATCTAAAACAAATGCTCTGTGAAGCTACATATTTATTGTTATTGCTATTGTTTATTATGCTTCTTTCTATTTAGGCCCTCTCTAGTCCAACTCCAGTCTCTTATTCCAATCAGTACATGGTAATTTGGACCATAGCAACCAGATTGCTGAAATTGCAAACTGTAGAGCTGCTGAATAAAAACATATATACAAATACAGTAGAACTCCTATCTTATGTTTTTCAAGCAACCAGAAAAAATGGTGTAAAATCAGGGAAATGTAGTATGCATAAGATATAGGTGGATCCAGAAAACAACAATTTAAAATGAGGGAAAACTTCAGGGTTTGTAAATGAGGATTTCATTGTATCCCAAAAACACAAGCAATAAAACAAAATGAAAAACAATTACAAATTGTCTCGAAATTTCACTCTCTACATCATACTAAATATAGGTGAACAATCCCTTTAAATATTAAACAGACACTGACTGTTAATATGATTTTTTATTTTCCTGTTTATTGTTTTTTCATTGCTTTTTCCTTTTTTTATTTCTTTTAAGACGTTTCCTTTGGTTTACATTTGCTCTTCTTTTGTGATATAATTGAAAATGCATAAATAAAAATAATAAAATAATTAAAAAAAACAAACTAAACTGATGGTTACCATCAGTTACAATGTACTGTTTATATATACAATACAGGGTTTTATAATTTATATTACAGAGAAAAAGCAAGTATTTTTTTTTATAAAATAGAACTAGTTGCTTAGAATTGACTTAATGGGAGAATGTCTTCCTGTTATTGGGAGCTTTCTGGATAATGGAATTCTAGATAAAAGATCCTGCACAAAAACAATTACATTTTTTTTCAATATGGGAAAACCCTTTATTTTTCCTTTGGAAGAAATATATGAAAAGCATTTATTCTACCTACCATCTCATAAACTGATTGCATCTTACTTGCAGGAAAATGCCTGTGCACGATGTATGCTGAAATCCTGTATCTGCTGCCTGTGGTGCCTAGAAAAGTGCCTAGCTTATTTAAACCAGGTATGTGCTTCCATCAGTAAAATCGTGCGTGTGTCAGTGTGGTTTGCTGTTTTTCTGGCTCTTTATTAAATATATACTTTAACTATGTTCGATTGAAATTCAGTGTATTGTAAGAATTTAA
Source organism: Xenopus borealis (assembly GCA_024363595.1). NCBI lineage: Eukaryota > Metazoa > Chordata > Amphibia > Anura > Pipidae > Xenopus > Xenopus borealis. The sequence goes on from CM044431.1 coordinate 129,610,426, forward strand.
AAAACTTGGCAAAACAAAGTAAAAGGGGCTGTAGCACAAGCACTAGAAATTGTATGGAAGAGGGGATATGCTACTGGGATTTCTAGAAGTTCTGCTTGGATATGATCACAGAACTATTTGTTGACTTACGTAGTTACATATTTAAATTGGGTTGAAAAAAGTCCAAGTTCAACCCCTCCAAATTAAAAACCCAGCATACATACACACACACATCTCCACTCTTTCACACAAACCATATATGCCCATAGCTATACTAACTGTAGAGTTTAGTATCAAAATAGCCTTTGATATTATGTCTGTCCAAAAAATCATCCAAGCCCCTCTTAAAAGCATCAACAGAATGAACATCACAACATCACCCGGCAGTGCATTCCTCAACTTCACTTTCCTCACTGTGAAGAACCACCTACGCTGCTTCAAATGAAAATCCTTTTCTTCTAGTCTGAAGGGGTGGCCTCTGGTGCGGTGATTCTCTTTATGGGTAAAAAGGTCCCCTGCTATTTGTCTATAATGTCCTCGAATATATTTGTAAAGTGTAATCATGTCCCCTCGCAAGTGCCTTTTTTCCAGAGAAAACAACCCCAACCTGGACAGTCTCCCCTCATAATTTAAGTCTTCCATCCCTTAGCCTTATACATTTTTAGTAGGGGTACATTAGTGGGGGTACATTAGTGTTTATCAGGAACTAAGGCACTAAGGAACTAAGTATTTTGTCAGAAATGAACTATTTATTTTCAGTTCTTGGTTAGAAAACATCACTTACTTGTATGGCACAGCATGCCTATTAAGATTCAATATCTTAAAGGAACAGTTCATTGTACAAATAAAACTGGTTAAATAGATAGTATGTGCAAAATACAAAAATGTTTCTAATATAGTTAGTTAGGCAAAAATGTAATGTATGAAGGCTGGAGTGACTAAATGTCTAACATAACAGAACACTATTTCCTGCTATGCAGCTCTCTTAGGGTCTGGACAGCAATCTCGCCAAACTGCATTTGCGTGTCTTCCCTTCCACTATAATGAAAAGTCGCATGCGCTAAGCATACATGGCGCTTCATTTTCCAAAGTACCCAAAGTTTCCTTGTGAGGCAGTTTCAGAAAATGATGGTCCTGTTAAAACTATCTCATCACCAATATGTATGAATGCTCTGGTAGTTGTGGTTTAGTTGCTTAGGAATTACAGTAGATACTGCTTCATGATCGTCCAAGATGAACTCCGTTGGTTTATTAATATTGACGTTCAGCAAGTCATTCTGCCTTTCCGTGGTTCAGTGACCAACATACATGTTGTTATCCTGAATAGGCTTAATAGAAGTGGTGTATAATCCTGTTCAAAAATCAGTAGCAAATTAAATATTTTAATATGTCACAACAAAACATTACATTTTATATTTGTGACTGACTTGCAGTTTTTCAGTAGTGACATTATGACTCCTTTTAGAAGAATGAAGCATGAAATTGAAATGGTGGAATAGCAGATCTGTAACTCTGATCTTTTCCTGTCCTTGCTTGGAACAAGCTGAATAATTGCCTATGTTGCCTTTGTAGTTTTTATAGACTTTTTTTTTTTTTTTAATGCCAAGTATACAGACACAAGGGAAAATAACTGATTTAGCAGTCCAGTAAAGCATTATTGTGGCTTTCAAATGCAAATGTATTTATTGAATAGAATATTATGGTGTATATTTGGTTAAACTATATTTTATGACGAATTGTTTAGAATAACTAGTACTACTGATTTTGCAAATGTAGACTAAGGTGACCAGATTAAGGTTTTTGACCATGCCAACTTTTGGAACCACACCCCCAATAAACCACTCCCCATTTTACAAATACAGGAAGAACGCAGTGGCAATTTCATGTATAATACCCCCTGAAATCATTGCAGGATGGTACAGTGGCAATTCCATTTATAATGCATACCATTATGCAGAACACTTAATAAAGGGGGCTTAGTACCGGCATAGGGGGTGGGGGAAAATCATGTAAACATTACATAAACCTAACAGGTTGGTTTTGCCTCCAATAAGGATTAATTATATCTTAGTTTTGATCAATTACAAGTTACTCTTTTATTATTACAAAGCCTTTCTGTAATTTGGAGGCTCCTGGATAATGGATCCCATACCTGTAATAACAATGTATATGTGCTGCTTCATGAACAAGGTATCCACAGTGAAAAACACTATATATGGGACTAGCCTTTGGACATGCCACCAGATGCATGATGTACAGTCCACTCTTATCTATCAAAAATATAGATCTAATGTATATCTGTGTTTCTCTATGATCCAGATCTAAAGAACTACACTACACTAATATAATATCTATTGATGAGGTTCACATGACTGCCAGAGAAGAGGGTCATGTGATTTTAAGCCAGGCAGTTGCATTGGCGAGTAAAAATGTGACTTACGGGTATGTAAGCACAAGCCAACTATTATAATAGGGCAACAAGTTAAAAAACAAAAGTAAAGCATAGGATTTATACATTTATTTTTCTGTTCTGTTGCACAAGGATTCAGATTGTGTAATGCCAGATTCTGCCTTAACTGATCCATTTCCATATGTTTCCTTCCAATTATTCTCTTTCTGCTCCCAAACAATGTTGTAATCCCTTCAAATATCCAGCATGGTGGTATGTAGTTATTGTCAAGGGGCATGGTCTTTTCATATGGTGCTGGTGGTGTGGCCAATCTAAAGCTCATTTAAAAGCAAGCACTTGCTTGCATATACAGATAATTTTTTATCTCCATTATTTTACCACAATGAAGTGTCTCTGAATAATAATTATTCTAAGAAATGCTGCATTTTCTAGAAATTAAATAATTCAATTCAAATAGTAATAATAGTTCCCCAAGATTATACTTTTTTTTCTATTTCAATAAGGGCTTTTTTTCCCTTTTCTACCAGTTTAATTGGAGTTTAAATTTACTAAAGTGCTTTTTTCCTTTCTCCAAAGAATGCTTACACAGCCACTGCTATCAACAGCACAAACTTCTGTACCTCTGCAAAAGATGCACTAGTCATTCTAGTGGAAAATGCTCTAAGAGTGGCAGCTATCAACACAGTGGGGGATTTCATGCTGTTCCTTGGCAAGGTAAGATTATTTCTACTTTCACCGTGCAGAGCTAGATACTGTACATTTTTGTGTTCCATTTTTGTCTTTAATAAAAGGACGTACTATTTCTGTTTTTCTAGTGATTAATAAAGGCATATTAATGTAAATCAACAAAGAATGATTGGACCTTTGACTGATTTAACCACCCCAGTCCCCAAGCCAATTATCACATAACACAGAGGCTTCATGCAGACCCTTTGAGAGAGGATAACATTCTTAGCCCAATATATTAATCATCCTACAAGGTTTTTCAACATTCTTGAGGTATAGGTTGCAGTCCTTGCAGGGCCTCCATGGGGTGGGGGGTACTGTCGTCCTGGGCCTGGATGGTTTGGGGAGTTATGTGGGCCCGGCAATGCTGCATTTGCATGCATAACCGAGCCCCTGCCATCAGTAAGCTGCAGACTTCTGATGGGAAGGTGGACTGAAGCTCTGATGCCAGTATCTTGATTTCTGTGCTCTAATTTGTCAGTGAAGTGTAAGTCCCAGTAAAGTGGCATGGGGACTGGATCAGTGAAGTTTGAACCTCCTCTCTAGTTTAACCAATCGCCATGCGGCTTTACCAGGGCTTAAATTTCACTGGAGAATCAGAGGCCAGGAAACTACAGATACAGGCACCTGGGCTCCCTGGCTAAAGTAAGTGCAGTGTTCCTTTTTCTTTTCGTTTGTAGGGGTCCAGCCCATGCTTTTTTAAAAATAACTTGTAGGGGCCCTGGCCACTAATGATTAAAAAAAAAAAGAAAACTAATAGAGCCCCTGGCCACTAATTCATTTTTTTTGCAGCCAGTGTCAGTGCAATCATTGCCAGCTTACTTACACAAATGATTTAGATTGTAAACCCCAGCTTGTAGGGCCCTCATTACCTACTGTATTTTTTTCATGTCTATTGATAGGATAGAGAATAGTATGAAACCTGTCGAAAGTTTCCTGTCCAACTGAGTTTCATAAAAAGGGGTATAAGTTGGCCTCCTGTTCATAAAAGATAGTTGATGATCTAAAAAGGCTCTGCCTTATGGTTTAAACATGCATTTATTTTGGGTGGGTTACAGAGATCTTATTTTTATGTTTTTAAAGAAGGAAAGGTTTGTACAGTGGAGACTGACATTTGTACAAAAGCCATTGGAAAACAAGGATGGGAAAAGGTCCTCAAGTTATTAGCATTTTAAAGTACTGGGACCCATTATCCGGAAACCTGATATGCAGAAAGCTCTGAATTACAGAAAGGCTGTCTCCCATATCTAAATAATCCAGATTTTTTAAAGTATTTCCTTTTCCTCTTTAATAGTAAAACAATACTTTGTACTTGATCCAAGCATTTTAGATAACAGGTCCCATACCGATACATTGCCCCCCTATGTTATTTTGTCACATTGAGACTAAATATACATCTATACATATATATGAACTGCATGTGACAAAAGAACATAGGCGGGCAATGTATCCTGCTATTTTACTTCTCTGTCCTTGTTTAAAATTATCCAGACTGTGTGTGTGTGTGTGTGTGTGTGTGTATATATATATATATATATATATATATATATATATATATATATATAGGTCTTGACAATGGTCTTAGATGGAGACTGAAACATTGACCTGTCCTATATTTTTAGTGTATAACAAATAAAAGTAACTTTTAAGCCTTTTCAAATATATATATATATATATATATATATATATTTATATTTAATAAGCATCACCTAGGATCATCTAATATTAGTGCTCAGAAATCACTAGCTTTCTTAAAATGTAGTATTTTGCTCACCGTGCTGTTCGGAGTAGAAATATAATTAAAGGCATGACACTTCCACCCATGGCATTTTGAAGTCGCAATCAATGCTACTGCAGAGCTTGATAGCTTTAGCAATCCTGTCGCATAAATTTGAAGGCAGATCGTTCCATATACTTACTTTAAGTGTGTGTGTGAAATGACCTCTAGCTAGGTGTCTCTATCTTAAAATTGCTGCAGAAAAGGGCTTTCTTTTGTCACTTGTCTGCTATCAGAACTACAAAGTAATATAAGAGCTGAATTCATTGTGCTGATCCCAGTCCATGGAAATACACAATTAAATAGGGAGGGGGAGTTCTTGGCTAATGAGTTCTGTTTAACCTCAGGGATTGCCAAGTGGTGGCAGCATGTATCTAATGACAGCAGCAAACTGTCAGTTCTAGTTTTGAGGGCACGTATATTTTATTGAAATTGTTTACTAGAATGCATAATGGTAGAAAAGACATTCAGGCAACAGCTCATGCATTTTGATGAACTTCGGCCAGACAGTCCATGTTGAGCTGTAATATTTCTCATTCTAAGCATAAAATGATACGTTTTATGTAGATCTTACAATGAAAGGTTTGCAAGACCTAAATGATCTACTAACAAGGTACTAATAAAGAGCCCCATTATTTAAATCAATGTCCACAGGTTACCCAGAGGTAGTTTTACATATTCAATTGTCATATCTCTGTGATACATACTATTGCAGTGAAGTCACTGTCATGATACATGATTAGGTGCTGTAACTTGGAACATTGTATGTGGACCTAGATCATTGATTCTGGATGATCACTGTCAAACCAGCAGCTTGCTTTAATTGTTGTTCAGCAAATATCACACTGCACCCTATTACCTTCCATCTGCATTGGAAACCAACATCCGTTTGCAGATCCATTTAGATATAGAAAAGAAAAATTGACTCCAGATCTCCCTTGTGCTTTCTCAGACAAAAGTGTTAGGGCTTCATCTTAACCGGGTATCTGAATGATAAACTAGGTAGGAGATAAAAGGGAAGTGGCCTGAAAAGAAAGATGATTAATAAAAATAATAATAAATCCTTTTGAATCAATCAATCCAAAAGGAGTGGGCATGGGAAGGTGTGCATGTGTCCCTGGGGTAGAATAAATGACCCCTTATATCTAAGAGTTGATTTGTAGGGAATAAGAGACATTCTTGGACATATACATATGTATATATGAGATGAGGAAAGCTAGCTCTGGGCCTAATTTTGGCCATCCACCAGTAGGGCAAAATTGGGCTGATCAGATTGTTGGCCCTGGGCATGAGCATTGTATAAACGCATTCCTGGTCTAATGGTATTTTCATCTTGGCTGATTTGTCTTCAGACAGGACAATAAGCTGCAGCCTTGGTCTGGAGGCTTTTATTAGCCTTTGTATGGCCTGCTTTATTTATCACAAAAATCTATAGTAACGCTAGTGAAACAATCAAAATGCTTACTAAGCATTTGAGTTGAATTCATAGACCATTTAACTGGTAAGAAGAATTTAAATCAGTCATTGTGTATTAACATACAGGTCCTAATTGGCCTTTAAGAGATCAAATAGAAGAACAAAGCAATTTGGTGAAAATGGAAAACATGAGTATTTGATAGGTTAGATATTTGATCTGGTTTACCATTAAATTTGCTAGTGCACTCGAGTCGGAGGGTAGTGAAAGTTTTTTTCACTTGTTTTTCCATTCTGCAGTGCATGAATCTCAGCTTATCTGTAAACTATCGTCCACGACACATCCTTGACAAAAATGTTATTGTTGCAGTGCTACAAGCCTTCATACCTTGCACATGTTTTTCATACTTTAGTACATGTTCTGAATCATTTCAGGAATACGTTTTGACAATGCACAAGGGGTATTTATATAATTGGGAACGTAACAAAGTTGGCTATGTGTGCCAGTTTGCTATGCAGTATAAAACACAATATGAAACTGGGAACGTGTTATTTTTTTTAAAAGGAGGTGCAGCATCTCCTCCCCCCGCCCCGTTGTATTTTTTTTGTTTACTGATAGATCACTGTGGCTATAGTGTACATCAGGTAGTATTGGTACTACTGGTTTCATTTTTGGAGTGAATCATTTTAGGGTGAATAGAGTAAAAGAACTGTAAAATGTAGCCAACAATGTTCTTTTTTTTTATCATCATAAAACTATATACACCATGATTTTACAGATTTATTATTTTTTTTTTTTGCATTTAGATACTGATTGTGAGCAGCACAGGCCTGGCAGGCATTATGCTTCTGAACTATCAACGGGACTACACCGTTTGGGTGCTTCCCCTCCTCATTGTCTGCCTGTTTGCGTTTCTAGTTGCACATTGTTTCCTTTCCATCTATGAAATGGTTGTTGATGTCCTCTTCCTGTGCTTTGCTATTGACACAAAATATAACGATGGGAGCCCTGGCAAAGAATTTTACATGGATAAGGTTCTCATGGTAGGTATTAACCAGAAAGACACTTTTAATAGCAACAGTATTGTAAAAGTGCCTTTATTTCAGCAGCTAGGGCAAAGGAAAGGTGCTCACAGAGATTCCCAATATGTAAAATCATGTAAAATAACATTTTGGAATGTCTCCGCAAGATGCTTTATAATAATTTCATTATAGAATTTGGTATTAGTAGTTAAAACACAAGCATGCTTTATTGTGGGATGATATATCCCTTAAACCAAGCACAATTGGCTAGAGTTAATAGAACCCTTCCTGAAAAATTGTTGGCACTCCATGTATAATTGAATTATACTGCTTAACTAGTAAGCAGTAACTGTTTCTGCTGAGAAATCAGAATAATAGATTTGAAGAACACAACATTGCTGGTTTTAGGTTATAACTAAGAGATATGACTGTGTTTCATTGCAGGAGTTTGTGGAAGACAGTAGAAGAGCCCTGAAAGAGCCAGGGAGTGCAGCTGAGGGCAGGGAGCTGAAACCAATGGTAGGTGACAGCAAGGAGATGGCCATACTCCAAGAGTTTTATTTTTATTTCCTATCCCTTTCTATCTTCACTGACTGGGCTTCATCTGGTGACACTTTTGTTGTCTGCATAACCCAAGACTTTCTTCTTTTTCTGCTTGTGTGTTTGCCTATCATCTGGCTAGCAGAGTTCTTCTCACAGCTGAGACCATCACCTATAAAAGCAAGCTGAAAGGAACTGTGCCTTAGTTGAAGGACTCCGTAGCATTATTTAAGTGCTATAACATGTTGTTGGGGTTACTTTTGATCTATTTCCATTGGAAAGTATTCAACCATTATGTTAATGGAAGATTTTGTTTTTCTGCTAAAATAAGGGGAAAAAAAATATGGGATTATCTAATGATCATCCTCATAAGAAATGCCTCAGTCAGTTTACCATGTGAGTTTTGCTTGATGATATTGCAGGGAGCGGATAAAGAGCTTGGTGATAGAAAAGTATGTTTAATATGTGTAGCAATGGTCAAGAGG
>CM044431.1:129623400-129634432 GCA_024363595.1 Xenopus borealis
CATGACAGGATCCCTTTAAATGTCGGTTGCCTCTCTAGGAACATAGCATTAGTTGGCAACAATCATCTCTCTTTCATTTAGAGAAAGGGAACAGAATGTAGACATGTAGATTCTAAGATGCTGCCAATCTGCAGAAGCCCATTCCAACAAATATGAAACAAATAAAGCAAGTCTCTTTCCTAGCCCAACTGTATCCAACCTTAAAAAAAAAAGTGCAAAAAATATTTTATTTTCTGTCACATAGAAGGTTCAGAATTCATATATTAATAGCATTTCTAAACTATTTGGATCAATTTACTTTTTCCTCTGCTTATGTCATTATCTTGATTGTTACAATTGACACAAAAGTACAATGATATAAATTCAGATAGAGAGATGATCGTGCATAGCATTAGAATTGTTCCTCACACAAGTATAAAAAGTGGCAATAACCAAACCACTTTATTGGGAGCTTGCTATCGGCACAGCTCCTGCTGTTATTTGGGAATGTAACTGTGGTGCATGTTACATGTTGAAATGTGTCTAAGATCACTATGTATGACTTTGTTTTCTAGGCTTCGGGGACAAGTACAGCTTGAATCTAGCCCAGCAATATTGGAGCCCATTGACATTCCAAAATAAACTCAAGCAGCCAAAATGAAAGCAGGGTTAATAACATCCTGCCTATTTACATATATATTTGCTCTGTCTTATATGGGTCTCTGCAAGCAGCATTGTTTATATACTTTTTTCCTTTTTGGTTGTATTAGGTGTCCAGCGTGTGGAAAGTCAAGTGATTTATCAAAAAAACAAACTAAAAAAAAAAAAAAAAAAACACAAAAGTGAATATTGTTACTTTACCCCCATTTTTTTACTTTGGGTTTAATGCTTTAAAACATGGGATTGTCTGCATTTCACCGATGCCTCTGTGTTCTGTATTATGTTTTGTTTTTATACACTGGTAGATGGAGCTTTTCTTGACTGTCAGTCTTTTGTTGACAAATTCTAGTTCTAGAATGTTACAAGATGAGGGAATGCAAAAAGTATGTTTCTTTTTATAAAATTGTTATTACACTTTTTAATCACTCCATTTTTCCATAGAAAAGAAACAAAATTGTCTTTTTAGCACCTTGCTGTATTCCTGTAATAAGGCTCTCTCAGAATTTGCACTAAACATGTACACAGGCCAGCCTATATTATGGAGGACTGAAACAGGTAATCATAAGTAACGGCTGTTTTCAGAAATGATAATGGTGCCCATCAAGTTATAAAGGACATGTATCTCCTCACAGCTGTCCAAACCATATGAAAAAAAAAATCATTCCAGTTTTGAATATTTACGTCAATTATACTGTATGTATGTGTGAGCAGCATACTCATGGCTTGTTCCTTATTACTCAATGGGTAGCAGAAGTTTTTTTTTTCCACAAGGGAGCTCAGGTTCATTTTGGTTGGATGTAACAAAACCAGACAGCGGGTTTGTTGGTGTGAATTCTGACACAGGAGATATTGTACAACAGTCCTGTTCACTGGGTAGTTAGTCCCTTTGTCTGCAGTGTGGTTGCCAAACATGCATGGTGCCAGCTCTCATCTCTTGTTAAATTAAGAATCATTATGAGAGAGAGAGAGACTGACTTCAGTTAGCTAGGGGAGTGCCAATATATTTAATACAGTAGAGAAGTCTTGACTAGGTGTTGTGAGAATACAGATCTCAAGGATGTTGCCTGACTACATCTCCCATTATCCCGCAACACATACTCTAGGGTGGGGATACCCCACCGTTTTTATCTGTGCGCTACATACAAATATAAAACAAGCTAGAAAGCAACACAAGCATGCAATAAGTTCCTGGAGGTGCAAAATATGGCCTGCGATTGGCTATTGTTAGGCCCTTTGTGAACTAGCAGCTTACAGGAGGCTCTTCCTGGTAGTGCACATGATTTTTATATAATTAAAACTTTCATCCAATCAGGAATTAAAAAAATAAGTAACCTGCTTTGTGGCCAATGGAAGCAACATCCCATGGGTTGGAAGCAATGAATTACTGGGGATCACAGTTCTAGGGTTACAGTATTATGGGAGTTGTATTCAAGCAAGACCTTACAAACATCACTGTCTATCTAATTTAAAGGTAGCATATGTTATACCATATGCATGCTTACACTTTATCAACAGAGCAAAACAGTTGAGGCTTCAACAGACTTGTAGGTGCAAATTTGTTAGGAAAACCCCAGTGACCCTAATCATACTTCTTGTCTGCACTCCTTTTCTTTGAAAAAGAACATTGCCCTACTGCCATCTTGTCCCAGGCTCCCAGGTGTCTTATGTGCAGTTCAGAAGTTTTACAAAGATTTTCATAATATTTATTCGTCAAGTCTGAACTTGCGTAAGCAGCCTGGGGATGGTGACAGGAAAGTTGTTTGGGCCAGGTGGAGTTCTGGCCTAGTGTTGCATGTAAGGGATTAAGGTAACTTTAGGGGTCCACTCCAAAGTGGTTTGAACTCTCATGTTTGTTTTGCTCAGTTGATTATGTGTAAGAAAGTTATCATATCATGTGCTACCTTTACACTATATAGACAGTGAAAAATAAGACTAGAGCAATGATTCTTAATCTTGAGCCCCAAGATCTTGCTGGAATATGTCCTCCATCATGATGGTTTATTGGAAGGAGACTAACTTTCATCTGTGTCCAAAAATGTTAGCATTAGGAAATATTGGAAAGGCTGTGGATATAGCCAAATGTTCAGCAACGTAACTAGAGGGGGGGCGGGCCGGGCCCTGGTGTGGGACGCGCAGCAGGGCCCCTCTCCATACGTGATTTCCTGCAGGCAAGCGTGGGAGCTGCCAGGGGCCCCTGAGGGGGGTGCGGGCCCTGGCCTTATTGCACCCCCTGATCCTCCAGTAGTTCCGCCACAGCAAACATTAGTCTCCTCACAATAACCACCATTTTACTTGATAAATCCTGATTATACATACAGGCATACATACATACATACAGGTACTCAATCTGTTACTTGGAAACCCATTATCCAGAAAGCTCCATATTACGGAATGTTGTCTCCCATAGACTTCATTTTATCCAAAGAATACAAATTTTACAAAATGATTTTCTTTTTCTCTGTAATAATAAAACAGTACCTTATACTTGATCCCAACTAAAATCTAATTAATGCTTTTTGGAGGCTAAATCAGCTTTATTGGGTTTATTTAAGCTTTGCATGATTTTCTAGTAGACTTGGTATGAAGATCCAAATTATGAAAAGATCTGTTTTCCTGAAAACCCCGGTTCCCGAGCATTGTGGATAACAGGTCCCATACCTGTATAAACAAATTTTCAGATACCTAGGGCAGCACCAAAGAAAGATACAGCCTGATGTAGAGTATGTGTGTCAGGATGCTGGGAAATGCTAACAAGCTTTCTGGATGGAAGGATGTTTACATTTAACTTCATGTTTTCATGTTCTTTACACTGCAGTAGAAAATGACCTCTAGTGGCTATAATGAAATGGTGTTTGCGTTATTTAGGTAAAATTTCTCCGAAGGAAATAATATGCAAGCCGCCCCACATAACTACAGCATAAATGCATGAACACGTCTACATCCTATTCACATGTATAGGTTGTGGATTTCTTTTTGAAAATGTATTTGCAGAAAATATACTGTGACAATTGCATTTTACATTGTAATATCCATATGACCTAATGTTCCTTTATGCCAGTCATTTTAGGCCCTTTGTCGTTATGCTTTGTTGTCTATACCATGGCCAAAGCCCAACTTGTATCTTATCCCTAGTCATTCACAGTATAGTTCTTATATTTCAACATTTGTCAGGAATGCCATGAATATTACATTCTGCTCTATGTCAGTACTATAAACCATGCTGGAATTGTGCCATTTTGTGCTGTGGCAAAGTTAGTGCAAGTCTCTAAAACTGCCATTTTCTACCATTCATTCCAATGGAATTGCACTTTCTTTGCCTTAGCACCACTTGACACATAATAGATAGTTCAGCTTTCAGTCCATAATACATAGTGAATTTGTTCTTTTGGAAAGCCTATCCCCCATATGGAATATAAGGCACTAAGTTTGCCCTGGAGCAGTAACTCCTAGCAACCAATAAGATGTTTGCTTTTTAACAGGTGACCAGGAAATCCTGCCTGCTGATTGGTTGCTATCCGTTACTGCTCCTGGGCAAACTTAGTGCCTTTTATTGCATAACCCCTTAAGTCTTTTATCTAAGTGTTTATCTAATTCAAGGCTGTGGGCAGATACATGTTCTTCCCTCCTTTTATTCTCAAAGAGCAAAAAGAAACAAGATCAATGTAGTTTGCTATTAATCTCCTGCCAATCGATACCTTGTAGTTGCTTGTTTGGGCATTTAAAACCCACAGTCACTTCTTTTATGGGTAAATTGTATGTCTTGTAGTCAGGTGTAAGGTTTTAGTGAATTGAAGTCTGCAATATAGATGAGGGTTTTATGAGCGGCTTTGCAATAATATACTAAAACTGACTGTCACCCTCCGCAAGAAAGTCTTCTTTCAGTTAATGCAAGGCTGCCACCACAGGGCTTTGTCTTCTGCTGTGATTTTATGAACCCAGAATGTTTTTTATCAATCCACCTCAAAGACCTGATTTGCAAAGACATTTAGATTTGTTACTTCTTTCTGCGCAAACCATCTCAAGTTAAAATCCTTCAAAATGGCAACCTTTAATTAATAACAACCTACAGTAACTGTATTAATGTACAGAAACACTGCAAAACCAATGGAGCTTGCAGATAACCCAGTAATCCTGTTCTGTGGCTCTTCCTTTGCAGTGTGCTGTAAAAGTAGCGCTGGGTCGCAAAACAGAGCTTTCTACTGCTATGCAAACTCCTACAGCTACCTGTATATAATAAACCCATTGCTCATTAAACACCAACAGGACTGCATATGTGGAGCACTGTACTGGCCAGTTAACACTAAGCTTTACTCAAACTTGCTTTCATGGAACTCTAGCCACCGGTATGAAACCCGTTATCTGAATTACAGAAAGGCCATCACCCATAGGCTCCATTTTAACCAAATAATTACATTTTCTGTTTTCTCTGTAATAATAAAACAGAACCTTGTATATGATTCAAACTAACATATAATTAAACCTTATTGGAAGCCTAACCAACCTATTTGGTGTATTTAATGTTTACATCATTATCTAGTAGAATTATGGTATGAAGATCCAAATGACAGAAAACCCCAGGTCCTGAGTATTCTGGATAACCGGTTCCATACCTGTACTAATTTGTGCATTTTAACATTTTCTGTTTGCATCGCATTGATGACATTTTTGTTTCACGGCTTCACCTTTATTATCCTATTTCAAATGGTTACTTGTTTATTTTTCTGTGTTAAAGGGCCTAGAGCTGCTCTGTGAATTTCCATATGCAGCAGCCCTATGCTGTCTCCCTTGCTTTTATGCATGTGCGCTAAGAATTGTGACTTTTCCATGTCCATCATTGCATGAATAATCCACAAATACTAACAGCGGCTCAGGACAGGGTATCTTACCCAGTGAACATAAATAATCACCACTCAACGCTCACTTGTGAAGTTCAAATGGCACGGTCCGTGGTCACAGATATCGGTCGCTAGAATCCCTTGGCGTCTCATGCTGCATCAAATAGAAGAGTTCGGAATGGAGTTCCGCAACATTGATTTGTTTAAAACACAATTACTTTTATTAATCCGCATTAAAACAGCATGCAGAGTGTCACCTGACAAGTAATTGTTTTTAAACAATAAATCGATGTTGTGGAACTCCATTCTGATATCTTACACAGTCCTTACACACATCCAACTTGTAGGGATGCTGTACATGAGGATTCGTCATGCAGTCACATTTTGTGACATTATTCCAAACTGGCTGGAGAACAGCACTCAAACATAAAACTCATAAACTATATGCAGGGCCGTAACTAGGGGTAGGCAGAAGAGGCAGCTGCCTAGAGTGCAATAATAGGGGGGTGCTGGACAGCTGCCTCTAAAATTGTCTTCTGCTTACCCCTAGTCTGCACCTCTCAGTCCTTTGTTGTCCCTCCTTCCCCTCTGTCGCTTACCTCTCCCATCCATCAGTCATTCCCCCTCTCTGGACCATCACATGCACACACATGCAGGGCATGTTGGATGGGTTGCCTAGGGAGCCTGGCTCGGCCCTGACTATATGGAAGCTAGTACTTGCTTATTAAATTGCAGCAGTTTTCAGTCTGTCATGGGGTGATTTTATGGTAACTTCCTGTCTGAGCAATTCTAATTGCCAGACTTGTTTTCAGTTCTCAGGAGAAACCCAAGGGATTGTTCACCTTCCAAACACTTTTTTTCAGTTCAGTTGTTTTCATATTGTTCCCCAGAAAGAAGACTTTTTTTTTTCCAGTTAATTTTTTGCCATTTTTTCAAAATCACCATTCATGGGGTTCTTCTGGCGAGCACCATGGAGCCATCACTTCCTTCTTCTTCTTCTTTCTTCAAATTTCCTGGGGCAGACACATGCACAGTCGAATAAATTAGCGGACTTCTTCATTAAAGTTTGTCTTTTCGTGATACTGTGCATGCGCATCCGCACGAAGAAAGAAGAAGCAGGAAGCCGATAGCTCTGTGGCGCTCGTTGGAAGAATCCCCCGACCGGTGCAGTTTTCTGCTGACAGGATGTGTGAGGTAAGTAAATATAATCACTTGGGGGTGCCAGGCTTTTAGCAAGTAAAGAGCGCCTTTCCTTCTCCTTAAATGAAACCCAGGGAAAAAGATAAGAAATGTATCAATTAATACAATTAAGCCGTTAGACCAGACGGGAAGATTCTGGGAGATTTGTCGCCTGGCAATTAATCGCCTCTTCTTAGGGGTGCTTCCCCAGGCACTGTGTTTTTGAAGTTGCCTCCTTTGGCAATTTCGAGTAATTTCGGGATAGCGCAGTGCCGCGTGGGAATAGGTCATTAAGCAGCTGTAAGGCAGGGGGAAGCGGGTCGGGGAGATTAGTCGCCAGGCAACGAGTCTCCCCGAATCTGCCCATCTGGCCTTACCCTTAGAGAGCTGCTTTATAAAGGTGAAAAATTAGATTTACACTTCAATATTAGAAGAATGATCCCACATAGAAAGTAACTGGGAAAAGTATTTATTTCTGGTGAACTATCTGAATCCAACTGAACTGAACAAAGTGTTGGAAGGTGAACAACCCCTTTAAAAACCTGTACATGTCTGAAATACAACAGCAATAACAGCAATCCGCTATTTAAAGTTTATCTATTGGTGAAGTATTTTTCATTTTAGTATAAGGATCTTGTTGGCTTCTCTCACAAAGCTGCAGTCCTGATGCCAACCCACCTCCATATACCTCTCTTGTCCTGCTTTCCATGTAAATACATCTTTTACCTTTTGATGCTGAATTTAATTTTTTTTTGTTTTGCACTTTTCCCAAATCTAATTTTTATATTTTTGGGATTGCACTATTGCTGGTTTGTATTCCAGTCATGATGTACTCTCTGTGGGGGGGGGGGGATATACCATCCAGTAGAGTGTTCCACTATGCAGTTATCAGGGACAAAATCTCATTGGTGATGTACTTGATAAAGGGGTAGTGTTTCATACACGGCAAACAGCAAATATGTCTGCTTAACCCATTCATAGCACTGACTCCATTACACTCCAAATTCCATGAAGTCATGTGTAAAGTTTTTTGGCATAGCAGTGGGCTATAGAAACTGTACAGACGCATAAATGATGTATTGTACAGTGTTTAACATAGTGATCCATTAGAACTCAGGAGTCTTAGCAGCTGCCATGCATTCTACCTTATAATACAAAACCTTTCCTGGGAGGAAGAATGCATAGCTTTGTGCTCAAAAGGGACCACTGAAACAGCATCTGTGCATGTTACATGTCTGTAAATATGTATAAATAATGTGCATCATCTTTTCTCAGAAAGAACATGCAAATGCAACAGGAGACTAGCTGATAAGGCAGGTTTGCAGTCTGTCTCATGGCTGTATGTATACTTTTTCTCAAGCAGACACCAGGCCCTGTTACTGCTCGTCCACCATTTTTTCCAACCACTGAGGCTGACTTGTACTATGTCCATTTCATATACTAGATGAAACTGCAAGATACCTTTGAGACACTATTTTTTAAATTATATGGAAATGAAAGTAAAATTATTCTTTCTCCCTATTGCAAATTAAATGTCTGTCAGAGTAACGATGCAAACGGTATTTTAGTCTAACAGATGTATAGATTTTTTATGTACAAAAGAAAATAAAAACTTTTTTGTAGCGAAATTGTTGCATTTTTTATTTTTGGATAAATTTGCTACAGCACTGATATTTACATAATTGGAATAGTCGTTTAAATGTCGTTGTTTGTTTTGGTTTCCATAAAATAGCGACAAAAAGCATTACATGCCCATTAGTTAAATAGAGAAAACATGAGAAAACATGTTTTTTTTCAAAACACATCAGTTAATAATGCTGACTTCACTCAATTTACTATTGAGTGTTGCTGAACAACACTCAATACTAAAAGCCAAGTCCCACTGAGACTGGTTCAGTTACATTACAACAGCCTGCCAGAAAGTAGTTCCATCCTAAAGTGCAAGCAAAAGTCACATGACTAAGAACAACACTCTGTAGTAAAAGCCAAGTCCCACTGAGACTGATTCAGTTACATTGAGAAGGAAAAACAGCCTGCCAGAAAGCAGTTCTATCCTGAAGTGCAGGCACAAGTCACATGACTGAGGGCAGCTGGGAAACTGACAGTATATCCAGCCCTATGTCCGATTTCAAAATCGATTATAAAAAAATCTGTTTGCTCTTTTAAGAATTGGATTTCAGTGCAGAAGTCTTCTGGAGTAGCACTATTAACTGATGCGTTTTGGGGAAAAAAACACGTTTTCCCATGACAGTATCCCTTTAAAAATAATTGTCTATGCATGGGGCCTGATCTGATGTGTTTTTATTTGTTAGTTTTCTACAGACCTAAGAGTATTCTGGAGTTTTTTTGGGGGGTTCAAATTCCACTCTTGCTTGATCAATAAGTGATAAATCTTCACTGCAGTATAACCCTGGCATTGGATTTTGAGAGTACCCAGAACAAACCACTGACATTCACTTAAAATCATATGCTAATTGATTTTCAAGCTTGTCTTCTCTAGGGTGGGCCACCCCACAGTATGGAAACTTACCTACAGTACCTACTGTTTTCTCAAACCTTAAAGGAAAACTATACCCCCCCCAGAACAATGTAGATATTGCATAAAATGCGTAAAACCCTGCTTCACGTAAATAAACCATTTTCATAATAATATACTATTTTAGTAGTATGTGCCCATTGTGTAATCCTAAGAAGAAAATTGCCTATTTTCTGATTCAAGCTACAGTATTTTCAGCTTCAGGGTATAATAAATCTCGAAAGTTTTTATTTATTTAAACCTTGATAAATAGTAAAAGTTTTTTTACCCAAAAACTCGAGTTTTGTCTGCAAAAATACCCTTGAAAACTCCAAATTTTCCTGTTAAATACAACTCGATCGTTAATAAACCTGCCCCTTGGTTTTCAACAATGGGACCATCCACTTACCAGATGGCATAGGGCTGTTGGCTGTGGGAAGTTGCACAGCAGCCAGTGCCACAAGAAGTATTACAGTTCCCTGTCTTTTTAACTGCCTCTAATTGCGTTTAAATATTTGATTCTTTCTAGATCAGAACATTTAAATTGAAGCTTACATTATAATTAAATATGCATTTGCAATAAGACCAAATTAAAGATTACTTTACTAATTTTATGTAATGCTGCTGTAGTGAGATTGCCAGTGCATTACCATTAACTTAATGTCAGAATTCTATTAAACTTAAACATATCTACGTAACCAAGGAAACCAGTAGTGGCCTAATTAAGTGCAGAATGTAAGACAAATAATTATACGGCTAAAAGTATCCAGGCACTGGCCTGTTCAACATCTTTTTCCCAAATCAAAGATATTAATATGAAGGTATTCTTCCCAATACTACTGTAACAGGCCAACTTTGATTTTCTGTGAAGGCTTTCCAGTAGATGTTAGAACGTTGATTGGTGAATTTTCTTCCATGCAGTCACAGAGTATTTGTGAGGTTGGGCACTGATGTTGGCAATTAGGTCTGGCTCACGTTTAGCATTCCAATTCATCTCATGGTTGCTGGGTTGTGATCAGGGCTCTGTGCAGGCCAGACAAGTTCTTCTACTCCTGGGAGTCGAGCCTAAACCATTGAAAACATCCCCAGACCATTATTCCTCCCTATCAAACATCACTACTATGCATTATAAGTTCAGGTAAGTTTATTGGCGGAACAGACAAGGCTCAGGCAGTCCTTTGCTGCAAAATTTTCTTTTAATGACACGACATTTTTCGAGCCAATGTGCTCTTTATCAAGCGTAACTCACATCATTAACACACATTACTTATACTCTTAGGGTGGGAGGTGCTCAAACATCACTCCCCTTCATCCAGGAGGGGAGGGAGGGAAAACAGAAAATTGTGTACACGTCGGTAATTAACACCACTATTGTTCATATTTTCCATACAATGTATAAATGTATAAATATATTATTCCTATACATGTGTCAATACTTTGTAAAATCTCCACAATACAAAAAGTGCAAAAAGTGTTTGTAGTCCATTAGCCTCTGTGCTCATTTTCTGGATCTATCTTGGAGGCTTTGTAGCACCTAATTAGATAAAAACAGTTACACAAAATTGTAACAATTTAAAACTAACACTTAAAACTTTTTTAAAACTGTTTGCCTATTAAGGAAAATACTTGACCCTGAAGTAGCAGATTTTTCTACTTAATACATTTCAGCTTATTTAACTGATATCAATTACCTCATTTTATAACACTGTGATACAAATGAGGTAATTTATTTACATTTTTTTTTATCATTGTTGTAATTATGTTTGTATATATTTGGTTTGTCTGAGCACATATTTGACAGCCAGTAAGTCTACCTATGCTCCTATGCTTCTGTATATGCCCATACATTGTATGTATGTATGTA
>CM044431.1:129645253-129662145 GCA_024363595.1 Xenopus borealis
CTCTCCTCTGAAGAGTGACAGCATGGGATCCTCAAAGCAACTCTCAAAAGATCTGAAAAAGTTTGTTCAGTATCATGGTTTAGGGGAAGGCTACAAAAAGCTATCTCAGAGGTTAAACTGTCCGTTTCACCACAAACAGAGTCGCTTGTTTTATGCAAAAGCTTGCTTAAAAAAGCCACAGTCATTTTGGAACAAAGTGCTTTGGACTGATGAAACAAAAATGTAGTTATTTTGTCATAACAAAAAGCGCTTTGCATGGCGGAAGAAGAATACCACATTCCAAACACTTGCTACCTACTGTCAAATTTGGTGGCAGTTCCATCCTGCTGTGGGGCTCTGTGGCTACTTCAGGGACTGGGACCCTGGTTAAAATTAAGGTTGGATGAGTTAAACCTAATATCAACAAATTCTTCAGGATAATGTTCAAGTATAAGCCACAAAGTTGAAGTTACCCAGAGATTGGATATTCCAATGAGACAATGACCCTAAACACACTTGGAAATCTACAAAGACATTTATGCAGAGGGAGAAGTACAATATTCTGGAATGACCATCACAGTCCCTCGACTTGAATATCATGGAAAATCTGTGGGATGATTTGAAGTAGGCTGTCCATGCTCGGCAGCCATCAAATTTAACTGAACTGGAGAGACACTCATCAAAGGCTACAGGAGGCGTCTAGAGGCTGTTACATTTGCAGAAGTAGGCTCAACTAAGTATTGATGTAATATCTAAGTTGGGGTGCCCAAATTTATGCACCTGTCTAATGTTGTTATGATGCATATTGCATATTTTCTGTTAATCCAATAAACTTTATGTCACTGCTGAAAAACTACTGTTTCCATAAGGCATGTTATATATTAAAAGGCAGTTGCTACTTTGAAAGTTCAGCCAATGATAAACAAAAGATGGTTTCCCAAACTTTTTCATATGACTGTAAGTTTATTGAACCGACATTTTGGTTGAGACCAAAACGTTGGTTAAATAAATTACAATTTTTTTTGTTCATCACCAAAGATCTGTGAGTGTGGTGTAATAGGATATGATGGTGTAACATGTAAGGGACAGTTGTTTATTGAGACCATGTGGCTCCATTGTATTAAACTTTTTGATCCAAAAACATTCCCTCTGTAGAAGCATCTTAGACCCATCTCCACTGCTCTTAGGAGGTGGAATATGGTCTATGCCTATATACTTAAAGGTGGGAAAATGATGGCCCTTTTCTAAAAAATGCATAGCCACAGGCTTCAAATTTTTTTGTCCCTAAAAGCTGTACAGATGTAACATCAGGTCAGACTTACCGAAATATGAGAGACCACACGGGCATGTTATTGCATAGATAACATGGGTGGTGGTGCAGGTAATGTGGGACCTAATGGTAAACCTTTTACCCATATGGGGATGTGCAAAGCTCTGCCCCGGAGACATAAATTGACATGATGTACAACTGAGACATCTATAACAACCCTTCTTAAGATTTAAAAAAATGGTTTGTTTTAGGTTTTTGGTAACATTTCATGCAATAATAGGAGGTTTAGGAATAAACGGCTTAAGACTATTATCAGCTTGGAGGATGTTCCAGTTGTTGTGTATCACAGCTCTAATTTGTTCAAACACTTCCAAAACTGTGCTGAAAATACTAATCTCTGTGTGTCCTGCCCCCTCCTCTCACAGCCACAGACATTTCGCCTAGCACTATATAATGCACGTTTAAGCAGCCTCTTTGGATATCCCCTCGCTAAGAATCTCCCTCTATCTCACATAGTTGTAACTCCAGAGTTTAAGCGGAGGAGTTATTTCTTAAAGGAAAACTATACACCCCAAACAATGTAGGTCTCTATAAAAAGATATTGCCTAAAACAACTCATATGTAAAACCCTGCTTCATGTAAATAAACCATTTTCATAATAATACACTTTTTTTAGTAGCATGTGCAATTGGGTCATCATAAATAGAAAATAGCCATTTTAAAAAATAAGGACAGCCTCCTGGGATCCTAGGATCCAACGGTGCACACAAACATACCAAACAAACTATAAAGTTAGGTCACATGAGCCAATTAACAGACAGAGTTCTGTCTTTTGCTTCAGCACTTCTTCCTGTTACAGTTAGAGTTGAAATATTTCTGGTCAGGTGATCTCTGAGGCAGCACACAGACCATGATGAAATGGTGTTTCAAGACAAGAGATGTAAAAGGGCAATATTTACTTCTTTAATATGTCACTTGATTTCATATAAACTATCTGTTGCTCAAAAATTTATTTTCGGTGTATAGTTTTCCTTTAACAGCTGGCAATATTGGGATATTAGCAATGATAGTTTAGTAGATCTTGGATGTTGACTGTCAAAGTGTCATGAAGTGTTGCAGTCTGTTGTTTTCCGATAAAGGGAATATTCTAAGACCTGACCTTTACAGGTTATTGGCAAATCTAGAAATTGTACAGTACAATCGCTGGTAGTGGCAGTAAATTTGACTGGACCCCTAAATTATTCAAATAGGACACCATCTCATCAAATAGTGCCTTACTAGTGAATCAAATGAACAGAATGTCATCGATGTATTGATGGAAAAATAACAGCTGTGATTTAAATCGAGAAAAAATATTATTGTATTCAAATTGATGCATAAACAAATTCCCATATGCAAGTGCCATGGCTACTTCCATGGCCGTATGTGTGTGTGTGTGTATATATATATATATATATATATATATATATATATACATGTATACACACATACACTTTATATGATTCCTACAACAAATAAAACCTGACCTACATTTTCTTACATTAGTTGTTTAAAACCCCTGTGGCTGAATAGGACTATTTTTTGTTTAGGATATTATAAGCACATCACTTAATTTTGCATAAAGGTGTACTAGGCAGAAAAAACACCTCTTGTCCTTGTCACTTGTTTAACACAACCAGAGGTTTTTTGTGTTACAGACTTTACTTTGTCACTATAAAAGTAGTTCAACAGCTTGGTACAGGTTCCAAGCAGATGTAAAAACTCGTTTATCTTGCTATAGACATTTGCTTTCAGTGGGCTATACATAGATCAGTGAGACTGTGTGCGCTTGGAGACATGCCATATGACATGGTACCTGATACTCTCTAGCATATGAGCATTTGACACTGTTGAGATCTTGTTGCTATGTTACTTCTTGAATATAAGGCCATGGATTATCATACAGTTACTTGCATTTTACAGTTCAGAGCTGATGATCTGTGCCTGGGTTCCTCAAAACTGCAGGATTAAGTAAAAGAAACAGACTGCATATCCGGTCTTAATATCGGATTTAAAGGATTTTACCGCAATTCGATTGGTCGAAAGATCGAATAGATTCCAAAGATTTTAACCATTCGATCGAATTTTTTAATTCAATCAAAAATAATGAAACCCAATAGCTTTGATCTGGTGAACTAGGCAGTCGAATAAAAATTTAAAGGGGAAGTAATTTGACTGTCGAATAGTCAAATATTCTAATAGATTTTTATTCAAATTATTCGAATCATTCGATTCGCACTAATTTTCAAAATTCACTGGTCGAAGTGGTCTTCAAAAACATTCAAATTTGAATCTTTTTTAAAATTAGATTGAATTTTGAATCCTTCATGTGAATTTAGTGAATCTGTTACTGGGAGACTATGCAGTGCACGCAGCAGCAGTAGTATAGTAAGCATACAGATGGGAATTCCTTTTAGTGTTAGTAGGCCAGGGGAAAAGGCCTATATTGGATAACCCTGAAAAAACAGGGGTGTTGACAGCTATGGATTATGGAATTTAAATGGCAGGAAATCCCCAGGTAAATGAATTCCACATATTTATAAGGTACCAAAAACATTTGGCTTCTAGAGACACCCATAGTGTTAATAAACCAGTCTAATTTTTGTGGCTAGCATTTATTCTACAACATTTACACATCAAAGCCTCATAACAGTACAATAACCCCTCAAATCAATATATATTTAAAAAGTACAATCCAGATTCTGAAGAATTTATGAGTAAATGTCTTTTTATGTCAAACTACTAACAGTTATTAACTGTTTCTAAACAAATTTAAAAAACTGACAATATGCAGTTTACAGCACCATAACCTCCAACTTGTTCAAGACTAGAAGAACATATCATAATTATGATGGCCATAGGCCTACTTTGAAACTAAATATTCATATAATTAAACAACCATGTTGAATATAGAAACCTGGTATAAAAACAAAAATGCAAATCTTAGGCTTTAGAGTTGGGATTGGAAAAATGTATAGCCTTCACAGGGCAAGTCAGCTGAAAAATAATAACTTTGCTACTTATACAGCGTGCAGAGATTTCATAGATACATTTGTCACCTGTTGAGAGGGGATAGCTTATGTCATGTTATTTAGTGTTGTCCTTATGTATTGCCACTCAGATTGGTCTTGACTCTGGTAATCAGGCTTGAGTCTTGTGTAAAAGATTCCTGAGGTGCCGTTTGCGATGCTGCCCCCCACCCACGTCATAATGGAAACGTTAAAGGGGAACAGTAAACATACTTTACTTATTCACTGACTGGGAGCAGAGGGACATTCTATACATTAACATTACCTGATGAGACTAATGAAACTGCACTTACCGCTATAAAGAACTTTTTTGTGCCAGAGTAAATGTGGTTGCTGAGAGATAAAAATTTGGTCAACATAATGGCGAATCCACAGAACAATTTGTAGTAGCTTTGAGAGAGCTGGTTGTTACCTGCGAGTTTTCGAATCTAACAAATGAAATGCTAAGAGACTAAATGGAAAAAAACAAACTCCCCACGCATTAGAGAGAGACTGCTCTTAGAGCACATTTTAACCCTTGCACGGACTATTACAGTTGCTAGCCAAATTGAAACTGCAGTGGTAGAGGACTAAAACTCTGTCAGGGAACTGCTGGGAAAGTACAGGCTATTAATCCAGCACTGGGGCCTAATAATGAACAGTCACCATGCTAAGGGAAGGGATTCACCTACACTACAAGATCATGCAACAAATACAAATATAAAAAACTGCTTCCGCCAATTCCTTCTGCCTTGTGTTCAGCACAACACACTGCAAATTATGCTACATAACCTGCAAAAGCTGTACAGTGCCGTAAATATAAAAAAAAAGTAGGACATTTTGCTAAGATATAGCGTACTTCTGCTAAAAATGTTCAAGAAGTCACTGCTCCAAATGTTACGGTGTTACTTAATAGTGTGGATAAAGCTGATACATTTATTCCAGACAAGTTTATATGCACTGTCAATGTCAATACTGCTTCTGCTGACAAGGGACACTCCATTAACCTGATGCTTGATACAGGTTCAGCTGTTTCTATACTACCAAAGGATATTTTCTTGAAATGCTTTGCAAAAGATTCACTTGTTACACCTGCCCTGAGACTGGTCAGTTACTTAGGGAATACAGGGTTATGGAAGATAGCTCATTATACAAGTTGATCCAGGGACTAGTCCGATACTGCAAAATGTGACTTTTACATTGTGAATAAAGGTACTGCTATACTGGGAAGGGATCTCTTTGCTGCATTAAACCTACAATTAGTTGATGGTCTCATTACTACAGCACCAGGGTCTGCCACACAGCCAGTGTCTAAAATTTCCCCAGAAAGCAACACTTCATTGGGTTGTGCAAAGAAGTTTGTACACAAAGTTAAGTTGAGACTAGATGTAAAACCAGTACGCCAGAAATTGAGGCGATTGTCCTACTCTATAAGGGAGAACTAAAGAAACTGGTATAGCAAGATGTGATTGTAAAATCTGAATCCTCCAAATGGGTTTCACCAGTTGTTGTAACAATGAAGAAAACTGTAGGTATTAGATTGTGTGTGTGTTGACCTCCGTGAACCTAATAAAGCAGTTATGGATAATCATCCCTTGCCACACATAGAGCAAAATTATTTTCTACTCTGGATCTTCAGAGTGCTTATCATCAGGTATTACTGCATGAGGAAAGTAGAGACCTCACTGCATTAATCACCCATGATGGCTTGTTTTGTTTCAAGCATGTACTTTATGGACTGGCTTCAGCACCGAGTTGTTTTCAGAGATTGATGTCTTCTATACTCCATGACATACCTGGTGTACAATGCTACTTGGATGATATAATTGTCTACGCTCCAACTATGGATCTTCATAAGTACCTAAAAAATGTTGTGAAAAACATTAATTCTGCAGGACTGAAACTGAACCTTTCCAAATGCTATTTTAGACAAACTCAGCTATCATTTCTGGGTCATATAATTTCACAAGAGGGATTACTGCCTGACCCTGACCATGTCAACGTTGTTACACAAGCACCTACTCAATCTGATTTTTAGACCTTATGAGCTTTCTTAGGTCTTACTTCATGGTATTCTAAGTTTATTCCCAACTATGCTTCAGTTGTGGAGCCACTTAGAGCACTACTACGTGGAACTTCAAGTCTGGTTTGGTCAGAGTTTAACATAGCTTTGAAATAGTGAAACAGCTAGCTTTATTTGATCCTGCACTAACCACTATGGTTACTTCAGATGCTTCAGACTATGGGGTTGGTGCGGTTCTCACGCAGATCCATGCCTATCATGCAGAGAAAACTGTTGCATTTGCATCCAGAACACTTACAGAGGCAGACCGTAAGTATTCAACTGTTGAAAAAGAAGCTCTAGCATGTGTTTTGGCAAAAGAAAAATGGAGAACCTCCCTATGGGGTAGAGAAATTAACCTTATGCATGGATCATAACCCTTTAACTACACTGCTTACAACAAAGGGACCAAGAAGAGCTGAAATGTGTATAGCTACTGTAGATGGTCAGCAAGGCTACTGAATTTCAATTACAAAATGCAGGTTTGAAAAATGTTACTGCTGATTGTTTGTCACGTTTACCTTTACCTGCAGCTTCTGATGACACTTGATGAAGTTGTAGCATTGACTGATATATTATCATCCACAGTTACGGCTGATGATTTTTAGCAAGCTTGCCTCTCATGTCCAATTCAAGTAAAACAACGGACATCTTACAAAGCAAATGGCCAAATGCTGAGAAGAAACTCAGTCCTGATGTTCAACCTTACTATAAGATTAGACACAAACTGTCCTTAGTAGATGGCTATGTTGTCCGTGGAGCTCACTGCTTACTGGTACCAGAGACCTTGAGAGAAAAGCTCATACAACTTGCACATGAGCATGATCAAGGAATTGTATGTACAAAACAAAGACAACAAGAACTATACTGGTGGTCAGCAATGGATGCCGATGTAGTAACTGCCATTCATTCGTGTGCTACTTGTCAGAATCATGATAAAACAGCTATTACACATACACCACCACTTCAGCCAGTACCATTCCCTGATTCAGCATGGGAAAAACTTGCTATTGATATTGTGGGTCATTTTGCAGATGCTCCTATAGACTGCAGATTTGCTATAACTATAATTTGCTATTTAAGTAAATGGCCTGACATTGCATTTGTTTCTCATATAACATCAGCTACAGTAATAACATTTCTGTCTACAGTCTTCAGCAGAGAAGGTAATCCAAAGGAGTTAATATCAGACAACGGACAACAGTTTAACTCATCTTGTTTGAATTCTTTCTGAGAGAGAGGAATATTGTGCATAGGAAATCATCAGTGAATTACCAACAAGCAAATGGATCATCTGCTGCCAAATGCAAGGCTTATACTGACAGACAACTTGGTGCAATAGAAGTGCACTGTCAGCCTGGATCTTTAGTCAGAATTAAGAAAACAGGAATACTGAAACAAGGATAATCTAAATTTACTACACCACTTAAAGTGAGACGCCAGAGAGGACCGTATACATGTGAACTGTCTGATGGACGCATATGGAATGCAAGTCTTCTTGCTCCTGCTAGAAATGACTTTGGAGAAACTCCATTTGATGAAGGGCATTTTCCTACTCCTGATACCAACTTCAACAGGCCTGAAGAAAGTGACCCTATAAGGCGTACTGAGAGAATCAGAAAACTGCCTGCATGGGCCAAAGACTATGTGATGTGAATAATGCATAATATTGCTTTAAGATGCAAACCGTTTCATTGTTGCTGTTTATTACGTGTCGAAATGCTTTCCTACTAGAGGGGGTATATGTGGTGTTTATACAAATGTCCTGTAGGTGTCCCTGTGCAAAAGATTTATATTGTGCATACACTGTACTTTCTATACAGCTTAAAGTGTTAGAGTTGAAGTTCCTGTTGAAGTGTAATGGCTGCATGAACCTGCTAATACAGGACTTTACTCATCCTCGAGCAAAACATAACAGTAATGAATATTATACAGAGGGAATTTTAATAGGTAAAGAACAGATTTTTGGATGGTATGAGGGGAGGCTGCATGGGTTAGGTGTAAGAGGTTAGGAAGTTTGTCTGGAGGCAGAGAGCCAGTGGCTTAAACAGATATTACTGGGCCCCACAGCAGATTCTTTTTCAGCCCCCAGGTTGACCAGTTTTACCAATATTTATGTAAATTGTATATGAATTAGGACCTCATGGGGCCCCTATACCTCCAGGGCCCCCTGCAGCTGCAGGGTTTGCTTCCTATAGTTACACCCCTGCAGAGAGCACTGTACAATATTACCTTATTCCTAGCCCGCTGCCTAAAGATACTGCAAATTTTTTCCTCACTTGGGTGCCCAAAAGGTAGATCGGGATCGGACATTTAACTTTTATTTGATGATCAGTAGATCTCAAGACACTGTCATTCATATATTCATTCTCTTAAAGGAGAGCTAAACCCTAATAACCAATACTGAACTTATTGCACCAGCCTAAAGTTTCAGCTTCTCAATAGCAACGATGATCCAGGACTTAAAACTTGTCACAGGGGGTCACTATCTTGAAAGTGTCTGCAACACTCACATACTCTGAGCAGCTGTTGAGAAGCTAAGCTCAGGGTTGTTGCAAATTATCAAGCAGAAAATTAGGTTGTAATACTGTAATATAAGCTGATGCTACAGCTTATTAAATTCTGGTGCTTATTGCACTGGTTTCTGTGCTGCCATGAATTAATGTATGTGTATCAATTACTAATCAGCCTTATACTGTGACATTACTATTCTATGAGTACTGTATATTGTGAGTGGGCCCCTTAGCTCAGTAAGTGACAGCAGCACAGAGCATGTGCAGTGAATCAGCACTAAAGAAGATGGGGAGCTACTGGGGCATCTTTGGAGACAGATCTTTACTGCTAAAGGGCTGTGGTTGCCTTGGGCTGGTACAGAAGCACAAAACATAATGTACAACATTTCTAGCCTACTACTTTAGTTTAACTTTCATTGTCCTTTAAGGTTAAATAAGAAATAGTTGTTTAAATATAGCAATATAAATTCTTATAAATCAATATAATATTGAAGTAATATTTCCCATGGAATAGAATGCTAACAGGGATATTATGGATGTATATCATAATAGGGCAACATCACTAAATGTAGACCCCCTCCCCCCACATTAGTACAGTATGGGCACTCTAACTTTAAAGTAGAATTCCACCCATACTTAAAAAGATCCCCTACCCTACATAGATTCCCCCCCCCCCAGCCTAGCTGCTACCCTGGGCAAATGCCCTTAACTTTTTACTCACCCCTCACAGCAGTTTCAGGGATAGAAGCTAAAGGCAGCCATCTTCATCTTCTTTGGTAATCTTCTTTTGGTAAATGGCATTTCGGTGCATGTGCAGAAGGATAAATTTCCTGGTTCTGGACAACTGTGCATGTACCAAAACTCATGGAAATTGAAGAAGACCCGAAAGAAGACAACAGAAAATCTTAACACACTTAATGGGATTTTCGTTTCCTGGACTGAAACATGGCAGTGGGCCAATAAGGGGTTAAATCCCCATTAAGGGGATGTAAAAAGCAGTACACATAGTGAGGGATTATTTGGAAACTTTTAGTGTTGCTGCTGAAAGGACACTAAGCCCAAATTCAGCTAGGTTATTAGAGAAAACATCAAAACAGTAGTGTTTTTTGAATGTATGAATGTTTTTCCAGGTGGCAGCTTTGCAGATTTCCTCTGCTGGAATTTGGGCATGGAAGGCCCAGGACGCCGCTATACCTATGGTGGAGTGTGCTCTTAGTGAGGATGGCCCAGGTACTGTCTGAGAGGAGTAGGCCATGAGAATACATTCCCTGATCCATGAGGAGATGACTTTTTTGGAAACCCTATGCCTCTTCTGGGACCCTGAAAAGGAGAAGAAGATTTTCGGATTTCCGAAAACTTGACACCTTCTGGAGATAGAGCTTTAGGCATCTAGCCGCATCTAGCCACATCGAGATTATGAAGTCTTTTCTCTTGTTCGTTCTTGGGATTCTCAAAGAACAAGGGGAGTATTATGTCTGGGGACATATGAAATCTGGAGGCAACCTTTGGAACGAAATTGTCTTGGATTTTCAGCATGACTTTATTGTGTAAAAACTGGATCTTGTTTTCTTTAGATGAAAGAGCATGTAGTTCTCTTACTCTTTTTTTGCCGAGGATATGGCAAAGAGAAAAACCATTTTAAGCATCAGGATCTTCAGTGGTATCTAGTGGCTCAGATAATGCTTTGGTTAGTGCATTGAGCACTAGAGAAAGATCCCAGGGAGGGACAGTCTCTCTAACTGAGGGATGGATTCTGATAAGGCCCTTGAAGAACTTTTTGATCAGGGGTTAGGCAAACCATTGTCTTGGTGTAAGCTGAGATAGTCGAACTTTTAAAGTGGAGGAGCTGAGCCAAGATTCTAGTTGAGACTGAAGGGATTCTATGATGGTGACCTCTGAAATGGAGAAAAAAGATCCAAACTTCTGTAACCCCCAACTGGAGAATTTTTCCCAGATTTTGTTATATTTGGAAGATGTGGACATCTTTCTAGATGATATCCGTGCGTTGATTGCTCCCTCTGATAGTCCTTCTGCCCTGAGCTTTATCCTTTTAATCTCCATGCAGTCAGTGCCCAGTACCCTGGGTCGGGGTGTAATAGAGATCCCTGGTGTAACAGGTTCGGCGTTACAGGGAGTCTGAACGGCTCCTCTTGAGACATCTGAAGAAGAAGGGGGAACCAGAGTCTTCTCAGCCACCAGGGAGCTATGAGGATAGTCTGGGCTTTGTCCTCCTGAATTTTTTTGATGGTCTTTGGTAACATCGAATTTGGAGGAAAGATGTAAGCTTGTTTGAAGTTCTATTGGATTGAAAAAGCATCCAAGAGGTCACTCTGAGGTCCTTGTCCCATGAGCAGAACACTTGGTTCTTCTTGTTCTGGTTGTTCTGGTAGGTTGTTGATACAATTCCCACTCCCCGATAGCTGGGATTTTTCTGCTGAGGAGATCTGCTAGGGAGTTCGAGGGCCCTGGTATGTAGGAAGCCCTGATGTTTTTCGCGTTGTTTTGAGCCCAGTAGAGAATAACTGTGGTCAAGGAAAATAGCTGTTTGGATCTGGTTCCTCCCTGGTTGCCTATGTAACTCACCTTGGTTAAGTTGTCTGATTTGATTAGGATAGATTTTTTACTGAGGTATAAGTGGAAGTGCAGGATAGCTAGTAGAGCTGCCTTCATTTTCCTCCAGTTGGAGTATTTTTTGCTTTCCAGGGGTGTCCACTTCCCTTGTATTTGGAACTGTTTGAAGTGCGATCCCCACCCCATTCTGCTTGCATCCATAGTCAGAGTTTCCCATGTTTGGGAGGCGATGGAGACAGGGACTTCAACATTATTTTTCCATAGCCACAATGAGAGATGGTGATCTGAGATATGTGAATCATCTGGGAGTTCTCTTGGTGGTTCCTGTTTGATTCAGAAATTCTATCTGAAGAGGCCTTGCATGGATTCTGGCCCATTTGACCACATCTATGGGGGACATAAATTTCTCCAGGATTTGTTAACAGATTTTGGCTGTCAAAGTCTGGTGACAAGATAGGTATTTTGCTTGGTGTTGGCTGTCTGGAATCCTTTCCTCGGTTAGATTTACTTGCAGTTTTTTTGAGTTGATTATAACTCCTAGAAATTGAATTTTTTGTGTTGGCTCCAGCTTGGATTTTTGCCAATTGATAAGCCATCCCCATTCTTGCAGGGTATTTAGAACTATTCTCAAGTGTAGTAAAAGAAGATTCTTGGAAAGAGTTTTTACCAGTATATCCTCCAGGTATGCAAATATCTGGATCCCCTTGAGCCTTAAAGGGATACTGTCATGGGAAAAAAAATTTTTTCAAAATGCATCCGTTAATAGTGCCGCTCCAGCAGAATTCTGCAAACAGATGTTTTTATATTTTATCTTGAAATCTGACATGTGGCTAGACATATTGTCAATTTCCCAGCTGCCCCAAGTCATGTGACTTGTGCTCTGATAAACTTCAATCACTCTTTACTGCTGTACTGCAAGTTGGAGTCACATCCCCCCGCCCCAGCAACCTAAAACAGAACAATGGGAAGGTAACCCGATAACAGCTCCCTAACAAAGGATAACAGCTCCCTTACAAAGGATAACAGCTGCCTGGTAGATCTATGAACAGCACTCAATAGTAAAAACCTATGTCCCACTGCATTCCATTCAGTTACATTGAGAGGGAAAAACAACAGCCTGCCAGGAAGCAGTTCCCTCCTAAAGTGCTGGCACAAGTCACATGACCTGGGGCAGCTGGGAAATTGAAAAAATGGCTAGCCCCATGTGAGATTTCAAAATTGAATATAAAAAAAAAATCTGTTTTCTCTTTTGAGAAATGGATTTCAGTGCAGAAGTCTGCTGGAGTAGCACTATTAACTGATGCGTTTTGAAAAAAACACGTTTTCCCATGAAAGTATCCCTTTAAGAAGGCCATCATGTGGGGCGAGCACCTTGGTGCAAACTCTTGGGGCTGATGCTAGTCCGAATGGCAGTGCTTGTTATTGAAAGTGCTTGACAACGATTAGGAATCATAAGAATTTTTTGTGTGGTTCCCACACTGGGATGTGCAAATAAGCATCTTGGATATCTAATTTTAGCATCCAGTCTCCATGGTTTATGAACTGGCATATGACCTCAGTGTCTCCATCTTAAACTTTTTTGTTTTGAGGAATTTGTTCAGATGGCATAAGTTTAGAATTACTCTGAAGTCCCTGTTCTTTTTTCTCCTTAGGAACAGGTGAGAGTAGATGCCTCTGAAATGTTCTCTCTTGGGGACCTCCAAAATAATCCCTCTGTCTAGGAGGTCATAGACAGAAGGATCCTTCTTAGGGTTGAGGCTGCTTGAGATGATCTTAGTTTTTCTGATGATGTGAACTGATAAGTCGGAAGCCTTTGGAGGTCAAAAACAGATCCCTCGGTTAGGATTTTTAGGCCCCACTAATCTGTCACATGTTGAGCCCATACTGTCTTGAAGGTTTGAAGTCTTCCTCCAAGGGGGAGGAAGGCCAACTTTCCTGCCGAGGCTTTTGAAATGATGTTGTCGAGTCGCTCACCAAACAGCAATGCTCCTTCAAAGGGAAGGGAGCAGAGGTTGTATTTACTTTGAGGATCTGCGTGCCAGCGGCGCAGCCAGAGGGCTCTGCGGGCCGCTACGCTGAGACCCATTGCTTTGGCGGAGAATCTGACTAGATCCAGAGAGGCTTCTGTGGTAAATTCGTTTGCAGTTTTGACATCTTGTACCATTTTGACCTTAGCGGAGGCTTGCCAGTGTTTGGAGTCCTCTTCCTCAAATGGGTACATCTTTTTAATTCTTCTGGAGTTTTTTGTCTGTTGTCTTCCATTCCTCCAGAATGTGGACTGGGAATTTGCCCCCTTTCCTGGTTGCTGATCTGAACATCTTATCATGTTTGGGAGTATGCTCTGCTTTGTCGAGTTCTAGGGAAGATCTCATCGCTTTGATGAGGGGTTCTAAGTTTTCAAAGTTAAAGGAACAAGTATCTTCTGTCTGTTCTTCTTCTTGATCAGAAATAGATAATTCCCCTTCAGAGACACTGGAGTAGTGTGTGTTCCTGTGTGGTCTGCCCCTTGTATCAGCCGTCGAGGAGGGGGACTTGTATATTTCATCCAGGTCGTGTAGAACTTTCTCGTGACTACATTGACCATATCAGTCATGGATTGCTTGATGGTAGTCTGCATCCAGTCCTTAATGGTGTGCAGCTGTTCAGAGGAGGGCCCAGCCACTTCCTGCAGGCATTCCTCACAAAGCCTCACAAAGTGCTGCTTCTTCGCAGGCAATACAGCCGGTTCAGGGCGTCTTTTTGAGATTCCTCTCTTAAGGTTTAGACCACATGGCAAGATTTCAGGGAGATTAGTCGATTGGTGACTAATCCCCGCCTCTTTGGGGCGACTAATCTCCCTGAATTGCTTGCCCATGTATCGCGCCCGCAAAGCTGTAAGTCACCTGCGCCTATTTCACACGCTGTGCTGAGTCACTGAAAATTGCCTCGTGAGGCAATTTTGAGCGACTTAGAAAAATGCAGAGCTGTGTGCGACTTACAGCTTAGCGGGTGTGAGACACTGGCAAGCAATTCAGGGAGATTAGTCACCCCAAAGAAGCGGCGATTAATCTCCCTGAATCTTCCCATGTGGCCTAGCTGTAAGGGGAGACTCCTGAAGGATAAAGTAATATAATTACTCACTGCTGTTTGTAGTTAGAATCCATCAAAATAAAAAAGGAGAAGCTCTCTGTGTGCCTTACCCCCTGGAGCCCGAGCATCTGCGACTCATATTGACAGTCTGGAGAAAAACACAATTAGCATAATCAAGTATAGTAGAGGATTAGGTAGAAAAAGGGCTACAGCGTTTAGATATCCAGGAGAACTTACACCTGGGACCGGACTGTATACAGAAGAACTCAGAGTTAAGCCTCCTGAGTTTTCAAGCAGGAGCAGAAAGCCAGCCTGTTCTGTCTGGAATCAATGAAAGACTGAACTGTCAGGCGCGCTCCTTTTAAATCTGTGCAAAAGTGCACATGTGCCTCCTCTGTATGAAAGCAGAGGCGCCATTAGGTAGATGGGAGCTTCGGTGTCTTATGGCGCATGCGCTGCCTCCTATATTGCATCATTGCGGCTGACTGCGCCGTTGGCAACAAAGGCTAGAATCCCGCGGCTTCCCCTGTCTTCAACAGGAGAAATGAGATGGGCACTGTGGGACCCGGATCGACTTTTATTGTACTTCCTGTGCCGCCTTCCGGTGGGGGATTTAACCCCTTATTGGCCCACTGCCATGCAGAAGGACAGGAAACATAGATTACCGAAGAAGATGGCTGCCTTGAACTCTGATTGCTGACACTGCCGTGAGGGGTGAGCAAAAGGTTAGGGTAAGAGCTACACTGGGGGGGGGTCTAATAGGGTTGCCACCTGGCCATTATTTTACCGGCCTGACCGGTATTTTTGATGGTTGATCCCAATGTTATTAATAGGAAAAAAAGATAAATATATAGGAAAGCCGGTATTTATTTCAGGAAAATGTGGCAACCCTAGGGTCTACAGGGGTAGGTTTTTTTTTTTTATATAATGAAGGGTTTAGTTCTCCAGCTGCACAGACACTGGACAGAGTGCAATGTAAATGCCTTTTGTTTATCCAATCCGTTTTGGGCTGTACTGGGACTAAACTCTGAGATTGAAATGAGCAGCGGCTACCTGCAGCAGTATACACAGTCACATGACCGACATGTCCCTCGTCCTTCGCCCCACTGGCAGGTGTTCTTCTGCTCCTGCTCCCTAAGCACAGTTCTACTGAGGAGGAGGAGGGGTCTGGGCTGTCACCATTCACTCAAGTCATCTTTCCTTTATCCTCTTCTACAAAAGCCTGGAGGAGCCAAGAGGCGCGGCCATGGATGCACAGAAAGTAAGTAGTTTGCATGGGGGGAGATACCAGAGCAGCAGCAGCTCCCAGTAACTGTGAGTGTAGTACAGAAATTCATTGCATTGCCCCGTGGTTTTGCTGTGCACATGTATGTGCTTCTGTGCCGCCTGTGGCCTAATGAGACCGAATACTGATTGGCTTCTTAGTGCCACTATGTACTGAATGGCTGCTGTGCGGTTGCACTGCTGTATTGGGAATGATGATTGTGCTGCTGTCACTATGGGCGTGGGATGTGAGTATTATCTCTCACTACATGCTGCTTCAGCTGTCTGCTAATAGAACTTCAGCAGGCCAGCTGTTATTAACTACGAATCCCAGCAGCCCTTGTGTCAGCGGCTGGGAGAGAATGCTGGGAGAAAATTCTGGGAGAGAATGCTGGGAGTTCAGCAAGCGCAGGAAAACCACATGTCACCTAGGAAACCAAACACCAACTCCGTGGCAGGTGGATTATGGAGACGTGTGAGCATAAGATGGGTTGGGTTATGGAGTGTATGTACAGGCAGCCTCTCTCACCCGGATGTTATCACCTTTCAGTATGTGTATTGTGACTCCTAGAAGAATGTGTGGAAGAATAAGTATAATAAAGGGAAAACCTATGGGCTGGCATTATCATTTCACTATGTAATATTGCTTTATTCGGCAGTTAGTATGTTGCAACATGTAACTGAGTACAGTGCATTGTTTAGCCCTACTTCAAGGTGACTAATTTTGGAGCAACTGTGTTTTTTTCAGTAAACACTATAATGGCATATACACAGTCCACTGGCACACACAAAAACGCACACATAGGGGCTCATTACCTGCTCTCATAAAGCACAGCTTCTCCACAGGCAATTCTGTCTGTTCTGGGAGTCTTCCTTTTTTGAGATTCCTCTCCTAAAGGGGGGACTCCTAAAGGATAAAGCATTATAATTACTCACTGCTATTTGTAGTTAGACTTCTTCAAAATAAAAAAGCAGAAGCTCTCTGTGTGCCTTACCCCCTGCCAGGGCCGGGCCAAGGTAGTTTGGCACACTAGGCAAGGGGTACAAACAGCATCCCTCCCCCCCATTCTGTATGACCATTTCCCACCTATTCACCTTTTTCTTAAATAAAGAAACCT
>CM044431.1:129691679-129717514 GCA_024363595.1 Xenopus borealis
TTTTTTTACAGAAATATTAATCTCTAGACAGAAAATATATATTCCTTCACACTTCGCTGTAAAGGATTTTCAGGAGAATCTAGGAAAACCTGGATTTCACGAATCACACTAAGTGGACTTCAGACTGGCCACTTCAGTTACAGCTGCCCTAGAGTGTCATCCCCACAAATGGGAAGCTCGTATTATCCTCTTATTCGTTAGCTTTGCAAAAACCATAGACTCTGTAATGTATACTCTCACCATCACTGAATCACTGATGTTCATTTTCCTTGAGTTACAATACTTAGCACTGGTGAAAAAAGAATGATCAGTTTCCGATTTTTTTTCCAGAGTTATTTAGTGATTGGCACAATATTAATAAGATTTTAACAGTTTATAACTTCCTCCATAACCTTGCATTGTATTAACTTTTATAGAATGGCATATTCTTACTAACTTTTCAATTGATCTTCTTTTTTTAAAATTGTTTTCGAATTACTTGCCTTTCTCTTCTGACTCGTTCCAGCTGAAAGTAGCCAAAAAACTGTTGCTCTGTGAGGCTACAATGTTATTGTTGCTTTATATTACTTATCTTTCTATTAAGGCCCTCCTGTATTAATATCCCAGCTTTCATTCAACCCACTGCCAAGTCATATTGGACCCTAGCAACCTGCTGCTGAAATTCCAAACTGGAAAGCTGTTGCACAAAAAAATAAAAACCACAAATAAAGAAAATGAAGACCCATTCCAAATTGTCTCGGAATAGAGAAATCTCTGCTCCTTTAACTTTTCCTTGATAGAATTCTCTGCAGCTTTGCAAGATTTCTGCAGTAAGAAACAAAGGAATTCAACTACTTTATCTTGTCCATAGCATGATTTGATAAAGCCAGTGAGGAAAGTAGGGAAACATTTGAAAATAATAGGAAAGCGCTTCACACAGGAAAAAAAGTAGGGAACCTGGTTAAAATTTTAACAATTCTGGGGGGAAAATGCAAAAAATTTCCAAAATGTAATGAAACTGTAATAAATCCATTAACACTGCTGTAGAAATGCCAGAAAATTGTTAAAATGTTTGCAATTTTTAACAAATCGTCCACATAATCCATATCCCACATCATTTATGTATGGAGATGAAATAATTATATTTAAATATTAAAGAAAAATTTACTTGGTGATCGCAACAATTAGAAACAGGAAGAATCAGAATAAATGTTGTGCTGGCATGCAGTGAAGAAAATGATCTGACAGCTTATTAATACCATTTTGAAAACTGTTACATGATGACTTGTGACAAATTACATAACAGAATACACAACAGCCTCAGACTTCTTTTCATTGAACCTGCAGACTTCAGTTAATGCATGCACATGTGAACTATTTGCATTTTTGTTTTCTGTACTGGTAAACCATTGTATATTTGCACTCAGCAGCTGTTACCTTAGCGCCTGCAACATAAAAATCAGTTTCTCTTGCTTGTTTTTTCCTAGAATCAGCTGAGCCAATGTACAAAAGCCCTGGAGGGCTCAGAGGAGCTATTAGAATTTGCTTCACAGTCTGTCAGCATAAAGGAACCTGAAGAATTCACCAAGGTACAGACATGTCGCTCTGATTTGAGGCCTGCCAATCTTTCCTTAGTTACAGCTCAGTTACAAGCTAGACTCAAGGAAGCATGGCAAGTCTGTGCTTCTCTGGATCCTCTACTTGCAGAAACTTAAAGCAAATCCCTATTTTCAATTTTGGATAGCATTTTAATTTAGTAAATCCTTTGATTCTATATAGATTTCATATAGATTTTCACACATAATTATCACCAGTGGAAAAAAATGGACTGCCAAGAAATGTTTTCAGAAAATTCTTTAATCAAACTTTTACAAAGAAAAACAATTCAACACTTGATATAGCTGTCCCTCCTAAAAGAAAGCACTTTTCCCTAACCATTCATTAATCTGCCCCTTAAATATTTTCGCACTCTTGTATTTTCCTACCATTTGTGAAGTTATAAATGAATAAACTTGCAGTTTCCATTGTTTCTTAGCTGCCTGATCTTAAGAGTAATGGCACTTGGGATGTTTTGTTGGCTGGGCAAAATTGCACAGGCAACATACTTCCCACTAAAGGACTAGTAGCAAAAAATGTTTTAAAGGGTTTTGTATGCAGTTTGATGTAATTTCTCCGTGGATTGATATGATAAATTATTTTTTACTTCGGAAACAATAGTACAGTTTATAGAAATAATCTGTTGTGTTTCCCTGGGTGCATAACTCAATTTGAGATATAGAATATGATATATTATGCTGCATACAAGATATTGGATAAGCTGTTCAGAATACAAGTATAGAAGAATCCCGTTATCCAGAAAGCTAGAATTACTAGAAGGTCATCTGCCACGGACTCCATGTTAATCATATAATCCAACATTTTAAAACATATTTCCTTTTTTCTCTGTAATAATAAAACACTACCATGTCCTTGATCTCAGCAAAGATATAGTACACTCTTATTGGAGGCAAACAATCCTGTTGGGTTTAACGTTTAAGTAATGTTTTAATGATTCTTTAGTAGACATATGGTGATCGATATTACGTAAAGACTGAAATATGCCTGGTCCCGACCATTGTGGGTAATGGGTCCCATACCTGTACAATGGCTTTATTTCTAACATACAGTGAAAAGCTTCAGAAGACAAAAGCTATTGACATGATTCATGCTACACACATAGCATTGCTTTTATCCTCACCTAAGAAATTATGGGCATGCAAAATTACCCCTTAAGGGCCGGTACACACGGGCGTTTTGGACCTGCGCTCCCCTGAGTTGCGTTTGGCTGCGCTCAGCCGCAGGGGAGCGCAGGTCTAGACGCACCTCATTTTGTTCAATGAGGTTGTACCCACGAGACGCGTGTAAGCGCTGAACGCAGATTCAGACGCAACATGCTGCATTTTTCCTGCGTTTGGCGCCTACATGCGTTCATGTGAGTACAGACCCATTGAAAATAATTGAGTGCGTCTATACCTGCGCTCCCCTGCGGCTGAACACAGCAAAACGGAACGCAGGGGAGCGCAGGTAAAAACGCCCGTGTGTAAGGGCCCTTATGTGCCTTGAAAAGGTTATTATGCTGAGTGGTCTTTTAATCTGCATAATTGCGGTTTTCTTATGTGTTGTTGCAGCCATGGTTGCAATAATAACTGGCTAAACATTTACCCCTGTTGCTATTTGCTTGAAAGGAGATGGGCTTGACTAAGCATCACTGTCTGTAAACACAACAGCTAGGTGTCTCTAATCTACATTTTCCTGCCTTAAACCACAAGGTATCTGCCTTGTGTGAAGGTGAACCAAAATTTTAGGCAGTTGCGTTCCAGAGATTTCCCATTTATTTTGCCTTTTAGCGTGAACATTTTTGTACTTTTGTTTATACAAAAAGTTTGTTTATTCAAGTAGGAAATTATTATACTGATTACTGTCATTGGGCCAATGGAAAATAGATGAGAGCGTATCAGTTTATATTTTATGATCAGTAGGTTTGCTGTTGCATTTTTGTTTATAGACAATGTCTGGACAAAGGCAAGCAGTATGTCAACTGCTGTTCAATAACATATGAACATTCGGACATACTATCATGACAACAATTCACAAGTAA
Organism: Xenopus borealis; assembly: GCA_024363595.1. Lineage (NCBI taxonomy): Eukaryota > Metazoa > Chordata > Amphibia > Anura > Pipidae > Xenopus > Xenopus borealis. Next base: position 129,695,296 of record CM044431.1, read on the forward strand.
AAATTAAAACACAGTAAGACAGTACATGAATGTTTACAAGCACTTTTATAAACCTGTCTTGCATGGAGTTCACATTCCTTTAGACTTGCATGGACACTAACTTTACCTTCTTTCTTCTCCTTTACTTTGCACCAAGGCTGCCAGACAGATCAAGGATAGGTACAGTACCAAATTCCACTTCTTTCTGCTATGCGAATATGCCACTGCCTTTTCTTTATAATTGCATGTCTGGTTGTTTTCGCCTCTTCCTTCATCCTTATTGGTTGAAAGTTCAATAAATATCCTGCTACATGTATGTTTTATGACAGTGGGCTGGTGGTAAGTCTGGGGCCAAGTGATTTATGCTGCATGTGTAGAAAAGAAATACATCAGTAAATAATGATTTGGTTTACTTTAAATGTAAAGATTAATGGATGCAAGACTATTACTCCATCTCCACTTTTAAAGGAATTCTTCAGTATAAAAACTGGATGTATTGATTTATCGACTGTACAAAATAAAAAATGTTTTCAATATAGTTAGTTAGGCAAAAATGTAATGTATAAAAGCTGGAGTGACTAGATTTGTAACATAAAAGCCAGAACAGTACTTCCTGCTTTGCAGCTCTCTTGGTTTCCACTGATTGGTTACCATGCAGTAGCCAATCAGTAACTTGAGGGGGGGGCACATGGGTCATAACTGTTGCTTTTGAATCTGAGCTGAATGTTAAGGATCAATTGAAAACTCACTGAACAGTTATGTCCCATGTGGCCCCCCTTCAAGTCGTTGACTAACTCAGAATTAGAGAGCTGAAAAGCAGGAAGTTGTGTTCTGTTCTGTACACATCCAGTCACTCCAGCCTTTATACATTACATTTTTGGCTAACTATATTAGAAACATATTTTATTTTGCACTACCTATTTATTTACTGAGTTTTTATTTTTACACTGAACTGTTCCTTTAAAATCATGGTAATACCACAAGGAGTAGACTGTCCCTAAATTGACTTGACATATTATATATCCACTAAAGCAATTCAACAAGATAGCAGTAGCTACTCCATTCTGCATTGTGATCTATTGTGGGAGAGATGCCAATGTGTATTTTCTTTTTAAGCCACCCTTTTAAAGAAAATACAAATCTGGACAGAGTGCCCTGTGTAATACCTAGAGCTCAGAGCTGATTGGCCTATGCAGCTTTATGTGTGTTGTGCTTGCATTGTTAGTGTCTGAAGTTCTCTTGAATGCCTAAAACACTATTCATGACACAGACAGTCCAATAATTTTGGGTTGATAAGTCAAGTAAATTTGTAGAGCAATGACACACTAAACACTTTGTTTTCCTCTGGGAAAGCTTCAGCTGTGAGAAACAAACAGCCCAATCTACTCAGGGTGAATTTAAATTAAAAAAATACAAATACTTTTTTTATGTCACGTTTGTGTACCGTTTAAACATAAGCATAACTAATTAATAGAACAATTATGTGAAAAAGGAGGCTATATTTCCCCTTTAATAGGACCAAGGTGATTTACACATGTAAACAAAATAAATATAAATAATCCAAAAACAATGCCTTTTTGAATATGAAATGAGAAATTAAGTGAAAGATGCAGTATCTATTTTAGGACAGTGGGATCCAAACAAGACAATAAATAAATAATATAAATAATAATCCGTGTTCTGGCATATCTTGCATCGTCATTTTAACAGAAAAATAATGTGTCCCTGTATGTCTGATGCCAAAAAGTCTATTTCAGCTGGACAAATCAAAGTAAAACTGTGAGTGTTCCTCTCCAGACAACCCTTTGCTGACTTTTCCCATAACCTTTCAATTACAGAGTAACAATGGCCCCTGCATTTCGACTCTCCCTGAAACCAAAGGTCAGTGACAATATGACCCATTTAATGGTGGACTTTTCCCAAGAAAGGAAAATAATTCAGTCTCTGAAGTTTTTACCAGGTAAGGTAAACCATGCTAATATTTGGTAGAATGTTAGCTAGATATTTGCTAGAATACATTTTCTTAATAATAGGGATGCACTTTGGCTAAATCCAAGACTTTTTAGGCAGGAAAAAAATCGTTGCCTCACAAAACATTTGGCTGGGGGTTCAGTGACACCCAAAAACCAGAAAACTTTTTAAATTGCAAGCTGGAAAATAATAAGAGAAAGACAAATACAGGTATGGGACCTGTTATCCGGAATGCTCTGGACCTGGGGAAATCGTTTTGGAGAAAATGGAGTCTATGGGAGACAACCTTTCCATAATTTGGAGCTTTCTGGATAACGGGTTTCCAGATAATGAATCCCATACCGGTAATAAAAAGCTATAAAAAATTAAGACCTGTTAAGTTGAAATGTTGCTAGGAACAGGACATTCGATAACATACTAAATGCTTAATTTAAAGGTAAACTACCTTTTAATATGGTTGTATAAACGGGTGCATTATTTATAACCCCTCTGATCTGTGCTCCAATTTGTACTTGCATTGCCTCTAGACTTCTGGTAAGTAGCATGGGGGATGGCAGTAGCTGCTGCCGTGTGGCTAAAATGCTCCTGAAATACTGCAGGTATAATAAAGGGGGTCTGTCACTCTAAGAAGTCATTCCGAGTCCTATGTTATGATCAACTCAATCAAATACTACCCCACCTCTGTGCCTAAGGCCGGGGTGTCCAAACTTTTGGCTTCGAGGGCCACATTGGAAGAAGAAAAATTGCCTGGGGGATACACATGAAATGCACAAACACTTTTGATTTGTAAAAGTAAAGAAAATACGCAAAAAACTATACCAGTTGAATAACCAGATGGAGCTATAGACTGGGCGATGGGACACCTGGACATTAAATAGACTTATTATTATATTATTATTACTAACTGGGCAATGGGCAGAGTCCCCCTCCTCCTATATCCTTTCCAACATGAAGTTTTCTCGAGAACTGAACATTTCAAGCTGGGCCGCATTCATATCCATCCTGGGCCGCATTTGGCCCTGGGACCACAGTTTGGACACCCCTGGCCTAAGGCATAGAGGAGGAGCAGGCAATATATGATTGACAGCTAAGATTTTTAAACACATTTCTAACAGTCATGGATGTTTTAATAAAAAAAAAAGAATTAGGACTTCATGTTTCATTCAAAAAGATCTTTACAGTTGTCTGGGTGACTGGTCCCCTTTAAGGCAAGAACATATAAACTTGGATGAATGGCAACAATAGTGTAGCAGAGGGCCACATCTGATATTTGTTTATCTTATACATTTTCTAAACTGTACATTCATATGCAATGTCTTTTCGTGCTAAGAACAGTTTGAATAACCCAATCTACTTTACTATTTGTGCTTCTATCTCCTGAATAATTGAACATTTTCCACTTCCAATTTAATGAGCCACAGAAAGGCATTCCTTCGTTAACCTGCAAAATCGCGATGCCCTAGTTTAGTACAAGCTCTCAAATGTCTTATTGTATATCGTGTTGCCAGTGCCTTTCACTTCATTTCATTGCTGTGAATCTTTAAACAAGTATAGACCTACCTTACTCAAACGGCGATAACAATTCTCTATATTATATATATTTCTACAATTGTGTGTTTTTCTTTGAAACCTTGACATTAAAGGGAAAGTAACACATGGTGGCAGAGTTATTAAAAAATGATCTGGGGAACCCAGAATAAAAGTACCAGCAGTATGATCTGGAGTGTTGTATAATGATACCCTCCTGTTTATAAATTATAAACGATCCTGATATTCAGAAACATTTTACAGTGTAAAACAGCTTAATGTGTCAATTTGTCAATATTTTCAAGCACGTTCATTTTTAATGGGTATCAATGCCCAGCTCTTTTGCTGTCTGGATCCTTGCTCCCGGATGCAAATAACAGGCACTGAGAAAGTATTTGGACCTACAGTATAAACTGTTGAACAAGAAAGGTGAACTGTGTCTTTTTGCAAGCAGTATCTATCAATACTAAAAACATACAGCTTGTTGACCAGACCCATTATTTAACAAATTTAACAGTATTATACTGTAGCAACCTTGCAATCTTATATTGGAATATGATCATAGCTCTGCATATACTTTCCATTAATTTGCATTTGGTGTGTATATATATATGTGAAGTGTCACTGCTCAGTGTGAATTCCATTTGTGCAACTATTGTAATTTTTTAAATTCAATTTAAATTTTTTTGCAGTCCCTAAAGCACCTGAAATCGATCCAGCAGACTGCATTGTGGCAGACAACTGTGTGACCGTAGCATGGAGAATGACTGAAGAAGATAGCAAAATTGATCATTATGTGCTTGAATATAGGAAAACAAACTATGATGGACTACCCAGAGTCAAAGATGAAAGATGCTGGGAGTTAATTGATCACATTATGGACACGGAATATACTCTTTCTGGTAAGTTCAGGGGAGACACAGTAAGCAATATATAGAGTACTTATCACATGACTCCATCCATGTGGCACACCTCATTAATCTTTTTTTCAGTGTACTTGTATAGTATTTCAGGAAGTTCTTAGCAGATAGTGTTTCACTCTCATTAGAAACTTTTGCACCACTGAAGAGACCTATCTTTTGTAAGGACTGAAACTGTGAATGTTGTAAAAGAAAATGCAATATGAAGAATCAAGGCTTTAGTTTCATTATGCATAGCTAATGCAGATTCATGTTACAAGGCTTTGGAAGTAACCCAATGCTTCTGCTGCAACTATTTATTTGCTTATGTAGCTAAAGGCAGCACTCTTAGAACAGTACAATACAGTGCTTAGCTGTAGTGTACATTTTTTCTGGCACAGTGAGAACCTCTGGACTTTTAGCTCTCTGTTTTTGAAAATAAAAACGTCAGATCAAGCCCTTTTCCCAGAGATGTAACTGGCTCGTAGGCAATATTCCTAGTAATTGCTTCTCAGCTATTTGCACAGAAATTCTTTAGTGTGCACATTTTAAACTTGTGTGTGCATTTTTTTAAAAATATGTGAGCAGTATAAATGCAAAATTTCTTCTTACGGCCCTACCTGTCTATGCATGACGACTGGGTTAACTTGCTCCTCTCCGGAGGCAGGACAAACTATTGGCTTTTGAAACTCCTCCTTCCTGGTATATCCACCTTCCTCGTCAGTTTTTTAGTTTGTTCTTCCTCGGAGGCAGCAATTTCTACTTCTCCTACATTATTTCATGTTAACCTATGCTTGTGAGCTCCCTGGCTTTTACTCAGTAACAGGTTGAGCCCAGCATTACTCCTTATATACAAGGAAGGACAGCAAGTCAGTAGAGCCCTTATGCATGCTCCCTTTGCAACTTACAAGCAATCTGGAGAGCCCTTCTCGGTGCGCTCCCATCCACTGGGCAATAAATGCTCCCGCTATTGTTTAATACCAGGTTGAGCCTACCCAAACATCCTAACAGCAGAGGTAAGGCTTGAAAACTCTTGCCATAGGCTTACCGAGGTGCATGTCAACAACACCCTTGCGTTCCGTGCGCAGCTTAGAGGGAACATTGCCCATAGGCATTTTTTCCCTTAAGAGGTCAGTAGGCTTGTGGTCGTCATACCCATTTCTTAATTATACCAACGTAGTGAAGTAACTTTTTAAAAGATCTATCTGTGCACTGTGCTGGGCCAGCCTGGCACCCTGGGCAATCAGGCCAGCCACCTTGCGAGATGCCCAACCTCCCCTGCACCTGAACGAGCTAGCGCACTGATGGTGCATCACTGATTTTCTGGGGGACAGGTACCAATAGTTCTGCCTACCCTTGTTCCAACCTCATCTGTGCACCTCTGAGGGAAGGTCGGATTAATGCACAGCAGAACTGCACCTATTGTACTTAACCTTGTATCTAGATGCATTTATTATATAATGCAAGTGAAGTTCAGAGTTGGCTTTGGGTACTGTGCAAGACTTGCCTACAATAAAGATAATGTACTATACTAAAACACAGAATATACTTGTACAATAAAGACTGACGACCATACAATTATTTCCATACTAATGCCTTTTCATTTGTCCAAATGTTTTCTGATTCACAGTTTTTACAAAGGCGTTTAAAGCAAGTTTTTGAGGCTTTTTTTTTTTTTAAATAACACAGAACATTTTATTTAAATCTGTGTTTGTAATCAGAGCTTCAGGTTTCTCTCTGTAACTAAAATATATTAGGCACTCCATGAAATATTGCTACTTGTTCCTTTTACTTTTAGGTTTAAGGTTTGACTCTAAGTATATGAACTTCCGAGTAAGAGCATGCAATAAGGCTGTTGCTGGGGAATACTCTGATCCGGTCACATTGGAAACCAAAGGTATTACATTTTCTGTGTCTCCTTGCTACATATTACTAAGTAGACAAGTAAATATATAGCATATGTGGGTGTTTCATTGATATTTTTCCATATTGTTTTTTGTCCTTCACTATATATTTCTGTTATATATTGTAAATAAGGTGAAGTGTTAAAGATAACCTCAAAGAGACAATCATTGATCATTATTCTGAATTGATTGCCTTGCTTTGTTAACTAATAGTTTTTCCTGTGTATAATTCTACATTGGGTACTTTGGTGGTCCAGTGGAATTATTTGAATCCATTCAGTTTCTGCATGGTAACAAGTAAAGGCGGTTGCACTGGATGCAGGACTCCTAAAAAATCTAGTGATTTGTGCGTCAAATCCGAAAAATAGTGCCGTATGGGTTTTTTTCTCGATTTTAGCAACACCACTTTTTTGAGTTGTTTTAGTGATAAGTAAGATAAAATCGTGTATGGGAGTTTGGTAAGGAGTTTTAGGAGATGAACCCTGTACGTCTGCAAGCATCAAACATTAGTCATTTTAGTTGTAAAATATAGCCCCCATTTTACATTTTCAGGGGTGTGTAAAGTATTTTGTGTGTTCTATATTGGTGGGACCAGAAAAAAACAATGGAAAAGGATGGAAAAATTATAATCAGGGGATGTAAAACTGAGGTTTCACTGTATTATGTTTGTAATTTTTGTATATGACAAGCATTCTGCCCAGTTATGTCTGATGACTTGGGGAAATTGCTGCCCAATCAATCCACTTTTGAAGCTGGTTTAGCCTCAGGAAGTCAATCCATACTATTTAATTAGGTTGTGATAGAAAGGGACATAGTGAGAATAAGGAGATGTAACTGCATTTGCAAGCAGTCACACACCCAGTCACTTCATATCACTTCAGCTGCAGCCAACACTTCCACCAGCCACTGTGTAAGCCCTGAGGTTAAACTGCCTTTTTCTTGTATCTATCTAGTTGGAACACCAATCGTTTTTATGTCTTCTTTACAATTTTTTATTTTGAGCTGATATAGGTTTTTTTTTACCCTTCTATAAGGACATTTCCCAAATAGGAGAGAAATAAGGAGCACCTTGGATTTGACATACTATTATAGCATAGGACTAACATGGCATTGCAAGTAAACTAGAATTAGAATTACAACTGTCATATCTGTGTTGGCCTTTATTTCTGATACAGCGCTGATGTTTAGCTTTGACAACACATCATCCCATCTTAACTTAAAAGTAGAAGAATCGTTTGTTGAGTGGGACCCAACTGGAGGTAAAAGTCAAGAGAACAAAGTTAAAGGAAAGGAAAACAAAGGCAGGTAAGCACTAGCCTGGTAATTAAAATGACCTGCCAGGATAAGATGGAATGTTGAAAATATAATTCTCCACATTAAAGAATACCGATAAAACATACAGGCCACTTGGGATTTGGGGTATTTTAGCTACAATTAATTCTCTACTTTTTGCTATATATGTGCCTTAAGTGGTTTTTAATACGGCAAGTGAAATAGTTCCCAGAATCCTTGCCGCTTTGAATTACTATACATTAGCTCAACCAAACCGCTACTCCATGCATTTCAACCATTGACTAATGTGGATTTAAAAAAAAGCAGTATTAGTTATTGCAAATTATGAAGCTTTTTTTTTTTTCTTTAAAAACCATCTCACCCATTTTACTATTAAACCTAAAGGATTATTCCGGAATGTCTACACTTGTACCCACATTTTTGCCAGGCAACATTGATGATACATGTGTTCCAGAATGCCAGTGGCATCAGATTAGCAGCAGATGGGAGAATGCACACTTTTGCATTTATTGCATTTAGATTTACTGACAGTTTTGCTTATTTCTGTTGTCCGACAGTGGCCATGTCACGTTACTGAAGAACAATACCAGGTGAACATACCATAGTAATAGCTAGTATGAGGAGCTCTCTTCTGTTTTTTCCTGGAAGCTCTAGAACTCTAACCCTAGTGATAAAATGTTCTTTGTATGCTAATATTACTAATGCAAACCAATCTAACATGCCTTATTCAGATAGCAGAATGCCCCAATCTGTTTTATGTTTGCCTTTTATATGAGCTTACATCTTTGCCTCCATTTTAAAAGAAAAAGCTAATTGGTGTGTTAACCAACTAACCTTTCTCCTAGGATGGAGAGTCACATAGTGACTAGTAGCAGCTACTTGTCACGGCTACAAAATATAAAATAGTGATAATTGAATTTGCTAAGACACTACGGGGGGAATGTAATATGTTATCGCAAAAAAACTACTCAAAGGTGATTGCGAACATGTTTGCATCCTTTGCCTGATTTAAAGACCTCAACAACTTCATCTCAAAGTTTGCGACCAAATGGTTTTTGTTAACTTTCGTGAACATTGTGAACATTTGAATTGTAATTCAATATTGCTAAATATTTAACTAAACTCCAGAGCACATGTAAACGCCAAAAGGATTAGGAAAGGTTAAAACGAAGTAAGCCTTATCAGAGAGGTCCACCTAAATATCCCTGTAAACCCTCAAAGTAATGCTGCTCTAAGTCCTCTGTCAAAAGAAACAGTGCATTTCTTTCCTTCTATTGTGTACACATGGGCTTCTGTATCAGACTTACTGCCTTCAGATTAAACCTCCCTGCCCCGGGAGTGAGCATGCTCAGTTTGCTTCTCTTCCCTCCCCTCGCCCCTTCTCTGCTGTTTTATGAGCCCAGAGCTATAATTGTGCAGAGAGAGACTCAGGCAGGAAGTCATGTCATTTTAAATAACGCTTGCAAATTTTAATTACATTCTCCAATTCTTGTCTATGGCGGGTTATTATGTAAGCCACAAAAAGTAGCTGCTGGTAATAGCTGGAGCTACTAGTAGCAGCTATTTTTTGTAGCTACAAAATCTCAAAGAAAATACCCTGCCACAGACAATACTGAAAACTGCCTCTGCTAAACCACAAGTAGTGTCTTTGCAAAGCCAAGTATCACTATTGTCTATATTGTAGAGGTGATATATAGCTGCTACTAGTAACTCTGTGCATCTAGCCCTTTAGGGTAAGGCCAGACGCAAAGATTCGGGGAGATTTGTCACCTGGCGACTAATTTCCCCGAATCTTTGTGTCTGGCCTTACCTTAGGGTAGTGACAAATGGGCAGATTCAGGGAGCATTAGTCGCCTAGCGACTAATCGCCTGTTCTTTTGGGAAACAATCTCCCTGAACTTCCTTTGTGTGTCTTCCCTTCCTCTATAATGAAAAGTTGCCTGTGCTAAGCACACGCCACACTTCATTTTCCGAAGTCGTCCTTGAAGGCAGTCCGAATCTGCCCTTGTGTCACTACTTTTATTTTTCCTACCAAATGTCCCTCTCTTTTAAGGGTAAGGTCACACGTGCAGATTTGGGGAGATTTAGTCGTCTGGCGACTAATCGCCTCTTGTTCTGGGTGACAATCTCCCTGAACTGCCTTCCCCCTGCTATAATGAGAAAACACCAGCGCAATGCATTCGCGACACTTCGATTTCCGAAGTCGCCCAAAATTTCCTTGTGAGGCAACTTCGGACTACTTTGGAAACTGAAGCACCGCAGGTGATTTTTCATTTTAGCAAGCAGAAGGCAGTTCAGGGAGATTGTCGCCCCAAAGAAGTGGCGATTAGTCGCCAGGTGACTAAATCTCCCTGAATCTGCTCTTCTGCCCCTGCCCACCTTAACAAATGTCTCCCTTAGTTTACTTTTTTCTTTCCCTGATACTATTCATAGCATTGCCTGCACAGATACAGATATGCAGCAAATAGGATTAAACAGAGTAAAACTCTGATGGTTTGGATGTTTTAAATAAGAATATTTTATTAATAAATAATTACATACCCCATTCTCAAAATTTGGTGCGTGTTTTCAGCAATAGTCCACATGATGACATAATGCTAAAGGAACATTACCTTATTACAGCACTAAAATGATTTACTGCAGTAATTCTAATCCTGTGGAACGTTCTGGCTGCCTTTGAAGCATGCAGGAGCTTAACCCATAAACCATGCTAATCTCAGCCCTTAATTTGCTAATTAGATTTCCAAAAACACAGCTACGCTTTCTGTTAAGTGCTGCAGGCTGTTGGACTGTGTTTGCTAGAGGACTTTTTTTTTATTGTGCTAACTGGTCATTCATGGAATGCAAAACCAAAAGTGAACCAATGAAATAAATCATACAATTGTGGACAATGACACAACAAAATCACACTTTTAAAACGACTGACTTAAAACGAAGAATGAACTAAAAAGAAGGAGTTGGATCTGGGCATATGAAACCGCCAAATTGGCTTTGTCCACAAATATTCTAAGTCATCCATTAATGACCAGTCTCTATGAACTACAATTAGGAGTAGTCTGGGGACAACCAGCCTGATTTTCTTGGGCAATGAAACTTCCCACCCCTCTGATTGATGTGATACCATATTTTGCATATTTTCTTTCAAATTTCTTTAAAAAATGTTTTGGAAAACCAAAAACAGTGTCTTAGCATGGCTGCATCTTTATATCTTTTTCATGCTTTCATTTGCAATCTTATTATTTTGGTAAGTATAATTTACTTATGCTTATGTTCCAGTGCTTAGCTGAGGTTGGTTTGTTCGCTCCTGGCTGACTTTTTTGCCTATAGTTGCATGTTGTTTTTGATGAAAGTTTCTGTTCCCCTTTAATAGATCAATAAATTTCTAATCAGGGAGTGGAGTCATTTATACTGAAAGCTGATGTAAGGCTAAAGCACACAATTGTTTTTTTTTCTGCCGGAAGAGAAAATGTCTGAATGGCCTGTTACTGCCCAATATGTGCAGTTACTGCCATGTATTGCATCTGCTTTTCACTGTGCAATGAGGCAGATTTTGGGCAGAAAATGTATGCATATAGTATAGGTAAGATTTTAGTCATTAGTTTGAGACCAGATAAATATAAAGACATCTGCTAATATTAGGCCTATCTCACATGTGGCGTTTTTACATTGTGATATTGCAAAATTGTAATGCTCTGTGCACCTGTAAACAATACAAGTGTTTTTAAGTGCATATACTGTATATCAGCCAGGTGTGTTTCTAAAGTATACATTTTTCATTGTACTCTCCCATAAATCTTCCCATTTCCCACAAAGCACTACAACATGACATCATTCTGAGCTTCATTATGTGCCTTGCCACATTAATAATGATATGTGTAATAACAGCAAGCCATATGTATAAATAAGAACTCTGTTTATATCAGTAATGACTCCAACCAAAGCCACTACCATAACTGTGGGGACACAGGGCTTAAATAACATTATTGCAGGAGTTAACAATATAATGCCACATAATGATGCAGATTGAAATAATCACATCATTTCCGCAACCATCTTCAACTGTGCTACATTTTTGTGCCAGCAATCCAGGCATATTCCTTTTTTTTAATAGATTTTCTACAATGAGCATATTGATATTTTCTATAGTAATGCTTTGTGTCACATGTGACATAGCCCTACATCTACAGTATTCCTGAGGGTGCACCCCTGGGGGGGGGACCCCATTGCTCATGTTTGCAAAAAATCTTCCTCCTCTTGGATGTTCATTGTGGTCCTTGCTGCTGGGTATGCATGCATAGTAGAGTTAAAAGCTGTCTTTTTGTTTCTAAGTTTTGATTTTTACCACATATTATCTCTGACTTACAGAAGTGGAACCCCATCACCAAAAAGAACATCTGTCACTTCAAGGCCAGCTACAGTAAGGGGAAGCAGAGACCGATTCACTGGAGAGTCTTACACAGTCTTGGGTAAGTTTTGAGAGCTGAAAAGTTCTTATTCCAAGAGAAGGCAAACTTCACCCCCTTCCCACCCACGTACACTAAGCATTTGTAAATCAAATACAAAATAGCAGTGCCTTCAGTTACTTCCTGACCCGCCCCCCGTTCAGAATTATGAGCATGTTTTTATGTCTAACTTTATTTATATAGCACTACTAGTATACACGGTTTATAATTGTATCTTATCCATTTTTAAAATCTGTTTTGTATAGGTGACACTGCAGTTGAAAGTGGTCAGCATTATTGGGAAGTAAAAGCTCAGAAGGACTGCAAATCCTACAGTGTTGGTATCACACACAAAACAATAGGCAAGTTTGACCAACTGGGGAAGACGAACACCAGCTGGTGTTTATATGTCAACAACTGGCTGCAGACAACATTTGCTGCAAAGCACAACAACAAGGCCAAAGCTTTGGAGATGACTGTCCCAGACAGAATAGGAATATACTGTGATTTTGATGGAGGTAATAACCATACCCTTCGACCCTACACCAAACTTTGTTTATGTTTGAGAGGAACAAGCTTCATTGTGTAGTAATAGAATGGGTACATATATATCAGGTGACAATTCCTTTCACCTTACAGGAGATCTAAGTGCCCGAAAATGAATTGGTATAAACATATTCAGACTGGTCGCTTGAGCACTTTTGCAGTTTACATTCTTTGGGGCAGATTTACTAAAGGGCGAAGTGAGTAACGCTAGCGAAAATTCACCAGCGTGACGTCATTCCGTTACTTCGCCAGGCGAATGTTTGCTCTGGCGAATGAATGTAACTCCACCAATTAACTAAGATGCGGATTTTACTGAACGTTACCTCTTGCGCCAGACTTGTCTTTATCACCTTAGACCAGGCAAAGTGCAATAGAGTAGATAGGAGTTTGTCCAAAAAAAGTTGATCGTTAAATTTTTTGGGGGGACCCGGCTTCCCCCCTACAATTGCTAGCATAAGGAACATAAACTATACAGTGGGCACGTGTAGGGTAATATAACAACTCTATTTTATTTTATTAAGGTTTCCCGAGCATGTGTAATGCAATGTATTTACTGTAACATATACGTCCACTGAACTTTAACTTCACGCATGCAACTTTGCCAATGCTAGCGCAACTTCGCTTTGCTTGACGAAGTAATTCTAGTGCAACTTCGCCAGCAGTCAGCGCTCTAGCTGCAACTTCACATTTTAGTGAATTAGCGTTATTTTGGCAAATCTACACCTGGAGTGTTGCGATGTGAGTGAAGCGGACACTGGTGAAGTTGCACTCTTTAGTGAATTTGCCCCATTGTCTATTTTATGTGGTTTCTGAGATGTTAGCCAGAAAGTTTTAACAACTTCTTGGCTTTAGCTCAACAGATATTATTGAAGTGTCTAATTGTCTATGCATCTGGATTCATGAGCTAAAAGTCTGCTATTAGTAGTCTATAAATGCACATATATATGAATGTAAATTGCAAAATTACTTAGAGAAGCACCTTGAGTAAAATTTCTGGGTTTAGATCCCCTTTAAATTATATTTCATACATTGTGCTACAATTTTGCCTATCAGTATTCATTGCTATGGATACTGGTGAAGGAAGAAACCCAACTAGTTTTTTTTTATCAATGCCTTCCAATGCTCTTGTTGTAATACACAAGACAAACATTTTTATTTGACCCAACATAGACCCATGACCTGCAATCTGTATTTTTACCCACTACACAACCAGCAAATGCCTTATCTGCAACCTGATCCGTGGCCTGCTTTTCCCCATGAAACAGGAAGTCCTGCTGCTGTAAAATTAAAGTGACATTATACGAAGTGGGCGGAGGCAGGAAACATTTTTTAAGTTTTATTTATAAAACTAGCTATGGATAAGGCCTGTGACCCACAAACCTGCATACAAAAGTCCAACCTGCAGGTTACATGTTTTTTACACATAACTCATGGGTAACTGGCCTGTTGCAGGACTTTTACCTTTATTTTAATGAGTCTGTGGTGCTTTAAGTGAAGTCAGAACCTTCTCTGGCTCTCCATTCTCATGGTGTATGTCTCTGAATTATTGTGCTTCGATGTACACATATTTTATAGTCAACTCTTTTAGGGCAATGGCACACACAGCGGTTTGTCTCCCACAGGAAATCACCAATTCTGCAGAACGCAAATACTGGAAATACCCTGACATCCTAATCCATTAAAATCTATGCATATAAAACACTTTGCATGTGGAGGTTCCAAGCTAATTGCCAGAAAATGCAGAAGAAGGCATTTTCTCATGGCTGCCCAGAGTGCCACATGTAAAGTGTATTACATTCAGTGATTCTAATGGAACAGGATGGCAAGGTTTTTTCAGGAGATTTGTATCCACAAGCACCACATCTCCTTGTGTGCCACTGCCCTTGAGAAACTTCAGGAATAAAGTAATAAAAAAAGCACACTATTTGCATTTTTAATTATCCTCATGTTCATGTAAACCGTTTCACCAATGCCATTCCCTACAATCATTATGGCATTAAAAAATATCAATATTGTACTTCTGAAGCAGCAGTGACAGCTATATTGTTTATTAATGTGAATAACATCAACTGAGGGAAATGCCTAATGTTTTAAATATAGATCTGATGAATGGTTTACACTATATGATGTTCATTATTTACTACCAGTTATGTTTGTTTTTATTTTTTCAGGTCAACTTGCATTTTACAATGCAGATACAAAGCAGTTGATATATAGCTTTAAAACAAAATTTACACAACCAGTTATCCCTGGATTCATGGTAAGTATTTTTCTGTACTGAACCAAATTGCTTAGAGGGGTTTGAGGATACATTGGGAGGCATTTTTAAAGGAAAAATGTGCTCAGTGTAAATAATTGATTTCTTTTTGTGGAAGCTGTTTCTTATGGGCATATTAATGTAGTAGGAATTAGTAGGAAACACCACAATTTTTTACAAGTGCCTATTTCCTACTATAGGTTTACTAAACCATCAATGAATTTTAGCCTCTTATCTGCCACTATATAAAGCTTATTTACTCTTTAAAAAAAAAAAAACAAAAATAAACACTGTGCAAAGTGCATCATTTTATTATACAGGTATGGGACCTGTTATCCATAAAGCTCTGAATTATGGAAAGGCCATTTCCCATAGACTCAATTTAAATGAAATAATTCAAATTTTAAAAATGATTTCCCTTTTCTCTTACCTTCTACTTGATCCCAACTAAGAAATAATTAATCCTTATTGGAAGCAAAAACCAGCCGATTAGGTTTTATTTTATGTTCTGAAGATTTTCAGAACGATATGGAGATCCAGACCCCTTATCCAGAAAACCCCAGGTCCCGAGCATTCAAGATAATATATCCCATACCTGTATTCAGATAAATACATCACAGCAAAGGAATTTATATATAAAATGCTGGTTCCCTCTTCCCTGCAGAGGGGGATAGTGGCCACTGTGTTGGGCCGCTTAATTATTTGTAGCTATATGGGGGCAAATTCACTAAAGCACAAAGCGTCTAACGCTAGCACCAATTCGCCAGCGTGACGTCATTTCGCAACTTCAGCAATTTACTAAGTGTCCCTGGCGAAAATTCGCTAGCGAAGTTGTTGGACTAGTGCAATTTCGCACCCTTATGCCAGGCGGAGTTGCGCACTGATGAAGGGATGGAACTACGCTAATTCACTAAGATGAACATTTTACTGAACGTTACCTCTTGCACTAGAGTTTACTTTGCCAGGTCAGACCTGGCGACGTTCAATACAATAGATAGGAGTCTTTTATTTTTTTTAGGGTGATAATCTGAAAAATAGCATAGTTCCCCCCTTCATTTCCTAACATATGGCAACTCAACTATACAGGGGGCACATGTAGGGCAATAGGACAACTTTATTTTATTTATTAAAGGTTTCCTGGGCTTGTGTAGTGTAATGTAGTGGTTGTAACATATCCTATTATACGTTTAACTTTGCGCCGTATGCAAATTAGGCATCGCTAGCGTAAATGTGCTTTGCCTGAAGAAGTTACAGTAGTGAAATTTCGCTACCATTCGCCTCCCTGAGCACAACTTCGCAGTTTTAGCGCATTTTGGGCACTTAGTGAATTTGCCCCATGCTGTCTTGTCTTGAACTCGATCTAACTACAGAGGCGCATGCTAATGCCTTTTATTAACAGTTATGCAAAGGTAGTATTGAGGAGTGTGGCTAGTTCCGTGAGGGAGGAGAGGGTATGTGGAGGGGACTTATGATGTATAAATGGGTTTTCTTGTCTGTTTATTTGGTAGGTGGAGCTGTTGTCACAAAATTCTTTATACTGGCAGTTAATACATAAGTAAATAGCTCTCAAACTGAAAAATCAATTAATGTAAAAAGAAAAGCACCCTGAGCTATTTTACGTAAATTTTTTATGGTTTACTCCAGACATAACATGAAGAAATGATTAAGTGTTAGAAAAAAGGTAAAAATTTATAGGATTAAATGTTAGCTGATCTGCACACAAGGAATTAGTTATGATCCCCTCAAGTCACTGATTGGTTATTGCCTATTGACCAATCAGTGGAAACCAAGAGAGCCGAAGAGCAGGAAGTAGTGTTCTGGCTATTATCTTAGAAATCCAGATACATTTTTGGCTAACTAACTATATAAGAAACATTTTTATTTTGCACAGCCTATCTATTTACCCTGTTTTTATTTTTACCCTGAACAATTCTTTTAAAGTAAAAATATGCAACCAAAATAATACTAGGAGATATAAAATATAGAAAAATCTCTATAGTGTTACAGTACAAGGGAAAGAGTTTTTGAAACCCAGCATTCTGGTTGTTGGGCCATCATCTGATGGGTGAAATAAAATATTTAGCATATGATATTTTGTGTAAAGAATACAGAAATTAATGGAGGGCACACCCTTTATCCAGATTTAGCAAAGGGTTGCCCAAACAGAGCGAAAAATTCATACAGACTGAAGGTATGCAAATAAACATTTCAAGGATGTTAGGATTTCTATGGAAAAAATGTGTTCACTGAATATGGCAGCACCCTGATAAATGTTTTTTTCTGATTTGTTTACATTTAGGTTTGGTGTGGTGGAATAACATTATATACAGGACTGCAGGTTCCAAGTGCTGTGAAAACACTTCAGAAGTCAGAGAATGGGATGAGTGGCTCATCTAGCAGCCTAACAAGTGCTGTACAATAACATAATATGCTTAGTACTGGGAAGTTTGCTCTGAGTGGATTATTAGTTTTTTTTCATTTTATTCTAGTAACATTCTGGTTGCTGTTCACCAAAACTGCAAGCTTACTGACCTTTTAGGTTAAGTGCCCTCTGCTGTTTGGGGACTTGTAGCGTCTTGGTGCCCTGCTGGTGAGCTGGTCCAGTCAGAAAAGCATACCAACTGCAAGCCATCTGAGAAGATACGGAAGCCATTGGAATTAGGAGAGAAACATAGTCAGATGTCATACTTACAGGTTTCAATTGTTGTCATGCAGCATTATATAATGACTTGTAACCAACACAGTTCACATGTGTATTCAACAAAAAATGTCTTGTATAAGAGTGTAAGTATAAAAAAAAGTGTAAAATACTGTAAATGGGAACTTCTATTCTTATTGCATTTGTCTGAGGCTTATACAGTATACAGAATATTTGGTGCTCATTTTGGTTAAAACTGCTTGAGTGCCTCACAGTGGAAAAGCGTAAAATATGACAAAAAAAATAGAAGCTTTTCCCTTACCCAAAAAGGGCAGTCCATCCAAATACCAAACTGACTAATGGCAGTACCACATGCATGACTTTTCCAGCTAATCCTGTCTGACGGATGCAATACAGAATTTTGGTTTACAGAGGGGTGGTCCTTGTCGTAAAGAATATTGTGCGTTCTCTGTGCTTCTCCGTCACTATAAAAAAAAAAAAAGTCTGATTGTTTTTAATGGATCAGCATGGAAATATTTGTGGAAATATAATACAATAGGCAGTTGAGAGATGATTTCCTTATACCTATGCAGTCGTAGCTTTCAAACACACACTCAAATAGTGATCAGGGTTGTGTTATTTCAAACATTTGCATCTTATAATCTTGTTCTATCCAAGAAATAAATTGGATTCTATATTAAAGGACCAGTAATGCCATAAGGTTTTCATGTTTTACATTTAAACTTTATATCTGATCATCCAGCACCTACAAATGAACTATTTGCTTTCCTATTTTATGGGATGCTTTTATTCTCTAGTGATACCAGCTGATCTCTTATATGATATGTAAACATATGTCCTTGTTCAGTTTAAATGTAAATATCATTAACAATCATGGAAGAAACAACAAGGCTATGCAAATCTACCCCCCGGTTTTTACCAGTGCAGCGTAACAAGCCAATATATTTAGATTATACTTTTTTTTAACCCTATAAATTTTAACTCGCCATTTTCCCTTCTTAATAATTGTTTTGGGTGATGGGTCCCCTTTAAGACATACCTGTATTTAAATTCTGCATATGTGCTATAAGTTATTCATCTACAACAATTACAAGGCAAGTTAAACTTTTATACAGGTATGACTTAAAGGGGACCCGTCACCCAAAACAATTATTCCAAATCCTATTTTATCATGTTAGTCAAGCAAAATGAACTTTAATTACAATGTATAAATAATTTGAATCTTGTTTTCTTCAGTCTGGGAAATCGTAATTCTAGCAAGCAGGCAGGAGCCATTTTGTGGACACTGTTATTAAGGAAAGCCTTGTATCATCTCAGAATCTTGTTTGTGCTCCAGAATGGGGGACCTGATGTCCATCCCTATGCACTGGCTACACAATTAAATGGTGAAGAGAAAGGGGGAATGTGGGGAGAGCAGTGACATCTAGGAAGTGTTGAGTGGAAAGTTAAAGTTAAAGGCCTAAGGTATAGAGGAGGGGCAGGCAATATTTGATTGCAGTTGAGGTTTTTAAATGAGTTTACAACCGCTATGAACACTTTAATAAAAAAAAAAAAGAATTTGGATTTCATGTTTAATTTAAAAAGGACTTTTACTATACAGCTTTTTATCTCTGGGTGACAGGTCAACTTTAAATAGAATGATAACAGTGTTAACTTGCCTTGGTCCATATTGACCCCCAAACACACACACAGACACAATCTCTACCCAAATACCAACATTTTAAATTTTACATATTGGCTTTTGAGCAGAAGGGGTGCTGAAATCTTATTTTCAACTCCCTCCCTCCCTAAGGGGCACCATTTTGGCAGATAACTCTTGTCATCAGCAGCTGGCTCCCACTCCCGCACAGTCACATGCCTTAAAGTGGCAACACTGTGATTGTACCAAGCCTGGGGAGTTGAGGGTTAAAGAAATGTGCAAGAAACATGTAAGTAATTGGACAGCTTTTAAGATAAAAACATCTTTAAATGTGATTAACTATAAGATTCATTCTCCTTTAATTACGTGCAAAGACTAACAATATATATTTTTTGTGTATGTTTGGAAACAAATGTAATAAGTTCATCTGTTTTCAATGTGTTATTTCCAGAGTACTGTCATTGCAGAAGTACAGGAGGCACTTGCTGAGCAAACACTCGGCTTTAAATTCTTGGATAAGACCATGATATCACAATGTAGAGAGAACCCACAAATCCAAACCTTAAAGGAACAGTTCAGTGCAAAAATAAGAACTGGATAGATAGATAGACTGTGCAAAATAAAAAACTATAATATAGTTAGTTAGCCAAAAATGTATAAAGGCTGGAGTGAGTGGATATCTAACAGAACACTACTTTCTTCTTTTCAGCTCTCTAACTCTGAGTTAGTCGGTGACTATAAGGGGAGCCACATGGGACAGAATTGTTCAGTGAATTTGTAATGGATCCTCAGCATTCAGCTCAGATTCAAAGCAGCAATTATGACCCCTATGGCCCCCCTCAAGTCACTGATTGGTTACTGCCTGGTAATCAATCAGTGGAGACTAAGAGAGCTGCAACATGTGTATTCTGTTATATTAGACATCCAGTCACTCTAGCCTTTATATATTAAATGTTTGCCTAACTAACGATATTAGAAACCTTTTTTTTATTTTGCACAGCCTATTTATTTACCCACTTTTTATTTTTACACTGAACAATTCCTTTAAAAAGGCTGTACTGTTCTTGTAGCCATTGCAAAATGATAATTCTTTTGAATAATTTTTGTCCTGTAAACTGTGTCATTACTACAGAACAACACACTACTGTTTTTGGATTGCAAATGTTTTCATCTGTAATTTTGATGATTAATTAAGACAATAAATGCCTAAATAAGACCTAACTGCATTTCGATGTAACTACACTGTCCATATGTTTTACTGCAGATGTTTAGAAACTGTAACACCGTGTAAAGGGCAAATTCAAAAAATGTGCTTCTCCATCTATGTTCAGTACTTCAGATTGTCCTAAATGTGTGTGCCCTCTTGTGGGCAATTGTCAGCTTGTTGCACTAACTGCACACATGATCGTTTCGTATGGCTGCTAGCTCAATGTTTTCAGGCATTCAGGCCAGGTAGGATGTATGTATATGTTGCACTGAACGGAGAAGCCTCTCCACATACAGTACATGCACCGACACCTATGTGTTAAGAACCAATGAAGACAGAGTTTATATATTGGGCTTCTTTTTAGGGATGCACAGAATCCACTATTTTGGATTCGGACGAATCCTTCACGAAAGATTCGCCGATACCAAACCCTGATTTGCATATGCTTTGGCCAAATCCTGCTGAAAACCCGAATCCTGGATTTGATGCATCCCTACTTCTTTTACATCTTAAATGTGTATTAAATTCAAATATTCTTTTCTATTTTAAATGCGAGTTAATTGGAAATACACTAATTTGCATTTTCATTATTTTTGCAAACTTCTACATTCACTTACTGTATATTGGTTTAGCTTCATTATAACGAGATGTTTTGATATACTACTTTTAAAAGTACTTGTTCACATTGGTATTATACTGTTTACACACAATTCAGCTGGAAAAGTCTTGAAAGCAAGTTCATTTGTGCTGCACCGGTGCCTTCAAAAGGAACAAATAAAATATGGACACAGTTTAAGAACCTTGCACATAAATGGTCCATAAAGATGTTAAAACTTGGTATACTAACTTCAATATAGTAGGATTAAATCCGCATTGTGGTCATTAACGGGCAGATTTATCAAGGGTCAAATTGAAAATTTTAATTCAAAATTTTTTTTATGGTCAAAACTGTCAAATTCGAATAGGGAGCTATCCAAACTCAAGATTTTCGATATTTATTATACTGTAGCCCTTTAAGAATTCAAATTCGGCTATTCGCCACCTAAAACCTGACGAATTATTGTTTAAGTCAATTTTCCAAAAAAAATAAACCTCAAATCGAGTGATTGAATTTGATTCGAGTTTTCGGGTCATTAAATTCATAAAAAATTTGATTTAATGAATAGATTTCGACTAGTTGAATTTCAAATTTATGGCAGACTTAAAAAAATTCACATGAATTCAAATTCGAATGCCCACGTCTGTATTGTGATGCTTTTCAAAGTGAAACCTGAGCATGATTCTTACTAAATCATAGCCCCACTGAAAGAGGACATTCATATTGCAGCAGGATATTGGAAATGTGCAGAACATTTCATCTACTCAAGAACATAAACCCTTCTACCAAATCCTAACCTTCAGCTATTAAATGTAACTCAGGAATAAAGAAATATTTATTCTGTTTTACTTTCTATTTCAAATATCGTTGTATGACCCACTTTGCTATACAGGTGTCATCCTTGTTTCATCCTTTAATTGTTGCAGTATTTGAGGTGCCTGAAAAATAGATTTGAGCTTCTCTGCTCTAGGTTATACAGGGATCAATTGTCTGTTAACATAGCCTCATTCTTCCTCACATGTATTATTTTATGTTGGGTTCCCCCTGATAACTGTAAAATAAACGCTAACTTGAACAACATTTTGTGTGTCAAATGGTTTTGGGTTTGTAAGCTTTGAAGTCTAGGTTTTACTTCCAAATCTGTAATAAAAAACAAATATAATTGGAGTTGGATAGGTGAGCTAATAGAGTAGCACCTAGAATATCAGCACCTGCACCGTCACCTGAGTGACCTGCACCGTCACCTGAGTGACGTAGTGTGATTTCTGCCCTTTACAGCACAAAACGCAGCGCTGTGT
>CM044431.1:129767311-129778761 GCA_024363595.1 Xenopus borealis
AAAATATGCAATTATCAATGTATGCAAAATATGCAAATCATAGGGGAATGGACAGTTGCTGCAGACGACCTCAAACTCTGACTTCAATCACCAGAATAAATTTGATGGGGAGCTGGAATCTGGGCTAGTACAGTAGCGAGGGTTGCCACCTGGCCGGTATTTTACCGGCCTGACTGGTAAAAATGATGGTTGATCCCAATGTTATTAATATGGAAAAAAGATAAATATATATATATATTTTTTTTTTTCCAGAAAAGGTGGCAATCCTAACTGTAGGTGACCACTAGAGGATTTGGAGTTCTCTAGGTACCAGACTTCCATTCTCCCCACACTTTGCATCATTTCCATATCACTTAACTACACTCCAATACCCATACCACAAATATTGCTAAGGGGCAGATTTACTAAGGGTCGAATTTGAGGATTAAAAGTCCCTCGAATTGGACCATGGGAATAGTTGGGGGATTAAAATCCTTCCAATTCAAAGGATTTTTTCGCATTTAGATTGGTCGAATGATCAAATATTTTCAATAGAATTTCGATTCGAACGATTTTAACAATTTTTTTAATTCGATCAAAAATAACGAAAGCCAATTCGGTAGCTTTGATCTGGCAAGCTAGGCAGTCAAATAAAAATGTAAAGGTAAGTAATTTGACTGTCGAATAGATTTTTATTGAAATTATTTGAATCATTTGATTTGATCTAATTTTCAAAATTCACTGGCAGAAGTGGTCTTCAAAAACATTCGAAAATTCGAACATTTTTGAAACTTCGATCGAATTTCGAATCCTTCATGTGAATTAGTAAATCTGCATCTTAAACTAATGTTTAAGCACAATCAACCGCTCAACAATCCCATCACATCACCGATTGTGAAGCGTTGCTCTTCCTGAAAAGTGACTCGGGACTTGTTATACAACGGCTCCCTCCGCTGGCCACACACTCTCTGTGCAACTACAACAATCACAAGCAAACTACTGTCGCCAA
Organism: Xenopus borealis; assembly: GCA_024363595.1. Classification (NCBI taxonomy): domain Eukaryota; kingdom Metazoa; phylum Chordata; class Amphibia; order Anura; family Pipidae; genus Xenopus; species Xenopus borealis. Next base: position 129,768,300 of record CM044431.1, read on the forward strand.
AAGCTCGACAAAAAAACACGTCAAGGGTTTGAAACTAATCGAAAGGCACAACAAGCCCATCATTTACTGCAATCATTTCTGCTCGAAACGTGATAGATGGCTTCCGAGTACTAGTGGGACTATAAATAGATCAGAGCGTTGAGGCTCCATATGCAGCGTGTAGTTGTACCCACCCCCACTTACAAATACGTTCTGCTAACAATCCTTCCTTTTCCGCCCTACTACGTCATCTTTCTCACTGCTCCGCTCTCCAATAGAAGTCACACTTCCTCATTCTGTTATCCAGTAGAAGCCCGCCTCTTTGACACGCCCCCACCTTATATAAGACTTACCCACTGCCCGCCTCTGCCCTGGGATTTCAGTCATTCATTATCCAACCCCCTCCTCCTTATACTGTCACTTCTGGATAAACCCTCCTCCCCTGGGCTGGCACACATGTCCTAAAATGTACACTGTACAAAAGCACTAACCAGCCGAATAGACTAGAACTCAGAATCCTCTGCTTCGCAATGGAGTCTCTCTCGGAGGTTTCCGTGCAGTTCTCCCAGCTGTCCATGTTCCCTTTCTTTGACATGGCTCATTATGTGGCCTCAGTGATGTCTGCCAGGGAGCAAACAGGTGAGGAGGTGTGCTGGTGTGCGGTAGCCGCCAGAACACTGCTGGATGCATGGTTGAATGGCATACTGTATGTAATCGACCGAGCAGCGTTGTCTAGACCACTGGCTACCCCCCCCCCCCCCCCCCCCCCGCAGTTGGTGCAGCATTTGGTTTCCCCCAACCCTTAAGAAGGCAATGGATATATAAGGAAAACTTGTCATACAAGAAATATTGACTCAGTAGCTAACTGACCCCTGATCTTACTGCTCCAGGGTCTTGGCTTAGGGACATATAGCCTAGACGTATACACAACATACCTATTACATGTATTGGACACACCCAGGTAATAATATAGGAGTCTTCTAGTTACCCTGCTGTTCTTGTACTTGTGTCATTTGTAACAAGGAAGTCCTTAATCCATTTCTCACTCCCAGTCTCAGGGTTGCCAGCAGGCCTGGACTGAGAGTCCAAATAGGCCCTGCCATTTCATTTACACAGAGGCCCAATCAGTCCAAACAGAGGCCCAAATGCCCCCACCAGCCCATTAAATTCTGAATTTCTATGGCATGTTATAGCAGACCCTCTGGCATTTGCCAGAACCCACAGATTGCCAACCTGGTTGTTTTCCAGACAAATTGGGCTACTAATTTAAAGCTATGGGGGTTTTGAAAGTACAAACTAGCCAAGGTATGGACTTGGCAAACTTTTTGGGCCTTTGCCTAGTTTCAAAACTACTTGCCTACTTTCAAAACCAGCCAAAGTTTTTTTTTTCTTGCCCTAATATGCTAAGCCTTTCTCTCCCAATGCATGTTGGGTAATGTACTTTTGTTAAACAATTTTGAGAGTCTGCCAAGTTTAATGTAAGTCCACAATTAGGGTTGCCACCTGTCCGGTTTGACCTGGACAGCCTGGTAATTTGAAGGGATGACCGGGTCAAAACTTCCTGCCCCGTTTTCTGAATTAGGAAAATCGTCCGGATACCCTGTGATTGACATGGCTGCGTCATAGCCTGCCCCTGACATCATGGCCCACCCTGATATGTCACAACCCCGGCCCCTGTCTGGCCTTCACTGGAACAAAAGGTGGCAACTCTAACAATACCCAGCATACAATGTGACTGAGTTGCATAGAAATCAGGAGTTATCAGATTTTGGACTCTGTACCCCAGTCTCCTATCCATTCTCGCATTTTCCTGTGTCTTTCCTCAATTTTAGACCATTTTGGGGCAAAAATCTGTTGGCCACCAAAATGTCTAGAGGTTGACCTGTTTTACCAATATTTATTGAAATTGTAGACGCATTAGGGCCTTATGGGGCCCTATACCTTGTGGGCCCCCCTCTGGAGTTACGCCTCTGGTGATGGGCAAATCTATCACATTTTTCTTCATGAAAAAATTTGTGAAACAGTAGAAAGTTTGAAAAAGGCAAATTTTTAAATCTATTAATTTTTTTAGGCTTTTTTTATGGCACATATTGTGCTATTTTTGGGCTACTTTCGAAGTGCCTCTTGGCTAGTTTTGGGCTGGTTTTGTAGCTGAATTTGGCTGTTTTTGAAAATTAGACCTGGTAACCTTGCCCAGTCTTAAAGGCCGCTTCACAGTTTGTGAACCTTACATTATATAGTAAATAAACGTAACTAACATTTTTTATAGTAGCCTCTTTGTCCTCCAAGAACTGTCTCTGGACCCATGGAATTGTTCACTTCCAAGAATCCACTTGCCAATCTCCAATTTCCTAAGGGTTTTAGACCTCAAGTCCGTGTCAAATGCTTTTCACTAATAAAGAAAGATTTTTTTTTTTCATTGAGGATGAGCGCACCATATTAGATAAACATTCAATGAATATTTGGCACTTTTAAGATGGGTTGTTTGCTTATTATATGTGTGTCTTTTAGCAACAATAATCTTTCCTAGTACTGTGCAGATTATAAGTGAAAGAAAAGGATTGGAAACTTCCACTAGTTACTGAAAAACAGAGTTGATGAGTAATAAAAACTTTGACTTTTCCTATACCTAACATTGAATTAATAAGTAACTGTCTTCACCCCTAGTTTACTTTTTGATGTCGCTGTTCGACTTAACACTAACACCACTACCATTGACAGTGCCCCAAATTATTCCTGCATATCTTAAATAGAATATGTTTTTATTGTATAAATAATGTTTAGTGTTTTAAACTTTATGAAAGGGATGAAAAGGATCAAGAGGGTCAGAAAGTAAACCACTTTTTATTTGATATTCTGTGCACCTTGGGCATATATTTAAATACAGCTATACTAAATCTATTTTCCAGAAACTTGCTATCCAGAAAGCTCCAAATTACACAAACACAGTATCTCATTAACTCCATTTTAACCAAATAATCTAAAGTTTTATAAATAATTTCCTTTTTCTCTGTAATAATAAAACAGTACCTTGTACTTGATCCAAACTAAGCTATAATTAGTCCTTATTTGGAGCAAAACCATTATTATTATAATGTACTAGTTTTTGAAGTTTTCTAAGGAATTTCTATTTGTCACTTTGTCATTTTCAGCATATTAAAGGGCACCTATTGTCAAAAACTGTTACCCCCAACCAAATGTGTGGGCCGATAGAGCCTGCATTCCGGTTGGGGGTACTGGTGTTTTTTTGTTGCGAGCCGCCATGACAGAGTCTGCACATGTGCATTTGCACGCGCGTGATGTCAGGCGCATTCACATTAAGAAAAGCGGTCTGTGTTGGGGCCGCTTTTCTTAATGCGCATGCGCCTGATGTCACGCGCGCATGCTCAGAGACGGCGGTTTGCACTGTCATGCGGCGCTGCCGAGGGGCATTTAAAAAAAAAAAAACACCAGTACCCCCAACCAGAATGCAGGCTCTATCAGCCCACACATTTGGTTGGGGGTAACTGTTTTTGATGATAGGTTCCCTTTAAGAATGCAAGGCATAAGCAATGCATGAGCAAAATTGTGCTTGTTATGCTGTTACACAGCACTTGCACTTTTCGAAGAACTTTTGCAATTTACATTTTTTTTCATTTTTGTTTCAGAGCTATTTTTTTAATTACAAATAGGTATGGGATGAGTTATCACAGGGCCTGTTAACCATTAAGATCTGAATTATGGAAAGACCTTCCCTCATAGACTCCATTTTAATCAAATAATTCAGATATTTAAAAAACAATTTCCTTTTGCTCTTTAATAATAAAAAGTGCCTTGTACTTGATCCCATCTAAGATTGAATTAATCCTTATTAGTGCCAAAATAATACTATTGTATTTAAAGACTTAAGGTAAGGAGTTCCAAATTACAGAAGAACCCCCGTATCCAGAAAATCCCAGGTCCCGAGCGTTCTGGATAAAAGTTTGTAACAACGCCACCTACTGGCTAGTTCCTTTAACTGTATGGTTGGAGACCATACATTCAGAAGGAAAAATAGAAGCGTTTTGCTGTTGCCTTGTTTAGGAAAGGTCTTCTTCTGAGGCATTTTATCTCTCTACTAAGTAGAACAACATCAGGACTGTTCTTTGTTTTCTTTCAAAAACCATGCAAAACTCGTATGTTCTCACCAAGAGGTGGCTAAGATGTTAAAATATTAATTATCTTACCGGTTAATAAAAATCTAAATAGCTACATATGTTGTAATATCATAACAAGGTGGTCTGCTTTAGTTTGCCTGCTGGCACTCCCTAACTTGTATGTGTCAATGATGAACAAGTTAGTGGACAGGATAGGGGATGCCTATGGTCTGGCTATGTATCTATACATACAGGTATGGGACCTTTTATCCAGAATGCTTGGGACCGGGGGTTTTCTGGATAACATATCTTTCCGTCATTTGGACCTTATACCTTAACTCTACAGAAAATCATGAAAACATTTCAATAAAACCAATAGGCTGGTTTGGCCTCTAATAAGGTCTAATTATTAGTTGGGATCAAGTACAAGGTGCTGTTTTATTTTTAACAGTCTACAAAGGTCATATTAGTCCTGCCACTTTTGTTACTTTAAAAAATGCATCAGGGTTTATCACAATATTTGAAGTGCAAACTTAAATGATTTTTGCATTCTTGGCACCTTAAAATCACGATGCAAGTATAAACACAAATGACATTACTGCTTTGTTTTGCATACAATCTGGTGTTTTGCATGTTTTTCGTGAAGTTGGTGGAACCTGTCTGTCATGCTGAAGCAGAGGACTATTTTTGTATTCATATTGTTACATTATGTTGATTAAAAAAAATCTACCTTTACCTTTTTCTGTCCACAGTCCTAACTTGATGTGACACTGCTGCAATGCTGTTATAGTGCACAATAAATGTATTGCATATTGCCGTGGAACCCCTTGACCACATGAAGATTTCAGCAGTATATGATCTAAGTAGGAACATATTTTAAAAGGAATGAAATAACATAGGCAGATGTCTGGAAGCTTTGTGACTGCCACAGGAAAGGGGTGGAGTAGCTAGCAGGTGGATTTCTTAGCAAATACTTGATATTTTTACATACATTATTATTTGTTTTGTAAATAATTTTTATGTTAATAAGACAAGGTTATGCAAAAGCTTTAAAGGTTTACAGTGCAGTTCCCCAGATATTGTTGATATATACAGCATTTTTTAAATAATTCTTACAGTATTTACCATTTTGTTCTGCAGCTATCCCATTTGGCATTTCTATGTTTCCACTTAACGTAGCAAAAAAGTTGAGTTTTTGCCCCACAATGGAATATGAATGGCAGAGAAAGCTGGAAATAGCCATAATAGTAAGAAGTAATTTATAACAAAATAAAGTTAAGAAGAAACTAATATTAAAATTATTTAATGTCAGCCTTTAAAATGTTACAATCCAAAGTTGCTGAAGCACACAGATCCGTTGTAGTGAATAAACAAGTGATTTTATTGGCTCATAGTAGACCTAAATTATGGCCTTTAAAATGTTGGCCAGTGCTATTCATTCAGGCCATACTGTATACAGTATAGCGAGTTGCTGTTATTTTTCAAATAGATGGTGATTTCTTAATGCCCGTATATTTATATGAATCCATGCTAAAAGGTTAGCATCAAAGTCTATTTGTCTCCAGATTTGCCTTATTTAATATGAAGTGTTTTGCGAAAAGGAGCCTATGACAGCTTGTAGCAAACAGTTACAATGGAATATCTTCTGTTGCTTCCATATAGGGAAAGCGGCAGTTCCACAGAGGGAAAGCAGCAGTGTCATTTCTAACTTCTTGGCAGAATGTTAAACTTGTATATTATAGCCTTCAGGACTAAACTTCTACATGAATGTTTTTTTTTTTTTTGCCTTATAAGGTGTGCTGTATAATTTATGCCATGAAATAAATAAAACATCTCTTTAAATCTGACATTTTCTTTCTGGAGCCAACATTGCTCTAATGTGCATTAGATTATTCTGTAGAACTCTAAGTCATTTATAAGACATTGTTGTTATGACAAGTCATGCAGGTCAGACATTGCATGGCTGCAACTGCAATTTTTAACGTAAATGACCCCTAAAGTGTTATTAATGTAATTATCTGACACCCACTGCAAACCAATTTCCCATTGCAATGTATGGTGTCACATCAAACAGCATACCATAGCAGCGTATGTCAGTGCTTTCACATCTGTTGGAAAATGTGACATAATCTTCTTTTTTTTCTCAATAGGTGCTCTAGATGTAGCATCCCACAGCCCTATGGCATCCTGGTTTAGTGCCATGCTTCACTGCTTTGGAGGTGGAATTTTATCGTCTATTCTGCTTGCTGAACCTCCCGTTGGAATTCTTTCCAACACTACTAACATCATGTTGGCATCTGCAATATGGTAAGATTTTAATAAGCGTGTTAAATTTAATACCTTGCTCATTTTTTTTTTTTTGAGACAATTATATTTACCATATCCTTGCCCATTTTATCTTATTTTGCAAAAATGCTGATGTGTTTCTATATGATTCTGCTGGCAAGGAAAATAGATTTCTAATTATCTTAAATTAAACAAAATTTTCAAATATTTTGGTGTGAAAAAAAAAAGTGGGCCATTACTCCTAAGGGTATTTACCTTAGGCTTATTTTTTTCTTACCCCCCCCACAAATGTTTTAGGCCCCAATACCCTAAAACCGTGCAGTGCAAGTCTTTCTATATATAGTACGCTAATCGCTTCTCCTACTACAGATTTGTGGGCTGGATTTCATTAACATAACATCATACAAAGAAGCCTGTGAAAATAGGAGGCTATAAAAATCTCTTGGAGTGACACATCTGGCCTGTGGGCCCATAGTTGGGCAGCCCTGGATCTTGTAATCTGTGGCTTTAAAAGTGGACGTGTTTGACATTTTCAACTGAAAAATGTTTTTTTTTATTTTAATTGTTCAAACCAATTCCTAGTACAACTGTATATCCGTGTTTTCGGAATAAAATTGCAGCAGTGGAATAGTAAGCTATTTCAGTTCACCTTCCACAAACGGCCCACCAAGGCCCGACAAATTGATAAAGCATCTAATTTGTTTAAACTTACGTTATTGTGATGCCACAGGTTTTATACAGGTCGTGTCATTGGTAAATGTATTATATACTATTATAACTAATAAATACAGAGTTCTAAATGTGCCATTTATACAGTAATTTTGAGCCACACAAACTGGTGTGCATGTCTACTGTGTAGATACAATATTCCAATATACTCCACCCCAATGATATTTCTCACCTGCCTCATACTGCAACATTTTCTAAAGTACTGCTCATCTAAATATTATAATGCTGAAATTGAAAGATATATAAAAGGTCACCTTTGAGTTCACAGAACTCTTAGGTGATTTCTGATACCTTTATACATTACAAATGAGTTACACTATCAACTATATAAAGTAGAAACCTAATTTTATGTTTATTTTGGGCCCAGGAAATTATGTAAAATCAGGGAAATTCATTGTGTCTTATACAGTATAATGGTGGGACCACACAAAAGGTGTAAATGAGGGAAAACTTAAAATCAGGGAATGACCTCCCAGGAGTCATCAGATAAACAGACTGCTGTCATCCCATGCTAATCGCCATACCTGAGCTGATTGTTTGGAAATAAAGAAAAAAAAATTGAAATGCTTTATATTTGATGTCATAATCACTATAACTTTACTTTACGGAACCATGTGCATATGTATCATGTGATTTCACTTTATCGCTTTCAATAAAAACAAGTTATAAAAAAAAATCAGGGAATGTAAAATTGAGGTTTCACTGTATTTTTTACCTAATACAGACTACACATTGTCCCTTGGCACAGAAACATGTTTCATATCTTATCTTTTATTATTAGAAAACATTTTCTTAATAATGACACATTCTAATTATATCTTCTGAAACGTATTTTTAAAAAAAAATAAATTAAACCTGAAAATGTTTAGACATGATGCAGTTTTCCTTTAGATATATGCTTCTATGGTGCCACCTCCTGTTGTTTTGTGGTTACTGCAATTGAGATAAAGTAAAAGGTAGAACTAATATTAAATAACATTTCATATAAAAGACTTTATATATATATATATATATATATATATATATGACAAATACAAGAGGTCCTCTGCACTCAACCCATTATCAATATATTTAAGACATTTTGTGCATATAGCTACTAAAATTAGTAGTATGCTGTATGCACAAAATGTCTTAATGTCTTAAATATATTGATAATGGGTTGAGTGCAGAGGACCTCTTGTATTTGTCTATTCTTATTTTGTGGTCACAGCCTCATTGCACCCCCGCCTAATGGTTTTTAAAAATCAGTGGTGAGCACAACTTTTCTTTGTTTGTTGTGTGTGTGTGTGTGTATATATATATATATATATATATATAATATGTGTGTGTGTATACAGCAGTAATAAAATGTACTTAGCTTCAATTCATTATATATTTACAGTAAAGATGTGATATGATGTATTTTTAGTTTTAGTGGTTTTTCTTTGCTTTAATTAATATTGGGGGTTATTAATATAAAAGGTGCTAATTTTGCCCAGGAGCAGTAAACCTTTAGCAATCAATCAGCAGCATTGGCTGCTATGGGTTACTGATCCTGGGCAGACTTCATGCATTTTATTACATATGGGGGATTGTGTTTTGCAACATTAAAAGTTTACAAGTAGGGATGCACCAAATCCCCTGTTTATGATTCAGCCGAATCCCCGAAACCTTCATGAAAGAGTCTTCCGAATATCAAACCGAATCCAAATTTTAATTTGCACATGCAAATTAGGGACAGGAAGTGAAAAAGTTGAAAAAAACTATTTTATACTTTGTGACAAAAAGTTGCGTGATTTCCCTTCCATCTCCTAAATTGCATATGCAAATTAGGATTTGGATTCGCTTTGGATGAATACAAATCCTGCTGAAAAAGACTGAATCCTGAACCAAATCTTGGATTCGGTGCATTGATATTTACAAGGAAAAATAAATTATGTTGAGGGATATTTATAGTGTGTTTAGTAGGACTTTGTTGGGCTGTATCAAATAACTGAGGTGCCTTTTTTTAAGTTATTTCAAAACATGTTTTGCTTTTTTTTTTATTTCAGGTACATGGTGTATTATTTCCCTTATGATCTTTTCTACAATTGCTTCTTTTTCCTTCCCATCCGACTGATTGTTGCAGGGATGAAGGAAGTGACCAGGACATGGAAGATATTATCAGGGATCACGCATGCTCATAGCCACTATAAAGATGCATGGCTAGTCATGATAACTATAGGTTGGGCTCGAGGTAAGCTGAAAATAAGTGTCATCCTAATTTGAGGCCTACAAAATGAAAGGTCTGTTCACCTAGGTTTGCATTAATATATCCTATTTCTTTTCTATACTGAACTGTTTTTCTCAGTAAATACTACATGGATGCCTTTTTTATTTATATATATACATTTTGTGCATTTATTTTTGTTTTCTTAAATCACTAGAGACGGCAGATGAATTCTTTTGTTGCCAGTGCTTGATCAAGCACTGCATTATTAGCAGTTAGATCAGGTAGTAGGCAAATTTGCAGAGTGCAGGTTGGGTACAGGATAAGGCCCATGCGTATCTCTACCAGAAGTGTACACTTATAGACGATAATCGGGGTAATGCACAAACACAGCCTTCCCTAGTCACTAGTCTGCTGTGTTCTAGTGACCTATAGCAACCGTTGCAGGCTTTGTTTTCTAGTGGGAATAGGCTGTGGATTAATAGCTTCATGTTACAGAACTGGGGCAACATTCAATAAATAGAGATTGATCTATATCTTTGTGCATAAACCATTATTTGGCCTATTTGCTTGTAGTGATAGACCAAGTTTGCTGCAGATGAATGTACAGGTATGGGACCCATTATTCAGAAACCCCTAATCCAGAAAGCTCTGAATTACTGACCAGGTACTTGATCCCATTTAGGTTAGAATGATTCCTTATTGGAAGCAAAACTAACCTATTGAGTTTATTTAAAGGAGAAGGAAAGGCTTCATGTATTGTGCTCCTATCAGCAGAAAAAAACACCTTGGAGCTATCCTCTTCCATCTTCTTCATTCTTCAAATAACCCGGGGCAAACGCATGTGCAGTTGAATGTTTAAGTTAAAGTTCCACTTTTTGTTCTACTGCGCATGCGCAGCCGCACAAAGAAGGAGGAAGATAGATCCGTGGTGCTCAATGTTATAAACCCAGGCTGGTGCAGTTTTCTGCTGATAGGAGCACCGGTCTGGGGTTTCAGGTAAGTCAATACAATCACTTGGGGGTGCCTAACATTTGGCACCCACAAGTGCATAAAGCCTTTCCTTCTCCTTTAATGCTAACGTGATTTTCTAGACTTAAAGGGCACCTATTTCGGCAAAATTATACCCCCAACCAAAAGTGCGGGCTGATAGAGCCCGTATTCC
>CM044431.1:129802608-129826450 GCA_024363595.1 Xenopus borealis
TGTTTCAGGCTAGCTGTTCTTGCATACCAAATGGGTACTGATTTATACTGCAAATGATGGAATTGTTTAGTGAGTGGTGATTCTTCCCTCTCCTTACCTTTGTGTCCTCCCGAAACACCAGTATTGAGCCCACATCCTCATGGACCTATGGGTCATCCCATTCCATTGCTTCAGGACATAATTTCTTAAAGACTGTCTTTACGATGATCTCAGTCTTGCATTACTTGGGGGTGTGTGTGTACTTCTCCCACTTCTATTTCATTTATGGACAATTGGGGAAACTAAGTAATCTGTACCAAAATTGTCCCAGTGTCTAGTTCACCTGTACCGATGTGGATAGTTCACCTGGCCCAGTGCGTATAGTTCACCTGACCAATGTGTATAGTTCTCCTTAACCAGGATGCATGGTTCACCTTTCCTGGTAGGATGGTTCAGTGTTCTAGGTAGGACAGTTCACCTTCCTAGTAGGGCTAGTTCACTGGACCCAGTATCTGACCCGACAGGTCTCAATCATCCGACCAGGAGGTCCATTTATCAGTAGGTCTAGTCTGGTAGATGGGAAGCCTTCTAATGCTTACTGGAACATCCTTATGATCAGTCCAGTCTTAAGTACTTGAGCAATTGATGCCTACGCTCATCCTCTGCACTCCCAATGGTGGGTAGCCTGATTATCTATGTAAGAGGATTTGGCTACCTCCAATATAGTCAATGTTAAGAAAACACTAACACAAGGCATATGGTCGCAGGGCTAACCCTTACCATTGTTATAATGCAGAACATTGAGGGAGTTCATAGATATAGGATGACTGAAATCTCCTACAGGTGCATATGTTCCTTTCATGAGGGAAGAAATCGGATTGTCTCATGAACATCTCCAGGTTACTCTACAGCCTGCCCCTGTGGCTCTGGTGATTATCATTGTATTGCTTGGATTATTTTACTTTAAATACTTTATGGGTGACCAGTTCTATCTGTCTCGCAAGGCTATGCTCTGCCATCCAACTGGGGTTTTGTTCTTTAGGTAACCCACTGCCATTATATTCTAGATCAGTTGATTGGTACCAGTGCCTCTATTGAAAGGATCATACATGGAGTAAGTAATTCACACCCCAGATAAGTCTCGGGTGCCCTGTTCTCCGGGACTGCTTTGCGGTTAGAGCAGACCTAACTTCTAGACAATCAGATAGATAGGCATTATAATACATGCCTCAAATATGCCTCACTGTGCCTTTTTATGCCTGGCACTTTTGTTTGTTCCACAACGGGCCACACATACAAAGGGGTTTGGGATTCTCACTCCTATCAAGTGTTTCTTACAGGTGCCTTACAAATTTGCACTGAAACTAGGCATACATGTGATGGATGCTTTCTGGTGAGTAGGAGAGTAAGTATTTCAAACTGTGAGTTTGCCAGGTGAAGGGGTGTCTTCATTCCTCTCTCTCTCTCTTCTAGAAGCGTTAAGCTGATTCACCTTTCCTCACACTGACACTGGGCTAAGATCTGTTATATAAAGTATAGACTATTAAGATTATTCTTATACCTGTAACTTATTCTGGAAATTTTTCACCTGGAGTCTCAACATTCACTTATAGAAGTTGCATGACTGGGCACTTTCAATGTCTTGCCATTCATGGCTACAGATACTTGTTAAGAGCCTATTACCCTCCCACTGGTAAAATACTAGCTTGCTACGTCCCAGTAAGTACTGACATGGAGTCCGTAAAGGCAATAGGGAAGATTGTAACATACTTACTGTGATCTTCCTTTCCTGTACGAACTCCGTCAGTACGACTCGCCCTTTTTTTTTTCAAGTGATTTAGAAGCTTGTTACAAAGACGCTGGTAGGTGGTTGTGTCCGGTCTTTAAAGGCTTGGGGAGGGTCCTTCTGATGGGAGCATGAGGGAGGGGTTATCCCAGTAAGTACTGACATGGAGTTCGTACGGTAAGTATGTTACAATCTTCCCTATTTTAATCTTATTGGTGCGCAATGTTTTGCTCTTTGCAACTTCGCAATGTAATATTGTTCCTTAAACGGTTATTGCATTGCGAATCTTGATTTCGCTTTGCGAATTGTAATTGGGCACTCTTAAGAAGTGCTTGAAGGTGTAGTAATCTTTTGGCACAAACTTGGCGACTTTTTCAGTAATAAGTTTTATTACTTTGACAGCGCATTAGCGCAAACTATAAAGTTCGCAAACAGCCTTCCACTGGCGGAAGTGGTCGCTAAACAGTTTCCGGGTTCGCAAAAGGTATATTACATTTGCGCAAAGCAAAATTTGCTCGCGCAAAGGCTAAACTTTTTGCATTGCGAATAGTTTTTGCGTTACCGACATATTCCATTCGCCTATATATGTTATTCACCTTTAATGTTAACATTTAGTATATTATAGACTTTGCAACTTTTCTATTCTTAATTGTTTATAGTTGATCAATTACATATTTGCCTTCTTTTGACACTTTTCGGCTTTTGAATAGGGAGTTTGATAGCCCCACAGCCGAAAAACCATTTGCTTTGTGAGGTTAACATGTCATTGTTATTAATTATCTTACGACATTTGATATTTATATTCCAGCCTCTCATTCAAAATGATGTCTGGATGCTAGTTAAAAATGGACCCTAGCAACCAGATAGCTGTTAAAACCAAGTTGGGGAGTTGCTGAGCAAGAAGCTAAATAATTAAAACACACAAGAAAGAAAAATGAAGACCAATTACAAATTGTCTCAGAATGTCACTGTCTGCATAACACTAAAGGGCAGATTTACTAAGGGCCGAAGTGAAAATTCAAATAAAAAAATTTAAATTTCCATGTAATTTTTGTCTACTCCGACAAAATTTCGATTCGAATTGAATTTTTTTTTAAAATTTTAAAATTCAACCATTCGAAAATCGAAGTACTGTCTCTTCAGAAAATTCGAATTCGACACTTTGCCACCTGCCGAATTGCTATTTTAGCTATTTAAAATCAAAGGATTTTGGCCAAAATCGTACAAATCGAATGATGCATTCTAACAATTTTTATTCAACCTAAAATGGTCATATTCGAATTAAAAAGGCCCATTCTCGATCAAAAAAGCACTTTAAAAAATTTGATTGTCAAATTACGATTTTTTTTTTATTCGAAATTTGACACTTAGTAAATCTGCTCCCAAAAGTTAAACACAAGGGGAAATACTCCTTTTGTTGATTTCAGTGTTTGCTTTGGGTATATGTGCTGAGTGTTTTTCAGCCTGTTTGTAATTTATATGGTACTATTATATAAAATATGTAATCATTTGATGCTTAAAATCAAGACTTTCAGGGGATTATTTATCAAAGGTTGAGTTTGTGGGGTTTATGAGATTTTTTTCTACCCCAAATAAACTAACAACTGGAATGTTTGCTTATTGATTGAATGCGATCAGGGGGAAAACTTGAATACTTCAAATTTATCAAGGTATATGCTAAAAAACCTTGAATTTATCGAGTATTCGAGTACAAACCACAGTAAAAAACACAAAAATCACGAAGGCAAAAAACATCTTCAAATGGTTAAAGGGACCTCTGCCATTGACTTCTACATGACCTTGGCAAGTTTTAGCTGGAGTATTTTCAGATTCAGGCTTTTAGCAGCTTCAGGGCATGATAAATCTCGAAAAATTTGAGTTTTCTTTTAACCCAGTTTTTTTTTGTGAAACTACCCTTGAATAACACAACTCTGCCTTTGATAAATAATCCCATCAATGTCACCATTTTGCTTTTCTGATGTGGCTGGAATATGAGGCTTATAGCCAAGGCTTTGATTGAATCTCACTTAATAAACACACAGGATATTCTAAGACTTCTGCTTTGCTTTAAAACAGCAACTGATACTGAAAAACTGACGATTTTTCAATTTACAGCCTTTGTAATTTCATAATAAATTGAGACAATACCAGGATCTATTTATTCCTACACAAAAACAATTTGAATGCTAAAACTACTATGAGACGTATAGTGCTAAAAGTATCCATACCTGTGCTATCTATATTATTGCCCCCGACAGTAGTTATTAGTCCCAGAAGAAGCACAGGGGGATTGAAATTTCTGACACTTGGTTTTATATTCTTGAGCAAGTTATTAAAATCAAAAGCAACTTCCATTCATATAAAAGTGATACATATTTTATGAGTTGGATGCTCCTCAGAATAAAGATTTTTGTTTTCTGAGGCCCAGAATTGAATTCATTTTTGCACATCATAAAACTGCAGCAAGCAATTAAAACTATTTTCTTTATATAGAATACATAAGGGTCCTTAGCTGATAATTACAAAACTCAATGGATGAAAATAAAGAAGCACAACATCATCAAACTAGAAGATTAAATTGTGTGGATCTTTGTTTTAGGTTTCACACAAAATGATCACCAGAGGGCATTACTTCTTCACTGTGGAATATCTAGGTGTGTCTGCTACCAAGAAAATATCTAGCAGATCTGGAAAGCTGGCTGAAGCAAGGAGAAGCCTGCATCTAGGAAGAAAATGTCATTGTGTCTCTAAATGATCTTTGAAGTCCTAAAGATAATTCCCCTTGTGGCGGTGTCTCAGTAAAATTAAATCGAGGTGCAATCTTGCTAAACTTTGCTCTCTGCATTGTGTCCCTCAGATAGGAAAAGAAATAAAAAGGGGTAAAATGAGTTAATTTCACCTCTTTCTCCTTCTGCAATTCAGTTCAGACACTGTTACATCTTTCACACATACAGTATCTTCCAGAGACAAGACTGGAAAAAACTGTTGATAGCTTGATGTTTATGATTAGATTTTTTTCCCCTGTTGTTGATAGTTAGAATCTGCTTCACATTGCTGCAACCACAAATCATCTGATCAATTCTTCTGACACCGATCCATTCACAAAGCGTTATTGGACTGCACAATCAACAAATGCATGTTGTCTCTGTGCTTAAATATATTTCTATTGGCAGCGGTGTGCTTTATTATCAGCTGGTTGCTGCACCTTCAGATCAAACAAAACTCATGTTTGAAGGAGATGCTTGTGCACAGTACAATTGGTGGAACGTGCCTTAATAAATTAGCAACAGACGACCAGTGAGAATTTCACAATTTCAGATGTTCTAGTCTTGAACTGGATACTCATTAAATGAATTATTTTGAGCTGGCTCATAAAGAGAATAACATTTTTTTACCTCAAGCAACATACATTATTGGAAAGTGCATATTAATATATTAATATAATGTTATCTGCCTCTGCTAACAAGACAAGAAAATAGCACTTAGTTGGCACCAACATTATTTGATATGCAATAAGGCACTTAACCAAGCTGTCCTCATGCCTTTAAATTTGAAACGATCTGCTTATACCTTTACGTCATGGAAGCTCGTTGCCATGGCAGTAGCATTCTGGCTGCTTATTTCTGTAACATCTTATAAAGCCTCTTGATAGCAAGATCCAGTCTTGATTAGACAGAAGGAGCAGCATGTCTTCATAGCTTTTTAAGCTTCACCTACAGGTTCAATCATTGAAAAGAAAATATATCAGTTTTAGTAAAAATGCTGGGGTGTCCTTTAACGTGACAGCTAATTTTGGTTTTATTTCTTTCTATTCATTTCATATTCATGCAAAACCTTTTTTACCCAATATATGTTATTTATGCTTGACATTTTGCGTATACATATTATATTGCTTTTTGCATTCTACAATTTTTTCTTGTACAATAACTGCATCCCTTCCATTGTTCTGGGTTCTTTACAGTATAAAATGAAGGAACAACACATCAATAAAAATTAAGTCTTAAATGGGACCTGTCACCAAGACCTTTAAAATATGTACAGGTATGGGACCTGTTATCCAGAATGCTCAGGAACTGGGACTTTCCGGTCAACGGATCTTTCTTTAATTTGGATTTTCATACCTACTACTAGAAAATCATGGAAGCATTAAATAAGCCCAATGGGATGGTTTTGTTATTCAGGATTCATTATATCTTAGTTTGGATAAAGTACAAGGTACTATTTAATTAATACACATGGAATGGAGTCTATGGCCTAAGGTAAAGGCTGGCACACAAAGCGATTCAAACCCTGGTGAGTTCCGTAATTTGGAACCTTCTGGGTAATGGATTTCTGGATAATGGATCCCATACCTGTGAAATGAAAGTTATTTTCAAATTATACATGAAATAATTATACATAATCTTTTTCTGTTATAAAGGTAAAAATATCTCAGCTGTCAATCACATATTGCCTGACCCTATTCTATCCTTCAGGCACAGAGGCAGGGCAGGCAATTACTTTCACTTTCCATTCTTCACTTCCTACTGCACTCCCCACATTCTACCTCCTCACCATCTAACACCAGTGTATGGGCATCATAAAGCTTGCCTTAACCTTTTTTACAAAATTGCTCTTGCCTGCTTGCAGTGATTGTGACTAAAGAAAACAAGATTTAAATAATTTATCTAGTGCAAGTACAATTTATTTTGCTTAACTAACAATAGAAAACATGTAAATTATTTCTTAGGGTGACAGGTTCCCTTTAACTATTTATTTTCTTCTATTCCCAAACATATATTTTAATAACTATCGGGGGGGGGCATCACATTTTATCTTGGAGGAAAAGAGTTTTTTCGTCCTTGCTCTTCCTCTAATATGTTTATTTATAGATTATTTTAAAGAAACCTGCAATGCAGTGTAAAGAGAGATTTAAATGTTTTTAGAGTGATTGTAGTCATCATTTGTATTCCACTGACTCACTAAAAGCAGACATCTAAGCAGAAATACAGAAGATAAAAAAGAAACTGTAATCCAAGAAAGATAACTGGCAATGTCATTAGATCCTGCATAGTCCCTAAGTTACTGTAACCATCCCTCTGGTTTAACGTGCAAAAACAAGCCAAGGAATGTCAGTAGAGATGTGCCTTCTAAAGACATTATACTGGAAACTTGATATATAATTTGTTTTAATTGCTGGATCTCATGAGGGTCATGCAAGCCTCATCTCAATACAAGACAATTCTTTGAAAATTATATTTATTATTCATTATATTTTTTTTATAAATAGATGCGTAAAAAGAGATCCTGGCTTACAGAGGTGCTATTATTTTTCAACCAAATTCTGCATTCTTCAATAAGGGCATTACCGTTACATGTGATTATGCTTTGCTGCATGCTGACTTTAATAACATGCAGTATAAAAAAAAGCATATTTTTTAATTTGCATCAGCAGGTTCAATGCACAAAGAGATGGATCCTAAACATGTCTATGTGATACAGTGAAAAACAAAGAAAAACATTTTAGGAATTTAATGTCAAAAATCAAATCATGTATACTCTTTTGGTTGAAGGGCAGAAGATATTTAGCTATCTAACTGTCTAAACAGTTAAACTTAATAAAAAGGTACATTTGGAAATAAAAATAGCAAAGGCCAACTGAGACACAGTGAGGAAGAATGTATTCCTGATATCATCATGCCAAGGTTAATTAGGTACGGGATCCGTTTTCCGGAAAGCCATAATCCAGGAAGCTCCGAATTACAGTTTCCCATTTATTCCAAATAATCCAAAAAAAAATTCTGTAATTGGAAAACAGTAACTTGCACTTGATCCAAACTAAAATATAATTTTTATACAGGGAGAGCACAAGTACAACAACTAAAAACAAAATAAATGAAAAGGTGTTATTTGTTCACTAAAACCACATGAATCAATAACAAAACTAAGTACCCCAGAATATAAAATATGTGCTGTATTATTTTAGTTCTTGAAGGTCTAGAATATTAGTAAGGGAATCTGTGTATACTCGCAGATCCAGTTAAAAAGCACTACTATACCACATAGTAAATGAATAAAAAGTTGTGAAAATGCATCAGAATTACTAAATATTTATACGTAACTGTATAACTGTATCTTTTAGGTATGCTTTAAATGAGCAAAATTTTTCCAATACTGGATTGCTTTATTGTTAGATAGATGTATCCAGCATGAACATATTTAATTTTCCAGTGTTGTTATGAATGTAATATATAAGAAATTACCAGATAATACTTTTTCAAATGCTTTCCATTTTGACACAATAAATTTCTATATAAGAATATTGTAGGTTCAGTGGACAATAGCTGTTGGCCTTCTCAAACATTCTGCAGAGCGGTTTCATTCTAATAACAAAACCTATTGCTTTCAATTAAGTTTCCACTTAAAGAAGCTTAAAGATTTTGATAGGTTTCTGGAGACAGATCTCAGTCTGTATGACCTTCTCATTCTGTACTTCTTTATTCAACTATGAATTAAATTGCAGGAAATGAGTCAGTTTTGAATCATTCTGTTTAAGCTGGCAGGAAAACTGAATACTCATCTGAGCTCCAACAATGTTGATTGTGATACATTTGGGATAAGTAAAGATCCAGGCATGTTTAGTAAATTGCACCATTCTTGCAAACTATTCCCGCCTTTCATTAAATAATCGGCTATAATCTTGTGTTTTTATATCCCTCTAATGGTTTGTTCACTGTTTGCCTTTCTGCTACATTCATTTATGGTTTTGATATAACATAATGAATCATCCTCACAATAGTAAAGGGAAAGTAATTCCAAAGCATAAACCACAAAATATGTTAACTTGTCCAAGGGTGTGATATTTTTCTTGTTTTGAAGATAAAATAAAAGAATTACAAAGGCCATAAAATATATCCACTCAATAAATACATATGTTTTAGAATGTTTTCATGTTGTTTATTTATCCTTGACAATGGCAATTCTAGAATACAGTAAACACTACAGTTTATGCATTTTGACACACTGGAGAACTTTATTTACTGGCACTCTGCAGACAACATTCCCAAAATCACATTACTAATTCAACGTATGTTGGCCTATGCCCAGTGTTGGACAAAAATAGTTGAAAGCACTCATGAGACTCTATGAGACTTTCTCATAATATCATGCATGGTGTAACCAGGGCTTACCTTCATGCATACCTATAACTATATCCTGGCTTTCATCTTCTATAAGATGTTAATGTTTCTTCTATAATATATTATTCTATAACATGTGATATTATATTATTACCTTATAACCACTGTCAAAGTCACCAACAACTAAATTGGATAGCACAAAGTTATAGACTCTAAATATGACTGAACAAGTAGGGCCCTTATACAGTAGTAGAATAAACCATTCAAAAACTTACTTTTTAAAATCCAGTCTATGGCAATTTAATATCTTGAAACAAAATATTGTGTTGAAAGCTCCGACATATAAGAATGTCTTCTTCCCATCTTGATTAGTCTTATTATGGAGCATTTAAAACTAAGAGAACTGCATTGTTTATGCCAAAGGATGGTTGATTACATTACTATTAATAAAGACAACAAGGAGGTAGTCTTTTTCTCCACTTGATATAGTAGTCATTTTCACAAATTAAGAGCATCATCTATAAATATTTGCTGATTCTGTATGGTGATCGTAAATTGAAGGATCTTCAACACATGGAAATTAATGGTGATTAATTATTTTTAAACATGAAGTTTATAACACCTCCAACTTTTTTCACTTAACTGGTGATTTCCCTCCTACCTGTACAATGATGATTTTCAGAAGTACCTAAAACTAGATTAGACCAATTATATGGATGATCAAATACACCTTCTCTAGGTGCCAGCCAAATCCATCATAAGGGGCCATATTATCTCCCTTTACAGACAAATACACCTTACTTCAAAAGTAAAGGACTACACATTACAAAACCTTCAAACTCACCAATTCAGAGGAAGACACATTGCCCATTGCAGGTTAATCTTGCTTGTTCCTCTGTGCTGATTTCCTGTTTTTGATTCCTGCTTCTGAATCCTGCTCCTTGTGATTTTCTGGTTCTGATACCAGCCTGTTCCTGATGTTGCATTTGTCTCAGTGGTTATTTTCTGGTTCTTATCCTGTTCCTGACTTAGCATTTGTCTCACGTCCCAGTGGTTGTTTTTCTGGTACTGACTCGACCTGCCTGACAGTAATTATTCAGTCTCTACTGGCTCCTTCCCTGCTGTATATTTGGCTTCTTTACTTGCCCCTGAGCGAGTTGCTGGATTCTCGTGAGGTAAGACCTGGTGGCACCCAGGTAACTGAGGGCTAGGCCAGAGGACAAAGGTGGCTGTTAGAGACAGAAGATCACACCTAGATCAGAATCCAGTGACTCCCCTTGGGTTTTAGGGTTATCCAAATGTGACTTGAAGGCCTTTAATCCCTTCAAGTCACTTATCTTATCAGTTTTAGACAAGGATATATATTAGGCACACCTATAACAGAGGAAGAGTTAAAAAAAACTATAAAACACTCAAAAAATGGAAAATCCCCATGCCTTGATGGATTGAGTGCAGAATTTTATAAACTTGTACTTCTTGAACTTACACCCTTTCTAACTACCCTCTTTAGCCAGGTTTTACAAGGCTCCCCCCTCTGGCAAAAGACTCAATCAAGATCTAAATTAATTAATTTAGATGCAGACAAAGCATTTTACAGGATCTCATGGACACCTTAGTAGACTACTTAAATTCCAACAGTTTGTAATCCAAATGCTTAATCTCTTCTGAGCCCTTTACACACAACCACACACACTTATCACAGCTAATAGACTTAATTCTGACAGATTCTAAATTAAACCTGGCACCTGGCAAGGAAGTCCGCTATCCCCACTACACTACACATTGCACTAGATCCTTTAATTAGACATCTTCACTCTAATAAAACTTTTCAAGGTATTCAGATATTTAGTTACTGGGGGCCAGTACTTAAAAATCTTAGCTTTCGCTGATGACACCCTCCTCTTTGTTAATAGGCCAAAAACAAACTAAAATGCAAAATTTTGCCCTGGCTGACGGATGCTGGTGAATTTTTGCTAGTGTTACGTCAACAATGCAAGCGAATCAAAGCTAAGATTCGCTAGTGTTCCATTCTGCCTAGTGCAACTTCATTAGAGGTCTTACGCTCTGGCTAATTTGCATACAGTGGGACTTTTAAATTTGAATGGATGTCTTTATGTTACAAGTTGGATCAAATACATTACATTTACACTGAGAAGTAGACATCTCCAGGGAACCTTAATAAAATCAATAGAGTTGTTGTAATGCCCTACACATAAGCCCACTGTAAAATAATGTTCCATATGTTAGAAAATGTATGGGAGAAACGGTTACCTAAAAAGAAGTTAGGATTTTTGCAGCCTAACACCCCGAAAAAAGAAAAAGTTGCCAGCATTTTTTGAACTTAGATGCTTTTTCCATGAAGTAAGTAACTGAAGATTGAGGATGTCATATGCACTCCATTGCACTTTGCCTGATCTGAGAGGGTGAAGGCAAGTCTGGTAAAAGAGGCATACTGTATATTCAGTAAAATCTGCTTTTTTTAGTGAATGGACAGATTAATGTCCATTTGCCAGAGTGAAAAGTAGCCTGGGGATAGAGTGAAAATCACATCTAGCATCTATCTCTTTCGCTAGCGAAGTGACACCTGCCCCTGTTAGTAAATCGGCAAAGTCCCTGCAGGTGGTAAAGCTTTCAAATCATCACCAGCTTTAGTCACTTCGCCCTTTAGTAAATCTGCCACATGCAGATTTTCAAAAACCTCATAAACCACTAAAATCCAAATCGTCCACGAGTCTGTGCAATAACAAAAGGTATAAAAAAAAAAACAGATGGAAAAAAAATGGTACTGTATAAAAATGGGAATGGAATATTTCAGTTTTTACCAAAACTGGCACTGGAGAAAACTATCCAATATTCAAACAAATGTTCGCCATCTACAAACTGCCACAGGAGAAAACAGAATAAGCACCTTATGTACAGCTCCAAGGTCTGGTTGGTATTTTCAGATTGAGGATAATAACCAGAACAAAAAGTACAGATTTGTAATTTGCAAGCGTTCGAACAGATCTTTCCAAGACCTAGAGGTAAACTGGAATCCTCTGTTGGACACAATGGGCCAGATACAATTCAGTAAAAAAAAATTCTTAGAGACAAAAAGACAACAGGATGGATAAGAAGAAATGTATCTAATGTGGGAGAGGTAAAAGAGCTGTGGAAATAACCGATATACTGAGTTGTCCTGACTTGAGTAATATCATCTGATCAGACAGACAAAGGGTCAGGGCTGGCAATAAGGAGTGTAGTCAAGTTACTGGTTAGGGCTGGCAGCTAAATGCATCACAAAACAGAACTGGCCTCAAGGAGTGCAATCAAGGCAGGCAGAGGTCAAACTGGAAGCAGCAGCAGAAGTCAAATGCATTATAAAGGGTAATCCAAAATGAATACCAAGGTCAATCCCAAAGTCAACAGGATAATTCACTGGAATACCCATGAACAAGAGGTCACAGGTACAATACCAAAAACATTAATTAAATTAATTAAATAAAAAATCTCAAGGTAGGAGCATTCTTACATTATGATGAACATCAAGTTACTTGCTGTGGAGTCATTTGTGCCTTTGCATGCATGCACAAACAACCTGACAGATATTCTGTTGGATAGGACTCTAAACAGTGTAAATATGGGATTCCAAGTAACAGTTAGTTAGTATAATATATATAGAGTTACTGCAGCTAAAATAAGTAGATGCTTCATTTGAGATAACTTTTATCATGTGTAAATGACAAAATCTTTATCTTAAAGCAAGATGATAATCTTGAACTGTGCTGTCAGGGAAGCTGTAATTGCTTGTTTTATCACTTTGTTTTATCCATATGCAAGATATTTAATTTACCAAAATTTTTTTCTTTTGTATTTTATGCTTGAAACGTATAAAAAAATGTTGTGAAAATGAACTAGCTGATAACGTTCCGCCTTTATATACTTGGAGATCACACCGTGAATACTGGGCAGAGTTTTGGTGACCTAACCAGTATATACTGATAAATGTGAATTGAAGTGAATAAGTCAATATCAGACAGATGGAAAAAAACATACAAACATTATCTATTTAGAATGTCAATGTCTGTGTAATATTGACTCTTGAATATATTGATGTATTATGTACAGTATTATGTATATGTTGGTTGATGTTAGGAGTGTGCTGTAATTTTTATACTGTTGTACTTATGCAGCATATCTGTGGTGTCCGTAATATGATTTTAAAGGGGTCTAAAATTTTAGGGGTCCATTAACTAACAAAAGCTGTAAATTTTGAGATTTATGAAGTGTAAAAACCAGGAAACATCTAATACAATACCTCGCCAGGTAAATGTTGTGAAGGTCCTATACAAGTAATTTGGAATTACACTGATCCTATTGGACCATTTAAAATCAATTTTCGGAAATTTTTTGCTAGTAAATGTCAGAGAAATTAAAATTTTCCAAGGTTTTTCAAAGTATTTGTCTTTTTTAGCTCATCATTCAGCATCATTTTCCACTCCTACTTTTTTATCTGTTTATTTAATAAATGTCATGACATTCATAGTTTGTTAGTTTAGTCGTGGTTTCAAAACCCTCTAAAACCACTAAAATCTAATCTTTGATAAATAGACCCCTTAGTGTTTTTGTGGTAAATGTAATAATTATCATACCCAATTTGGGGCTATTCTAAAGGAAAAGCACTTTTCCACTGTTATGAATGGTAATAAAACAGAAAAGGGCTTGCTATATTGCAGTCATTGTTGGTGTTGTTTACTAAAATAATCAGCATTTTAAGAGGACTATCAAAATTAGTATAACTAAGTATAATTAACTTTACAAACACGTGTCACTGTAACCCCATCATTCAAAACTATTGCTCTGTGAGGATACGATTTTATTTCTGTTGTTACATTTTGTTGCTTATCTTTCTGCTCATGCCCTCACTTATTCATCTTCCAGTCATTAATTGACTGCCTGGATACTGAAATTGCAAACTGTTGAGCTGCAGAACAAATATTCAATCAAAATAGAAAAAATAAAAAATGAAGACCAACACCAAATTGTTTCAGAATAGTATTATTATATCAGGGGTCCCCAACCTTTTATACCCGTGAGCCACATTCAAATGTAAAAGAGTTGGGGAGCAACACAAGCATGCAAAATAAGGGCTGTGATTGGCCATTTGGTGGCCCTTATGTGGACTGGCATCCTACAGGAGAATCAACAACTCACTTTCAAGCCTGGAATTAAAAAATAATTAACTGTTTGAGGCTACTAAGAGCAACATCCAAGGGGTTGGTGAGCAACATTTTGCTCACGACTTACTGGTTGGGGATCACTGATGTACGTCATACTAAACAGTAAAGTCTAGCTGCTCCTTGAAATTAAATATTTCATTTTGTGTTAGTTTTAAATTTTTATATATTAAATTTTAAATAAAGGTGTATTTATAGACACCAGGTAAGTCGAAAGTCCTGCACTTTTCAGCAATAGATCTCTAAATTAAAAGGCAGTCTTGCAAGATGAATTGAAATTCACCAATGTGCTTAACATTTATTAACTTCTCTTATAGTTGGTAAGAATCCTAAACCATACGAATTTCTAAAACAAAGCAGACAGGGGCAATTATTGGCTGGTTTCACTTATACCGCAATTTTAAATCTTCTGCTCTTTACTCTACGCTAATTTCTATGCGCTCTGGGGTTTGAGGTTTTTTTAGGATAGTCAGTTACAACTACAGCTAGCGATAGTTAAACTACCAAGACCACAGCCCCAGGGTGGCAGACTTCTCCAGCTTTGTGGGGTCCCGAAGGCAGCCAAAGATCAGATAGTTCTACACGGGACT
The DNA here is from genome assembly GCA_024363595.1 of Xenopus borealis. Classification (NCBI taxonomy): domain Eukaryota; kingdom Metazoa; phylum Chordata; class Amphibia; order Anura; family Pipidae; genus Xenopus; species Xenopus borealis. The sequence goes on from CM044431.1 coordinate 129,817,298, forward strand.
TCTCCACCCTCCTCTCTCATTTCATTTTCGCATTACTCCAATTTTCGTGAACAATAGTGGAACGCCATTTGGATGAATTGATTGTAGAATCCATATATTTAATCTTAGTATTTAATGAATTTTATTATTAATGAATTTTCATTGAATCGATAATTATTAATCAACTTTAGAATTCATGAATTTTATCAAGACATTGTATCCATAGCTATTATAATTTATTCACTTTATTAAATTCACAAGCACTAGCACTTTAATTAATTCTTATTCTGATCAAGAGGAGATTTTCTTTCTTCTCCTTTACTTATACAATTAACTGTTCACTGACTTTGGTCAGTTTTCTTCTCTTGCTCAGCACAGATATTGGTAGATAGACCAACACACAGTATCACAGGGGCATTTATTGTCATCCTCTTTGGTTTTGTGTTTGCCAGAATTTTAAAGACTTAGAAGTTATATCATGTACTTATCAATAAACTCAAATGATCCTAATGAACATGCTGAGATAGAAGGGAATCACAATGTTGTTTTTTGTTGTTGCTGTATTTGTCCTGGAAAGAGGAGTTTTTGTTTTTAATGGAACCACTAAAATGTCATGATTAACTTCAGTATCTAGAACCTATGTGTGATCTTTCAAATGATGTATGTTAAACATTTAGAGTGTTTTTAGATAACTAATGATGAGCTACAACCTTGCTTACTAAAAGATTTCTTTGCATTTGGTTAATGTATGCTTCCAGTCTTACCGAAATAATGCTGTTTAATTGAAGATTGGCATCATCCTAAGTGTAAAGAAAAGAGGGAGCCTAACAGCAAGACAGCTGAAATGAGATTGCTACTCAGATGTTCTGGAATAGAAGCCCTGCAAATCCCTCAGACCTGACAGATTCTGTTACCATGAGAACTGCAGATATTTCCTTTGTGATGGCTTGCTTTAGCAGCCATCTGTTACACCCATTTGATTAGGAAGTACAGTTCAGCCAGAATAACATTTTTTTCATCACACCTCAGTCCAAAGCCATGTATAGGAAGACACGGTGCCTTTTATACTATTTTATTATTCTTAAACTCAGGGTTTAATACTATTTTAAATTGTATTAAAGAGGTTATGGAATCACCAAGTCTGTCAGAGGAAATTAGTCTTATATTAGGATAAAGGGGTTGTGAAGAAGAGCTGAAAGAGCTCAATTACCTTCAATTTACCATCTTTTTACCAAAAATTCAGCATTTTCTCCTAGTGCTCCAGCATATTTGTGGCCATAGCAATTAAGTGCCTTTTGTATGGAAATTAAATTCGAGCAATTCCACACCCATTTGTTCATGTAGCTCGGCAGTAACTTTTCTTAATGAGCTCTATATTCTGCTATATGGGTCATACTAAAAAAAAAATAGGGGGTTATTTATCAGAGGTGGAATGTTAAGAGTTTGTTTATACCTCAAATGAACTCTCAACTCGAATGGTATGTTATTACTCGAATGGAAAAAACTTGATTCTGCTAGCTCAAGTTGCAAAACCCAAAAACTCGAATCATTTGAGTTTTCCGGCAAAACCCTCAGGGAAAAAAAAAATACATCATAGAGGCTATTAATATATTCAAATGGTTCTTGGGACCCCTGCCATAAACTCCTATATGACTTTGACAGGTTTTAGATGAATTTCGGATTCAAGCTACTTCCAGGGTCAGGGTACAAATAAACAGACTGAATATCTGTAAACCCTTTTAACCCTTTCCCTGTCAGCCACAAGTGAGATTTATTGTTGTCTAGTGTGGCAAAATAGTGTTTAAACAAAAAAGGTGCTTTGGTAGCCACTGATTTAAAAGGACCATTTGTTCAGGGCCGAATAGAACACTTTTATAACCTGCTTTTAAAATTTCACACATTGCTTCAAACCAACTAACTTTTAAATTATCTTTTATCTATCCCCCAAGGATAGAGTTGAATAATTATCCTGTGTTAGATGAAAAAGGATAGAACAATTCAGTCATTAAAGTAATAGATTTTAAGACAAGGAAGACATGTAAGGTAAGGAAGGCCATGCATACACATTATTGTGATGTTTTAGATTGTGTTACTTTGATCTTCATGATCAAACAAAAAGTGTTGGACATAATACCAAAAGAACTCTCACTATATACAATCTAGAAATGAATTATAAGGAAAATACATTCATTTTATTATAACTTCTCCTTTGTAATTTTTTATTTTATGTAAAATGGAACCTTGCCTACCTATAGTGCTTAAATATAAATAACAGCAAATTATCTCTGAGTGATGGGCCAGTTCACTAATCACTGGTCTCCTGCACCAAGCTTTTAGAAAGGAGAATAACATCAACAGTCTGCAGCCACAACCTGCCAGTAACAACAACAACAACAAATAAAAATAATATCTAATGCTCTTAGAGACGTTTTGCAATCTGATTTATTTATGGGACTCTGAAGACAGTGTACCTAGGCTAGAGAAGAAAAACAGAATTGTCTGCATCAGCATGAAATGGAATGACTGATTTGTTTAAGATTTAACTCTCCTGCATATAAGACAATCTAGCAGACAATGAAGGATGTTCACTGGAATATTAAATACTTTCTGATCTCTGCATCAGTTGGAAATTCTAAATCCACAAATTACACCAAAATTTTAACAGGGTAATGCAACAAAAAGTTGTATGTTTGCTCACATCTAGTAAACCAGATGTTTGTTTTCAGCTGGCCAGTGCTACATAATGTTTGGTCACTATGGGTTACTAAACAAGTAGCAAACAGTAAATTTCTAGCAGGCAGAGACACAGAGGAAGGTCACTTCTGTAAAGCAGGAAGACCCCAACTAGTTCTGGTTTTCATTGAGGCTCTTTTGGGGCCCCAGAACTTTCTGCTGCATTTATAGCTGGAAACCTACTTACAGCAGACTGTGTAAAATGAGGTACATATGAGGATCCAACAGACGAATTGTCAAAACAGGCAAAAGGTCAAGGCAGGCAGGTACAGTACTATCATAGTCAAAATATGAGCTGGATTTGAATTGTCCTCTAAGTTTGTTAGTGAATTGGCAATGTCCCTGAGGATGGGCTTTCTGGAGAATTGTCTATGCAAAGGCCACTTCGCCCCTTACTAAATCTGCCCCAAAATCTTTAATGTGGGCCTATACTTAGCCAAATAAGGAGGGGTAGATCATTTAGCAAGACAAAAAATAAAATGTAACAACATTTTATGTCAAATCAATAATGGCACTTAAAGGTTTACTAATAACTCTTACTTAAACAATAACAAAAAACAGGAGAGACATCAAGACCATAATGGTGCTAGTGATGCTACTTACATGGAATAGATGTGTGCCATAATTTTTCTTTGGATTAGTGATATTATATAAGTTGGGATGTGGATATACATGACCAAAACCTGAAGAAAAGATCTTGCGCACCAAAGGCTACAGAATCGTACAAAACAATTAGCTCTATTGAATGTACTGTAAAAAAAATTGACTTAACGTATTTTATTACAAGCTTTTATTAATTTTTCATAGCCATTATAAACAAAACTTATTACGCAATTAGAGATCCCAACAATTGACATCACAGACCCAGACACACAATAAAACAACTACCCCTTAAATATAAAAAAGGGCATAGTTACAGTAAAACCTGCCTGATATCCAAAAAAAAAAATATATATATATATATATATTTATAGACTTAAAGGACATGTAAAGCCTATATTTTCCTCCCATGTATATAAGTAGGGCATATCTTCCCCACCCAAACTGCATCATTTGTACTGCATATACCCCCTGTTTGCCAGTGCCATCACATTTTCCTAAAACACATAGCTTTCACCTGGCGGCCATTTTCAGTCTGATACATTATCAGTAAGTCCATGCAGTGCGTAATGCAGGTTTACACAGGCACAACATACTTTGATAAAAAAAGTTCTGCTGGGTTTGAGCACTGTAATTGTTAGGCTGAGCTCAGGAGAGGTGGTTAGGAGCAAGAAATAGCAACAGACCGTTTCTATAGGAACAAGCAATGCTCTCTCTTCATTGGCTGTTAGTCTTGAGGGCTTGTTTGTAATCTGAGCTGAGAGGAACTGAGCATGCTCCCTGAGCCAAGAGCCATAGGAAATTCCTGAGGGAGGGGGCAGAGTGGTTTAGTGTAGTAGAAGGATTTGTAACTAATTAAAGGTATACTGCAGCTTTACTGTTAACCTTTTAACAACCAGAGTGGCAGTTATCTTAAGATTTCAAAAAGGCTATTCATTGATTACATTTTTGTGGAGAGGGTTGACATGTCCTTTAAATATAGATCAGGCATTTTCACATAACATCATATGCCGAATTCAACCCTTTTGGCTGTTGTCCAAGAACAATCCAAAATTTTAGGTCATTACACAGTACTGGTAGGACTATGTCACGCTTCTTTTGTGTGTCTTAAATGAATATCCTCATGCTAAGAAACTATTCAGGCATCTGCATGCTTTTAACAAAACATTTTGCTCAGTGTACAGTTTGGAAGAAGATAAATCGAAACTGACCAATTAGTATTTGATTAGAATGGCATGTTAGCTCTTACAGGACCATTATTTCCACATTCGTCCTATACATTGTAGTCATAGCTTTATCATCACTATACATATTAACCTAACCTTAAATTGCAATCATTCTTATTCAGTTGCATAAATAGGTTGGCAGAGGTGGACACAAATGTAGCATCCATCATTTTGTGTGTTAAAATATAAAAACAATCTTGTAAAATAAAAACCTTGACCAACAAATCACAGTGACTACAGTACATGTCTACATCCAAAACATTCCTTGTATCTGTAACATAAGACCACAGCTGTGGACACTGTTACTTCCAAATGATGGAAAATACATTAATGAATGAGACTCTGATCATAACCTCTATTTTGAAAAGCTTTTAAAATCTCCTTAAAGAATTTGTTCTCAAAATCTAAAAGTTAAGTCAACTGTCTTAACCGCTTCATTGTCATAATTTGTTATACCATAACCATGCCACAGTTTTCTGCTCTTTGTATCACTACATCACCCTTCAATGATGTCAGTGTTTCATGTAAATAGATTAGATATACAGGATATTATGCTTACTTGCTGGTCCAGTAATAATAAATCCTGATTAACTTCAATGTAGGTCTTGAAAGATATTCATAAAATGTCCTCTAAAACAAACCAGATAAAAACTAAATCTACTCTTTAATTAATCAAAATTCTAATTATCATCCCAGTATTACTCAACACATAATCATTTGACTAAATAAAATGAGGCTCTAAGTTAAAGAAAACAATATTTTCAGACCATAACAAACACAAACACTGTGTATCTTGTAACTGGCCAAATAAGAGACATTCTCCAAATCCTGCATCAATTTCTTTATCTACATTCTCAACCAAAAAATATTCTTGAGGACAATCCAGTGGACAAATTCATTTAAATGAATTTGGGTTTAAATAACATTAAATATTCTAGTTTGAGCATCTTGGCTTTCTTTTAGTATCAGTACACTTGATCATTTTCTACTTCTGTCTTTTCCCCTTCTCCCCTTTCTGATTCTAACCATACTTTTAGGTTTCTAGTGCGGTTACCCTATGTGTAAAAATATATATTCTGTGTCCGCTTTATTATGTTGTTTATTATGTTATTTTTTGGTGTCTGTTATTTGGTTGTTTAGAGCAGACAGTGGAAAAAGTTAATGAAGAAAGGGATACATCAAGTGGCCATATAACCTGTTTTACTAAAGATTAACCATCATGGTTTTTAACTTAATTATAGGGCCTTTGTTAAACTTGTAAATATCAAATGAGTAAACAATTCTATTCATATATAAGCCTTTATTGTTCTTTTTTAGCATCATTTTTAAAAATGTAATAAAATTTCTCATGTTTTTACTGCCAATCAGATGATACAGAACTTTTACTGCAATGTCCACAGCATTTTTAATGCAGTACTCGTACACACACATCTGCAGTTGCTGTTCTCAAACTACAGTTCCCAGAATCTCTAAGGGTTAGCAACTTAGAAAATGTCAGAGAGGAGTGATGTGTTACTATCTTTTTAATGTTTGTTATTAACCCTTAATTTTCTATTTAATTACTGAATTTACTGTGCTTTTAATATACTATCAAAATAATATAAAGATTGCAAACAGAAAACACTTCATTATTACATAAGTATGTAAGGATATATGCCATAGTTTTTTTTTTTTATCAGAACTTTTTTCTACAATGCAAAAAGGCAGAGGATATAGTAAAGGAAGTACTGTATATTATTAGGGATGGATAGTCACCTGAATTATTTTCAAAGATGCTGCTGAAAATGAGAATTCGGTCTTATGGCTGCTGTTTAAGCCTGATGAATGTTGGATTAAAATGTGCACAGCTACACTCTTCCTGTCAGTTCTTGTCTTTGGTTTCTTTTACCTTTTTCTGCACCTCTGAGGTACAAACATTTCAAAGAGTAGAAAAGTTAAGACAAGATGAAAAGGAAAATGTTTGTGCCAACAGACAGCTAGTTAGGAGAAATCAGTATTGTTTCTTCTATATATTTTGTATGGAGAAAACGAAAACATATTTCTAAGCTGGAAAACAGCTGACTCCACACGCATCATTGTAGGGCCAACAAAATTAGTTTTTGACTTGAAAGAAAATTTCCAACTACTGCATGTTCTCTTACATGGATATGAATCTGCTCTAGTATTTAGTATACAGTAGCTTTAAAGTTAAACCAGCTGCTCAGTGTAGTACTCACTGGTGTTAGATATCATCTGTATAGGGCATTATTATTTGCACTGTTATAAAGTAGGAAGTAATAATATTTTCTTTTTGCTTCTGACTTGTTGGTATGAAACAGTAGAATAATCTAACAAATACACATCAGTGCAAAGTAAACCACATTAATTCGTTCACTTTCTCTTCCTAGATGAAAACATTATGTAGTACCGTCTAATTTTTAGGCATGCACTTATCATTCTCTAGCAACAATTGATACAGTCCCAAAAGAGTTTTTTAACCTTACATATACATATCTGTCCATTGTTTGACAAAATATTGGTTAGGCAGACCATTGTATTGGCCCCATATGTATTCCAATTAGTTGCTGACTTGTTGGTATCTAATATTCTCCTTTATATGGCCAACTCAAAGTTGACACTTGTTATTTGATATGTAAAAGTAATATTGATCAGTTATTGTATCAATAAGACAAACAATTCTACAGCAGGCTACATCTTCTGCTTAGTTAGACAATATGACCTATATGTATAGTATAACTACAACATGAATTGTATTTATTCCACTACAGGATAGGTTTCATTATGCAGAAAGACTGCAAGTGCTTGCAGTTATTCACAGCACTAACAAGAAATGATCATCCAGGGAACACTGATAGTGACAAGCGATGGTGATATATGTCACATGACACAAAGAAGTGGCTTTCTAGAAGAGCAATAATACTGTAGAATAGGTATCTGCCTAACATCATCCATCTTTTAAAATCCTAACACCTTTAACAATTTGAAATGATTTTTCCTTTTTACTAGATAAGAAAAATAAAATCTAAATTAAATTATTTTTACAAAGTGCTTATTATCAAAATCCATCTATAATGTAGAATTTATTCAGCTCTGCTAACACAGAATTTTCCACTTAAAGTGAATTTCAAATATTGAAAACATTTTACACTTGTAACTCAACAGTAAGTAAACCCTGTAAAGAATAATAATAGAAAAAGGCTGGTCAGTGTAGACTTCCTTGTTGGTGTGATGAATAACTACTCAAGATTGTGTACATGTACTTATATACTGTACAGTTGTGCTCATAAGTTCTTAACCATTTTTAAGAGAATATGAATGATAACACAAAAACGTTTCTTTCACTTATGGTTAGTGGTTGGCTGAAGCCATTTATTGTTAAACAACTGTGTTTACTCTTTTTAAATCATAATCGCTACATTAACTACCCAAGTGACCCTGATCAAAAGTTTACATACCCCCTTTAACATCAAGGACAGCTTGAAGTCTTTTGTGGTAGTTGTGGATGAGGCTCGTTATCTTCTCAGACGGTAAAGCTGTCCAGTCTTCCTGGCAAAAAGCCTCCAGTTTCCGTTTCTTGGGCTGTCTTGCATGAACTGCACATTTGAGGTCTCCCCAGAGTGGCTCAATGATATTGAGGTCAGGAGACTAAGATGGCCACTCCAGAAACCTTCACTTTATTTTGCTGTAGCCAATGACAGGTCGACTTGGCCTTGTGTTTTGGATCATTGTCTTGTTGGAATGTCCAAGTACGTCCCATGAGCAGCTTCTGGGCTGAGGAGTGCAAATTTTCCTCCAGTATTTTTTGTATTTCACCTGAAGTTATTTGTGGGTTTTTCCTTGCATGTTGAACATTTTTTCTGGCAGTTGTGGCTGAAATTTTTGTTTTATTTGGTTTGGTTTCAACAGAACCCATAATTTTCCACTTCTTAATTAGAGTTTGAACACTGCTGATAGGCATTCTCAATTCCTTTTATATTTTCTTATATCCCTTTCCTATTTATCCAGTCTGACTGGTAAAATGGGAGAGCTGGAGGTGCTGGTGCTGGAGGGAAAATATGATGTTATTGGTGTGCTCGAAACATGGCTGAATGAGTTGCATGACTGGGCAGTTAATATCAGCGGCTATACTTTGTTTCGGCGTGACAGAGGCAATAGAAAAGTAGGAGGGGTATGTCTGTTTGTTAGGCAGGATTTAAAAGCTTATATAAAGGAGGAGATTATGTTAGAGAATGAGGGGGCTGAAGTCTTATGGGTGGAATTCTTCACCAATTGTAAAAAGTCCAACAAATTAATTTTAGGGGCATGCTATAAACCCCCTCATGCAAGTGAGGAGGAGGCTAAGCTCCTGAAGCAAATTGAAAAAGCTGCTGGTAAAGTAATGATAATGGGGGATTTTAATTACCTGGATACTGACTGGAGCAACAGTACTGCCAGATCAGTTCAGATCAGTGGGAATAAGTTTATAAACTTGTTGCATGACAATTTTATGGCACAGGTTGTTGAGGAGCCTACCAGAAAAAACGATATTCTGGATCTAGTGATCTCAAATGACTTGGAACTTATAGCAAATGTGCAAGTCATTGTACCCCTGGGTAATAGTGACCATAATGTTATA
>CM044431.1:129828840-129840202 GCA_024363595.1 Xenopus borealis
AATCTTAGCTTTGAGTAAAGACTGGCAAAATTGGGGATGTTCATGCTGGAGAAGAGGGCTTAATGGGTTATATGATAACTATGTACAAATATATAAGGGGATCGTATAATAATCTCTCTAATACTTTATTCACCAGTAGGTCTTTCTAGCTGACACAAGGTCACCCATTCCGATTAGAAGAAAAGAGGTTCCGCCTAACTATTCGGAAGGGGTTTTTTAAAGTGAGAGCAGTGAAGATGTGGAATTCTCTCCCTGAATCGGTTGTACAGGCTGATACTTTAGAAAGCTTTAAGAAGGGGTTGGATGGCTTTTCAGGTAGTAAGGGAATACCGGGTTATGGAAGATAGCTCATAGTACAAGTTGATCCAGAGACTGGTCCGATTGCCACTTTGGAGTCAGGAAGGATTTTTTCCCCCATTCACTTATAGATTAAAAAAAATTCATATACAGTCCCCTTGATCCTTCGCCTTACGCGTTTCGTACCCCCTGGTACTTAATCATAGGCTGGGGGGGGTACAAAACGTGTAAGGCGAAGGATCAAGGGGTCTGTATATGAATTTTTTTACTGATTTATATGATGAATAAATATTGAAATTTTTTAAACTTTCTAAAATGGGACTCTTTGGAGCTTAATCTTTTTGAAATTTGTGCATGTGCCCTTGTGGACTGGGGGCTTGTGCTCTGAAGAGCCCGTGACCATTTAGAGACTGGTCATGGCAGCAGTGTCTTCTTAAATTTGCATCTAATTTTTACAACATATTTTTTAAATCTAAAGTATACAAATGTTATATTGATTTCATATCTCATGCATCTTTTGTTTTTGTTTCTTACACTATCCTTAATATTTATTATTTTTTATGTCAGACATGACCACCAAAAGAAAACATTGGGATAAAAATTTACAATGAGTAATAAAAATGAAATCTCTCACTTCTGAATCAATATTACAGGCAGCTATATAGGAAGAAATCTATAATAGAAATCTAAATGGAAAAGTTGCTAGACTTAGTGAAACTGGGTCGTTGATCACGATCATACTTAAATAATACAAAATGCTCTCTGTCTCCATATTTAATAAATATATTTTATTTTTTTAAATGGTGTGGTGTCAATATTTGTGATTAAAGTCAGTCCTTATAAGGTAGATGTAATAAACAAAGGCTGCATGCAAAAGCTGTGAAGTAAAAACTAAGATATATAAGTACTGTACAACTTGATGTATTTGATGGGAAGAGATCATTATGACGAATGAGAAGAATTAAAATACATCCTACTCAGAAAGCACGCCTTACCCCCTAAACAAAAGAGAAATAATCATTAATATAAAATGTTATTATTATTATAAAAACACATCAAATAAACACAACAGGATTGTTTTGCCACCAATATGGATTCACACAGCTTGCCACCAAGTTCAAGCTATGGTTTTATTATTACAAAAAAAGGATATTTTTTTAAATGAATATTGTTAAAATGGAGTCTATGGCAGTTTTTTGAATTTCACACCTAACATGTCAAAATTTATTTTTCTTTTTTAATCTTATTCTTATTGTTTTTTGATAGATAATGATATGGATAAGTGATAACAGGAAAACAATATGAATGAGGTAAAACTTAGAGGTTTTTTAAAGTAACCAGAATTTCAAACTGAATAATTCAAACATGAATTATCTTATTATGAACAGTCATTTTATCTTTTTTTTTTATGTAATCCAGCATCCATTCTCCAGATTCATTTAATCCAGGATCTGTGAACCTGAGCATGTAGAAAGTCATATTCTTCTTTTCAGTCATAAAAGCAACTGACTAAAGATACAGATGAGTATTGTTCCAGGTATTGACATTTTAGCACTGACCATTCTATATCCATACATGTATTTCTATTATTATAAGGGATTTTTTAAATTATAAAATATCTATATAATTTAAAGTCCAGATGTGAAACCATAAACCAATTAGATTACAAAACAATACACAATATCAGTATAAATTAGCAGGTGTTGAAATATATATTCCCCACTTCAAATCACTTAAAACCTTTTATAATAAAACCAATTAAAATGCGCTCACAACCATTCACTTATAGATTTCAAGGTTTAAAGCTTGTGCATGTACTTTTATCCCCTAGTCCACAACTTTTACTGAAGAGGGAAAGGAGAAGCAGTTGGTTAAAATAGAAAGATTCCCAGAATGAATGTGAAAGAAGTTATTTCTGTTTTTTTGGATTTCCCTTTCATCTTCTATATCTGTGACTCTGTACCATCAACTTATCCCTGCCGAGACCTGCTTTGGTAGTCTGGAAGCAAAGTGGGATGCTCCTTAGAAGTAAAGAAATAAACATCAACCAATACATACAGACAAACATATTTTAACTAGCTACAGTACTTGCTAATACTGCACACTTACAGAGAGAGGGCTTGCAGCATTCATGGTTGTGGCAGCCATACTTACAACAGTCTTGGTTAACATTTTAACTATGCTTCCCCTGTCTTTGCACCTTAGTGCATTTAAATATAATGCATAATGACCAGTAGCAAAAAAGTGAAAGAATAACAATTGGATGCTGAAACTATGTGAAGAATACCTACATTTTGAAAGCATTTTGTAAGTCACGCATTCATTATTTGCTTCACTGACTAATATAAATCAGAATATTTAAAAGGTTGGTGAATCATCTTTTTTAAATGTATATTTATTAGTATTCATTAAGGGCCTCTGGCAAGACTCATATTTTATCAAGTTTATGGCTTAGCTGTCTATTTTAGACCATATATATTTAGACCATATATATGTCTCCCCAAAACAAATGAAAAAGAAATATAAAAAAAAAGTTCCAACCTTGTGGTGATTCAAAATCTCTCTCTATACTCACAGAGGCACCTTCCCTATGTCTTTCCCCTCAGACTGAAGCTCCACAGTCTGGCTTGAGCTGTCTATTTAATTAACCACCTGAGATGCCTCAGAACAACTCAAAACACCCGGGCTGGACTAACAGTTCCGGAACCACTCTGTTAGGAACCTGGGGCATAAATAAGCTCGGTCGTGGACTTTCCCAGGTATCCTAGTAATGACCTCACCACAACATATATACATTTCCCAGTGCTGGATACAATAACTTTTTTTTTTTAAACAACAACCCCAAAAAACAAGAAAAATGCATTGTTACTATAGGATATATTTAATAACATTTACTTTTTTTCATCATTTTAAAAACTTCTTTAAAACTCCAGAAGTTGAATTGTATTGGTATTCAAGCTTTTTGAAAACCATAATTAGAAGTTTTAGAGATATTAGTATTTTTTGTTCAGCGTTTTTTTCAGTTCGTACTTTTTGTATTCGGATCTTTTAATAACTTTCATGGCAATCGTGGATGTAGAGAAATATAGTTTAATCATGGTTTCAAATAGCTCTAATACTAAAATTTGACCTTAATAAGTGGGCCTCTATGTATAATGTAAAAAGCTCCTGTGTAGCTTAGGAGGCAGACGTACAGGGTTGTATTTTGTATACACAGTACTTAACACATACACTAGAAAACAATGGTTTTAGTAGAACAAAAATTGACCTATTACAAGTAATGGAGCCCTACAATTGAAAAATTAAGGCTTACTTTTTACTTGATTATCTTCCAACTGAAGTCATATTATTACATATATTTTTACATTTAGTCAAATAATATACATTTTCTAGATGCTTGATTGCTATTCTAAACAAAACACCCAAAAAAAATAAAAAATGAAGACCAAATGCAAATAGAGGCTGTTTCTGCCAAGAACAATTTTATTTGAACATACCAGTTGACAGATCAAATGTCGTATTTCTGTTAAGTTGCATGTTTTAACATTGCATGTTGTATATACATTATAAATGTTTGTTTCAGCACACAAATAGTGTCCTGTAGAACACAAAAAAATTATGGAATTGGCAGAGCATCCTCATGACCATCTACAGAGGAGTGCACAGTACAGAAATCCTCTAGCAAGTGCTAAGCAGTGTCTAGTGTTAGTTCATTTCAGGACACAAGTACTGTAGGTAGGTCAATGTTTGTTGCTAGTGAAATAAATTATACATTTTGTGCTTGCATTGATATACATTACATAGGAAGGAAAGCTACAAGTTCAGCAGAAAGAATATCTGAACACCCACATAACGAGGGGTTAGAGATGCCTGATGTGCTCTTATTCTAAACTGTGTTTTGCATTTAAACTCCTCAGTAAACAATTCATGGCCCATTTTCTGAAGCAGTACAAGATCTACCCTATCAATAGAAACAAGACAGAAACAAGTTAATTATACTAATGTTTTCTCAGACATAGATTCAGGTAATTTCTTCTCGCTCTGGTTTCTGTTTGTTCAAGATTAAAAGGAAACTGGGAAACTTCAGCAAATCTGAGCCTTTATTTTACAACATCTGAAAAAAATCAATCTGTGAAAGCTGATAGAAATGATATGTATTTGCCAGTTGCTGTGCTCATCTTGAGCCTTGTGCTATGTACTCTAGCAGTTTGCCTAATCCTTAGATTTTATTGTTTTTTGTAATATTATTTTAAATAAATACTGTTGTTTAATAATATAAGAATATACATAAGAATATAACTTTGCTGTAAGGAAGGTACACACCCAAACATTAGTAAATGCATTCCTGTAACAATGATATTTCAGAACTTTTTTAATGGATCCTGTTAATTACAGAAATGTTGTAATTAACAATATGTATAGTCATATATTTACATATTTACATACAGTATATTTATAGCATTGCTACATAGGACTGTTTGCATAATTTTTGATAGATACAGTGAGCATGCACTTTAAGGAGGTTATTTAATAATGTTCGAATTGTGTTTTCTATTTAAATTTTTTTTAGTCTAATTTTTCAAGATTTATTATACCCTGACTATTGAAATAGCTACAGTAGTACAGTATCTGAAAATCTAAAACCTGTCAAAGTTATGTAGGAGTCAATGGCAGAGGTCCCTTGATTTTTTCCCTGCTGAAAACTTGATTAATTTATCGGGTTTCGCACCTTGATCTCACAGAATCTGGTTATTGCCATATGGGTTTCTTCAGAAATTTGAGTTCATTCGAGGTATTAAAAAACTCTTAGCATTCGATCTTTGAAAAATAACCCTCGTAGTGTATAAAGTTCCTCCATGTTAGTATTTCAGCAAACAGAAAATGAAATAGTGGAGTGCAGGTGGATTCACTGGTACCTTTCTTCCAGTGTCCAATAAAACAATAAAAATGCTTTTATCCTGTTCTCCTGGGCAGGCGCCCCTAGCCCCGCCTCCTCACGATTGCACGGATGTGCCAGAGCACTGGGGAGCTATGTGTCCCCAGTGCTACCTAGAAAAGCATCTGGGCGGCATGCGCCCCTAATATTTTGCGACCCTGACGATTCCTCAGGTGTACTATTAGTACTGTCACATAATGGCTTTGAAGAGAATACCAAGCAAGCACCAATAGTACTGTTGTCTTTTACTCCTATTAATATGAAAATTGAAATTAGTGAGAATAGGGAGAACAAAACACGTAGATAAATACAAGACTTCAAGGGCCAAAAACATTCATCATCTGAACTAATATGCCAATTATAAAGACACTTCCATGTTAAATATCAGAGTATATACAAAATCTACAGGAACCATCAATTTAAGGGGATCAGTACCTACCCCCTAGTGTGTCCTTTGTTCATATACCTATTTTTCTACCCTGCAGAAATTACTGGAGGCTTACTTCCTTATAATCCCTTAGAAAGCTAAAGATTCCTAATTAGGAAAGAACACAAAATTCTGCAGCATTGTCATTGGTTCAGAAAACAACCTCTGCTGGGGTAGCTTTATATCTGTTTGTACATGAGGAAACCAGTTCTTAGTCATTGCAGTTATTACACTGGAGCTTGAATCCAACAGCATTTCAACTGGCTCATTTTCAATTTTTTTGTGGTTTACAAAAGCTTAGACCTCCTATTTGTATCATATTTACCTCATATTCATTCCAATCTTCTTTTTATTTTAGAATTTTTGTAATTTTAATGCTTAGACATGCATACTGGCACTGCACTGGATAAAGGCATGCACCAAAAATGTATTCTTAATATAAGTCAAGGAATAAACTGAGCATGTGGTTTGGTATGAATTGCAGTTGTATCCTGTAACAACCCAACCATTGATACTATACTGTTTTAACCAAAATTGACAAAAGATATACAAAATAGTATGTATATGTAGGAGAGAAACGTTAGTAAGTCCTTTAGTTTTATTTCCTCCTGCCGATTCTTTCACAGTCTCCTCAATGCGTGTAGAAAAGCCAAGATATGGATCAGCGCCTAAGGCTACGGGGAAATCAAGGAAAAAGCACTATATAGTGTAGTAAGTCAGGTATCTAATAAAGCACCCACTGTGCAGTTAGATTGACACGTGAAACCAATATCTTAGGGAGGGATTTCCTTTAAGTCCATATGCATATGATAAATGCAACAGGATAATTTTAGCAACATTATCAGATCGAAAACAGTCAACATGAACACCAAAAGATGATCAATATACCCTGTCATAAGTCAGATTTTTACTGACAGTGTTTTTGAGCTGGTATCAGCTTGTTTTTCACCACAGTTTCCTTCCTTGAGATCTTTAGTTTTGATTATTGTATAGGAAGTACAGTTATATCTTGAAATTATTATTTTGGTACCTTACTTAAACATGCTTAAATATGCACATAAAGCAAACTTTTGTTATGCTTCTTAAGCACATGATGACTGTCCCTATCCTTGCCCTTGAATGTAAGGGCAATAAGGATATGTAGGATTGCCATGACCTCTTATTCCCAGGAGGTACCTAGCTTAAATATAGCTAGCCCCTGGCTCATGACTTCTACCAAAGTCTTAGAGCCAGATTTATCTAAATTTACATTTTGATAAATCTCCCCCAAGCAATATTAGAGTTCAGATGTTGCCTCCTAAACATTCTTTATTGGTAGAAAGGTCCATATTGTGGATATGCATCTGTACAATAAATAGGTTACTAGGTATGCTTGTCGGGTCTCTATAATTGCCATTGTATTTACTTAAAACAAAGATATTAAAAAGCACAACCCCATTTAACATTAATATAACATAAAATAAGTATAAGAATACCACAAAGATAAAAAATAAGATAAAATAAAAAAAAAACATTTTTTCAGAGTTCTCCTCTTTAACTCATTGGTCTTGATTGAGGGCCATCAGATTCTACATCTGGAGAATAAAATAGATCCATATAACTGCGGTATATATCTGTTGTTCTGAAGCACAACAAACTCCAATTGATTTTCTTTATATTTTTAGTATAATCAAGTTTGTGTGGTATTATTTTAAATCTTAGATCTTAAAATATGTCACTGATCTTCATACCAACCACTGCAGTAAAAAAAAGTCAGAATGCAGTAGATATAAGTCATGCTGCTGTTTCTTTTTTTTTCTTTAATGACTTCATTTTTCCCCATCAAGGCACAGCAACTGTAGTACACTGACAATATTGCATTGCAAATCGTATGCGTTCAAATTTAAATCAAATGAAAACATATATCTCTAATAACATGTAGTTTTAATCATCTTTTGAATACAATTGCTATGAAATTTAACCAAGATAGGGAGGGGGTGGGAAAGAGCAGGGAAAGATGGGAGAAGGATTAGAATTGTTAAGTTGCTTAGTAAGGATGCAAGTATCTATATCTCAGTAATCCACCAAAGTATATGTTTGACCATTTGTAGAGTTGAAGGCATATTTTTTAAATTTCTTTGCAATTAGACATGTGGCCCCCCACATGACCACAGGGTCTTCCTACTCTGTCACTGGAGATATGTTTATGCTTAAGGAACACTAAACCAAGGGTCAGACGTGGGATCTAAAACTAGAGTAACATTTGTGAATAAATTTACGTGCATGGTTTTAATAAACCACATATGCAGGTTCTTTGTATACTCTAGCCATGGTCTGGATGTGGCCATCTATAGGATTTTTATGGCCCCCAGTCTTCTCGAGAGCTCAATAGTCTTCAGTGTATGACATCATCTTAATATAATCCAGCTCAAGAACAAGCTTCATGAATAATAGTTGACCCTCTATATCAGGGGATCTACCAGTAGGCCTTTAGCTGGTGATCAGTAGATCAACAAACAGCTTGATACCCTCTTGTTTCATTCTTTTCATTTATTTTATTAATATCTATTATGTTAAGGTTAGATAAGAAACAAGGGAAATTTGTGCTCACCATAAATTTTAAAAATTGAGGCTGTGACCACAAAATACATATAGACAAATACAACCCACTCAAACCATTATCAATATATTTAAGACATTGAGACATTATGTGCATACAGCTACTAAAAAATGCCTTACCCTTTAAAAAAAAAGGATTTTTTGTCCATATATTGCAATATATTTAAGCTGGCCAACTATGTCAAAGTCATCCCATATCTGGCCAGTCCTACTCTCAAATTGCATCTGATTCATTAAGAATTCTATTACTTCATTATACATTTTACAAAGGGACTAAGTTTTACCTGCAACTTACTTGCTGCTTTAAAAGTAAAACTCCCACACTTGGTTGCCCTTTTATTAGACACCAGTGGGATTTTATTATGTTAAGGTTAGATAAGAAAAAGTTTTTTGTTTAATATAACAATATAAATAATCTCATAAATCAATATATTTAAATAATATTTTACATGGAAGAGAATGCTAATGCTTTTATGGATGTAGATCATAATTGGACAACATCACTAAAAGTAGACCTCACATTAGTAACATATGGACACTACTGCTCTACATGTTATCTGTTGGACAGTATTGCTCTAGAGCATAAACTGAAATCATTTATGCAGTTTGTTGGGGGGGTGAAATATACACTCTGAAGGTGTATATACTCATGTCATAACAGCATGTAACTTTAGTGCTTGATTGCATGATTGTTGAAATGTAGACAATATCCCTTTGAGCTCTGCCCTTGTGCACGTGCACACAATTTTTGAGGCTACCTTCTTTTCCTCAAGTCAAAAGAATCGGCATTAGCCTCTTGTTCCTTGTTTGTTTCTATGTGAAAAAAGACATCCTCCTCTCTTAGCACCTCTCATAGTTTAATTGTTTCATTCCATTCATTGGACCCTGCACTTTTTCCTGCTTCTTAATATCTTTCTTGAGGACTGGGGTTCAAAACTGTACTGTACACTCAAAGTCAGGCCTTTACCAGACACCTATCAAAATTAACATTAAGGGGCAAATTTACTATTATTCCCCCCAAAAAAATTTGTTTCTACTCGATATTCGATTAGCATTCGATTTTCGAATGTTAATCGAATAGTTCTAGGCTACCTTTTATTCGATATTCGATCATTCGACAATCGAATACAAATTTATTCGATCAGTCAAATAAATCATTCAACTGAACAAATAAATCATTCGATCATTTGAATGATCCGTACAATTCGAACGATCGAATCCTATTCGATCAGGAGTGCTCCCATAGGCTTCTATTGCAATTCGGTAGGTCCAATCTGCCGAAGTAGGCAATCGAATAAACTTTAAAAATAAAATTTTAAAAAATGAATAAATCCTACGATCGAAATTCGATCGAATTCGATCTTATCACGTGAATTTAGTACATCGGCCCCTAAGTTTTTGTTTTAATGACTGTTATCCACAGCAATTTCCAAATCCTTCTCAACTAAGAAGGCCCTTAACACACTTCCACTTTTGGGCCGATTTAGCAACTTTTGAAATTAAATTTTTACCACGCTTTGAATTTTTTGTGCTAAAATGGGAATAGTCGTAGACAAAATGTAAGGGATTTTTTTTTTCAATTAGAATTTTTAGAGTTTGTAGACCCATTGAAAAAGATGAGTAGAAAACAAATTTGATGCACTGAATTTTTGGTGGTGGTTTTATACAATCTATTTTTTTTAAGGCTTACCTTTACAAATAACATATAATAATATATTTATATTTATAGAAATGTTTGATTAACATATATTAAACATGGCTTAGAATAACATTTTAATTCATTAAGTAAAATGTTATTTTTGACATCCCCTTTAATGTGGTGTGAAGCTTTGCTTTGCTACTCTGCATAAAATATTTGCTGTTCACTAAATTTGTTTCCCTATTGTATCTAAATAAGTTTTATAAGGACACATGCAAATCAGTATACATTTTGTGAATATTCAGTAACAAAACATAAAAAAATTGCATTGAATGGGCCCTTTATTTAAATATAATATTAATAATATATATTAATATAATTAGTTTTTACTCTATATTATGTATACATGCTGCTGTAATTCTTGTTCTTTATAACAATTACAATTTACTATTGTAAAGTAGATACATGCAGTGAAGCACTCCTATCATGAACAAGGAATATTGAAAGGAACACTAGCCTGTTTAGTTTCCTTCAGCATTGTATTTCACACTCCTGCTGAAGACCAAAATTACTTTCCTTGCAAGGACAAAGCTCTACTAAAGTTTAGTCTCATGGCAGAAAGATGAACAGGCTCAGTGCCAACTTCAAGTAGACAACCTCACGTATACAAGTTTCTTTATGCCCATAGCTCCAATTACTGTTGATGAGACGGACACAAGTTCTGCTTACATTGTACTTTTTACAATCTTGTATTTAGTTTATCTCAGCATTTCATTATCTATAAACGTATGGATTCATCAGCCTCTGTCTTTAGATACTTACAGTTTTTACCAAATGGGTTCATCTATTCCTCTAACATCTACAAAACTAAACTGGAATCGGATATAATGTAAATAAACTTTTTGGGAAGAGTTTTACTTGGTACTTTTTAACATCTCTTGCAAGTAGTAAAGAGTTTAAATTTACAAATATTGGGTGCATGTCTAATTTTTAATGTTCCCCTTATTTTTCTATGTATCATTTGACAAATATCATTGCTATACATAAATATAACCATTGTTATTTATTTATTAATTCCTTTATAAAAGATTTCTTGAATTCAATGTTAAATCTTTGCAGTTACTCCGGGGTCTACATCAATATTCATGAGGTTTTACGTTTTCCTCGCACACTCTTACTAACACCATATCTATATTTACAGATTTTATTGGTGCATTTGTACACAGAGTAAGTTTTGGGTACAAGTTCAATCCACCTGGTAAACAGTAAGAGTGAGTAATGTCATTCTAAAATGTATGAATATTCCAGATCCAATAATATTGAATCAGAATGTGTAAAGGCCCACTTTTGGAATTTTACACAACATAGTAGGAAAGCTTTTCGAAGGATTAATAACTGATAGGATACCGGACTTCATAGCAAATAACAATACTATGAGTTTGTGCCAGCATAGTTTTATGCATAA
>CM044431.1:129843356-129859688 GCA_024363595.1 Xenopus borealis
AGGGGCTGAACTTGATGGACTTTGTCTTTTTTCAACCCAATTTAACTATGTAACTATGTGCCCTGGTGTATTCCAGTTATATTCTTCAAACCAATATACGTAGACCCTCGCTCCTTTTCTCCTTGACAGATCTAAAATTATACTAGGAATTTGAAAGATAAAATTGTAAGTAAAATACTTTATGTGCTATTATTATTTATTAGCTATTAGTTAATGACATTAACATGTTTAGCTCATCTACATTCTTTATGGAATATGACCTCTTACTTTTCCTTAGATCTTTTTTTATACTTATTGAAAGGTGTGGTTTTATACAAGCAAAATACATCTGTTTGACACATCTCTAAGAAAAACTATATTCTGTTATACATTTGAGGTCGCAAGTCAACAATCAATATCTCTCTATACTCTTAGGGGCAGATTCACTAATGGTCAAATTTTTTTGGGGGGGTCATTTTCGAACGAATATGGCTGTTTTCGTTTGAAAATGGGCGTATTCGATCGAATGAAGAATCGTTCTATCGAACAATTTCACCAAAATCCTTCGATTTCTCAGAACTTAGAAAACATTTCAGGATAAGTCAAAGGTTTTTAAAGGGCCAGTACTTCAAAATTCAAATTTTTTCAATTCAAATCTAATTTCGGGCTATTAGATAGTTGAAGTAGCCCAAAATTACGTCGAAATTAGAATTTAAAAAATTTGAATTTTCACTTCGACCCTTAGTAAATCAGGCTCTAAACATAAATAAAGGTCTTTGAAGAAAAAAAAGAAAAAAAGTAAATTGTAAATTATATAGTGTATGCTTACCGTTATTGTTGTTTGATTGTATATCTATGTAGTAGTAAAATGCTTAAAATAATATTTCAGCATTGCAGGAACTTACTGTTTATCATTACCTGAACTTTAATTTGGATGACAGCTCTATAATATTTCCTGAAATGCACTGAGCAGGTTGCAAGTATGTTAAAAATGTAATACAAATAAACATTTTCCATTTACTCTGCTCTCATTCTATTCTGTAGTTTAATCATATTGCAGCGTTGAAAATATTGCCTCTGTAGGGAAAAAAAAAGGAATTAAATTAATCATCATGTGTGGCTTAGGTTGTAGAAATGACTAGGTAAATTTAAAAGTTCACACAAGATATTAGAGGCAAAATTTAATTAACTTATTTCCCTTGTTTCTTTTTGTATTAATGCGTGTTCTTTCTTTCTTTTTACTGTGTTATATCTTATGCAGTATAGTTTACAGAAAATAATGAATGGTTCATTAGCAATGAGATTTGTTCTAAAATGTAGAAATATGTTCTAGCATTTTCATCCCCATACAGAGATTTTTTTATGAGAGTCACCCTGATTTGCCCCTACCATTTACCCTCTGTAACAGCCATTCTTTTACTTGCACCTGAAATGGCCAGAGTGTAACAGGTGTGGTATCACATACAGTATGGCAACCTCAAATCCCAGGAGAGTGACTGGATTCCTATTTATGTGTGCTCTTCTGCCTATAACAGTCACCTCTGGCTTTGGGCATGACCCTTAGCTACTCAGGTGCCACCAGGACTTACTGCACAAGAATCCAGTAGTCCCACATGTGCAGGCAAGGGCACCAAACATTTGGGAACGAGCCATTAAGGAAGGAGCTGGATGTAGTCATGTACCTAGTGATGGAGTGGCCATTGTCAAGTGGCACCTGCAGTTTAATGGATTCTGGTTAGTATCACACCTTTTATAGGGATATGATGTATTACACAGAATGCTTGGCATTTTCCTTATAAGAGATGTTTCCATAATTTGGATCACCGTACTTTAAGTCTGACTGCCCTATGGCAGGCAATATGGTCAGAGCTGCCTTGCATCCATCATCCCTATGCACTACACGTAACACAAGATTTCAATTCAGCATTAGCTGCAGAGTGCAGGCAAACCTGTGACTCTGTGCATTTTTGGTCCCTTATTGCTCTTGACTTCCAGGAAAATACATGACCCCTAATATCTTCAAAACATACTAATTTTCAGCTTCCTATAAGGAAACTGATAATTTATATTCCCCAATATTATATTTGGGTAGTTGAAAAACTAATAACGAACTACTGGAGTTCATTAGTAGCTTCATTTACTACTATTTTAGGTGAGTGAATAAAAGTCAAAAGGTCAAGGGAGTTAAAGTATTATAAAGATATAAAGCCGAATAAAGCAAAGTCCTTGTATAAGAACACGAGCACCTGAAAATAAATACAAAATAAAAAACAGTGTTTCAGCCAAAGCAATCGGAAGAATTGAAGAATACTCATTTGGTTTAGAAGGTTATAAGACTTATTTTGAAGCAATGGTTTTAACCAGAAAATTAAGCAAACTTGGTCTACAGAACAGTCCTTCAAATAAAGACAATAAATGACCCACCTTTTCACCTCAGATAAAGCATGTTTTTAAAAGAGGAGGACAACAGGTTTTAGATCATAATCAAAAAAGAGCATTTACATCTCAGTAAACTTTTCCAAGTTGAGAAGAAAGTGTCTCAAATGTAACCAGTGTGTCAAAGGTGGGTTATTTCACTATTGCTAATGTGAGGGAATACTGATGTACAGTTGGAGATAAAATATTGCATTCAGTGCTGAGCTCATTCAGCCAAGCAAGATAGAGAGTGGCAGAAGATGCAGGCTGCAGTAGGGCAGGATAAGTAAAAGGCTGGCCTGTGACTCTAGCCCAATGACTCTGCACCAGGGTGAGCACCAGAGTGCAGCAAGTAGCATGTAAATGATGACTACATGGTGTGCTGTTGAACCCTGTGATATTCCTGCACTTGTGGCAGGGGCTGTATTATAAGACCCCTAATGATTATTTTAGTATTGGGATAAGAAATAATAGCCTTATTATTGCATGTTCCTTTGATTATGTAATATAAATCCTTTGGCATGCAGCTGTTGCTTCAAAAACCAAGTAATTGCCCAGCTCCTTATAACTGAAACAACATGCTCCAAGAGGCTTAGTCTATGCTTCTTTAGTGATATCATTAGATGATTTGTTAGCAATATTATGACTTTTCTTGCCTTGCAGCAAAATGATACCCTCTAGGTAATAACAAACATATTGTGTGCAGCTGTAGTTTATAAATTTGATATACTATCCTATAGCACTAATTAGATGGAAACTCACACTTAACACTACCAACGGAGTGCTTGTTAACTGACTCATGATTCCCAAGAGTTACTTTAATTAGAATTGTGACTTTCAATGGTGCATGAGCATGTTAGTTTTTGTATAATGTTGTAATTATAAACGATTAGAACAAATATTTAACTTGTGCAATTAATTGATCTTTTCACTAAAAAATTTCTAGGATTTGCGTTACTACTTGTGATACTATAGTAATGATACATTAATGGAAAAGTGGCCTAGCATTGAATGGTATATAGAGAGGGGGGAGCTAGTATCTGCTAGGAATGTTTGTAATATACTGACAGACCTGATATTGTAGGTGTGATCAAGTTCCAAACGCAGGCGAAGTGAAAAATTCAAATTTTTTAAAGAGACAGCACTTTGATTTTCAAATGGTCAAATTTTTAAATTTTTATAATTTTTTTTTCAATTCAAAACAAATTTTGGCCTATTTGATGGTCGAAGTAGCCAAAAATTATTTAAAAATTTGAATTTTCTCATTCGAATTTTCACTTCCACCCTTAGGGGCAGATTTATCAATGGTCAAATTTCGAAGTGAAAAAATGGCAAAATTCGACCATCAAATTTTTTTTTATCGAAAACGACCATTTTAGATCGAATTTGAATAGTTTGAATCCAACTATTTCCTTTTAACAAATGTCTAATTTGCAAAACTTTGCCAAATTGCCTGTAAAAGCTATGGGAGGACCCCCATAGGCTTTAATGGAAATTCGGCAGGTTTAAGGTGGCAAATGGTCAAATTTGAAGTTTTTTTAAAGGGACAGTACTTTGAAATTCGAATTTCCAAATTTTTTCAATTCAAATCAAATTTTGGGCTATCCCAAAGTAGCCCAAAATTACTTTGAAATTCAAATGTTAAAAATTCAAATTTAATTCGAAAATTAAGTTCAACCCTAAGTAAATCTGCCTCTTAGTAAATGTGCCCCTTAATATACATTCATATTTTAAAAAGTAGTTTTTAGTGTCAGTATCACTTTAAGCACTGATCACTATTTATGAAGAAATAAAAATAGGTGTATGATAAACATACACTTTTGGTACAACAAAGGAAATTCCTTGGCAAAAACTTATCAATAATAAATCTAAAAAAACATTACTTAGAATAAGCTATATTTTATTTAGTTTATAAGAAAAGTCAATAAAACAGGGAACTGTGTAAAAAAAAAAACATTTCCATGATTTCCTTTCATTGTACACCCACGTGTCTATAATATGGTCAGATGGAGTAAATCCCTCAAGTGGGATCATTCTTTCTATTGTAGTTGCTGAGATGGTTATACCTTATTTCATATTACTAATTGGTTTGATTAGATACTTTTTATGTATACAGTAAAAACTCTCCAAAACATGTGATTACACTGCACGTGCAGAAAGCCAGTTGTGGATTCACAGAATATTTCAAGACTTGTAACTTATAAACTGTAACTTATAAATTAAATTAAAAACAACCTCTAAATATTATCAAATATTATTTTAATGTTCCTAAAATGCTAAAGCTAAATATCTTTTTACTAATATATTTAGTATATTTTTATACATGTAGACTCACTTTTTTCCAGTTTTAAAAACTAAAAAATGATCAGAGGATTTACAGAAAAAAACAGCTGCCACCTCTTTTGTTCAGCTTCAGTTATTAAAAATAACGTTCTCATTCCTTGATTGCTCTTCTCAGTTCATGGTGACAGTTTTATTACTTATTCTCTGTCCTATCTGCCCTCTTTTGTTTCACATAATTAATAGAATTTTCTCATTTACCATAGCTACACCAAACACGCTCTGTCAGATGAAAAAGATGAAGATGAAGGTGGTGAAGAAAGAAAAAAAGAATGTGCTAGTCTCTAATAAAATTCTTGGCTTGTAGGCTGTTTCTCATTATTGCTTAAAATAAAATGTAAAGCAAGAGTGAACAAAGGCGGCCAATATTTCTAATCTTCACTACAGAATTATGGAGAATTATAAATATTTATGCTGTAATTGTTATTTGTCTCAATAATTGTTTAATTTATGATCTGATATATAGCAACTAGTTTGTATTTTGAAGAGGAGAGGACCCCAAAATCCCCCCAAACTCTATAATGAAAAGACAATTACTTATGGCACAAAAATTCAAAGATGAATTGTTTGTTTACTGGGAAAAGTAAAACATCACTATGCTTAGGGGCAGATTTACTAAATTCGTTTGAAGGATTAGAATATTAGCGCGAATAGTCGCGGATAGTCTCAATTCGATCGTGCGACTATTCGAATATGCAAATTAAGTATTTTCGACCATCGAATATAGAATATTTGGGCGCATCAAATAGATCGAATAAATATATATACTGTACGAGTGCTCGACTATTCACCAGTCGAAGAAGCTGCCCTTTAAATTTTTATTCGACTGCCTACTTTGCCAGATTGAACCTACTGAATTGCAATAGAAGCCTATGGGAAGCCCCCATAGGCTTTTTTTTTCTAAGTCTTTGCCGAATTTCAATCGTACAAGTGAACACTTCGAACATTCGATTCGTACGATTTTGGCGAATATTTGAGCGTTTTTTCCTGCGACTATTCCTGCGACTATTCGATCGTACAATTCTGGCGAATAGTCGAATATGCGCCAGTCCAATTAGAGGGCTAATAGCCCTCGACAATTCGACCCTTAGTAAATCTGCCCCTTAATATCAGGGCTGTGTGACCCCACACCCCAGCCAATTCAATAACTGTTACATAATAGAAAAAAATGGTATGAGCACTACCAGGGAAGAAACGTTATTATGCAAATGACTTGTACCATATTTTTGTTTCCACACAAACTAACAACAGCTTTTCTATAAATATATAAAGTAGTAACCGTTGCACTTGTAAAGCAGTAAAGCATTGCCATTCTATTAGTGACACAATCTCATTATTTGCCAGGACAGCACTTAATATTTTCTAATTACTAGCAAGCAGTTTGCAGAATGTTATTCCCTCTAGAGTTCTAGTTACAGCTCGATACAGTGAAGCCACCATTTTAATTACTCTAATACAGTAGAATCCCCATTTTACATCCCCTGATTTTAAGTTTTCCCTCATTTTACATTGTTGTTTTGTGGTCCCACCTATATATTATGCATAATACATTTCCCTGATTTTAAGTTTTCCTCTTTTTAAACCATTTTTTTCTGGTCCCCTGAAAAACGTAAAATGGGGGTTCTACTGTATTAATTTTTGTTGTGGTCCCACCAATATATAATTCAATATATATTTCCCTGGCTGACATTATTTTTTCTGGTTCCCTGAAAAATGTTACATGGGGTTCTACTGTACATCCGAAAGCGAATGGTCTGAAAAATGTTACATGGGGGTTCTACTGTACATGAGAAAGCTCTGAAAATATTAAGAAATGCACGAAACCCCGCATACAACCAAAAATCAATGGGCCTTTTCCCATTGACTTATATGCAACCTCAGCAGGTTTGAGATGCCGTATTTTCATATTCTGACATTTTCTGCCTCTGGGTTAAATAAATTCTGAAACATTAATGGTTTTTAAAAAGTCTATTTTAGCCCAAAAAACCATACATTTTTAGAATTTCCGAAATTCAAAGTTTGATAAATAACCCCCACAATGTATGTATTTATTGAAGGACAAGACAAGTGTTTTTCACTGGGGGGAAGCACATTAGTTAGGTACTCCCAGTGAATATGACTGTTAACCTTGGAACTTGGCAAGGCACAACTATTCCACTGAGTGCCATGCCACACATCATTTCTCAGGGATTGCTGTGCTTCCCAGAAATGTATATATGCATGCATTATTACAGATCTCAGTGCCTTAGACAGAATTTAGGTTGTTTTAAAATTAGTTGTGTACTTAATGTGGCATAGTGAACTGAATAAAAATATATGGGCAACTCACATTGTCTGTTCTAACAAATTTACTTCTCATACATACTTTTTGGGGTTCAAGTGCTGTGCATGCTGCAAAAAGGAGCTACATGTCAAAGTGTATGAAACCATTTTTGTTACTATTATTGTATTTGGTAGTTGGCATCATTCAATGTTGTACAATAAGAGGCAGATTTACTAATGGTCGAATTTCGAAGGGAAAACTTAGAAATTCAACCATCAAATTTTTGGGGGGCCATTTTCGATCAAAAATGGACAAAATAGGACCATTTTTGATCATATTGAAATTGTTTGAATTGTTTGAATGCTTTGTTCGATTCGAAGGATTTCAACCAAAATCCTTTGAATTTTTAGGGCAGGCTCTAGGAGGTCCCACCTAGGCTTAAATGTCAAGTCGGGGTACAACTTGATTTGTCGGCGGAGCAATCCACGAAAACGATGCGTGGGGAGGCACTGTTCGTTAAAACCAAGTCTTTATTTGATAACTTTAAAACATGATCAAATGTGCAGGCAGGGGAACAGAAGCTTGACGCGTTTCGTGACTCAGAGGTCACTTCATCAGAAGCTAATGCGCCCCCTATGGATACCACAATATAAAACCATACTAATTACATATGTAAATCTTAGATAAAATCAATGGTCACTTTACACACACGTCAAAGTTAGAATGTAGTTATAATACGTGGGAAATCTTTTTTATATGTTTTGCAGTGTCTCTCAACTGTTTTTTTGGGTTTAAGTAATTGTTCCCGTGTAGTACCAACTGCCCGGTCGTAAGCCAACTTTATGTCAAAAAAGGTATAGCCCCGCTCA
This sequence comes from Xenopus borealis, assembly GCA_024363595.1. Taxonomy (NCBI): domain Eukaryota; kingdom Metazoa; phylum Chordata; class Amphibia; order Anura; family Pipidae; genus Xenopus; species Xenopus borealis. The sequence goes on from CM044431.1 coordinate 129,851,223, forward strand.
ACAAATCGGTCCCAAAGTATCATGGCCTGAGAATTGAAAGAATGCCAAGTTGTACAAAGCCTGCGCAGTCTCAAGAACTGGCTAATGGGGACACTGCGTATGGAGCTTGTAGGATGGCAGCTCTTTGCATGGAGTAAAGTATTCCTAGTGATGGGTTTACGATATAAATCTGTAATGATGGTACCTCCATCCACTCCAAAATTAATATCCAAAAATGAAATAGAGTGTATATTGGTTTCTTTGGTAAAGCAAATGCCCCAATTAGACCCATTTATAAATTCATCAAATAATTCGATAGAGGAAAGGTCGCCGTCCCAAATTATGATTAAATCGTCAATGTAGCGATAATAGCACACTATGTGTGACTTAAAGGGATTATCTTCTCCATAGATAAAGATTCTTTCCCACAAACCCATAAAAAGGTTTGCGTAAGAGGGAGCAAACCGCGCCCCCATTGCTGCTCCTTTCTTTTGAAGAAAAAATGAGCCATTAAACATAAAGTAATTTGTACTTAGTAAAAATTCCAAAGATTGTAACAAAAATTCATTTTGAATGTCTGGATATAAGTTGGAGTGTTGGAGCCAAAATTTAACAGCTGTCATTCCCCGGTCATGTATAATTGAGGAATATAAGGCACTGACATCTAATGTAACCCAGACATAAGTTGGTTGCCAGGATATAGTTTGTCAAGTCGGCAGCTTTAAGGTGGCGAAGTGGTGAATTTGAAGGAATTTAAACAGACAGTACTTCAAAATTAAAAATTTTTTAATTCAAAACTAATTTTGGGCTATTTGATAGTAGAAGTAGCCCAAAATTACAGCGAAATTCAAATTTTTTTAATTCTAATTTTATTCAAAAATTCTCTTTGACCCTTAGTAAGGGTCAGATTTATCAATGGTTGAATTTCGAATTTTATAGATTTGTTTATAGCCAAAACTGACAATTTCGACTAGGGAATTGTTAAAATTCAATTTGAGTTTTAAAAAAAATCTAATTAGATTTTCGAGATTTATCATTGTTTTTATGACTTGCAAAATATCTCTACAGTCGGATAAGTATACATAAAGGTTTTATAGGGAAACATTTGGTTTCCTATAGCACTACTAATCTCTGTCATAAAGATAAAATCTCTTTCATGGCATCGCACAATTTATTTTTGGTTAGAAAATGAAGCATGAGTTATAGGAAATACCAATTCTATCCAAAACATATTTACAAAATTTCTCAAAATGTAACTTTTTTTTGACTTCTCGACTGTATGAAACAACACACACAGTACAACAGATATATTTTAAATTGTATGCCATTAACATTCCAAAAGCCTTTTAATATTGCCCTCTAAGTTTAACGATACACACACTTTTTCTACCACATACTACAGTGTGGTTCTCATTATAGTGCCTATTTATATACTACTTGGCAAAGGCACAGGAAAGAATGATTAAAATATATTCTGCAAACTTGTTTATTTTGGTTCTGAAGATGCATTTTCCTTGTAAGTATTTATTTTAGCTTCTTTAGAGATTGAATCAGTTGGTAAATACAATCCTTATGCTGACACATTCTGTATTGCAATTTACTTTTTAACCAGCACAATATTTCACAGAATTATTTGATCAGTATTGCTTCAGACATTCAATACTGTAGGGGGAGTTCCCTCTAGAAATCTTATTATGTTTCTGAAAATGATCTAGTATATAAATAAGTGCTGTACTGCAGTGCCGCTTTATTTTACAGATGAAACAAAGGACAAACACCATGATAGATACAGTTTCTCTTTATCTGTTATACGTTATGGATATTTTTTCCATTTTGAAGCATGGAAGGCCTTTTAGGCTTATTCTATAACATTTAATTTATGTAACCATGGGAACTAGTACAGAAGAACCCAAATGGGGCTGAGAACTGGGGACATGGCATGATGTCATTGGGTTTGTGAACATATAAACAGGACCAATAATGGGCTGTCCATAGTAGGGGCACTCCTTAATTGTGTATTAACGTGTACAAAGGGCAAGCTCAGAAATTACAACAACTATGACATAAAAACTTCTTTTATTCCATACAGTGTGTACAGCTGTACTCCATCCTAGGTACCAAATATAATAAAACATAAAATTGAATGGAAACAGCCAAAGGCTAAAGAACTGCCATGCTGAAATTATATTTATTAACTCAGGGTTGCATGGTTATTTCATCTGGAGAACGTGGTTCATTTTTCTGCACTTTGCACACTTTGTTCTGCTGTTGCAGAATGGCCACAGTCCTCTGTGTTCCTTTTTGGAGCTAAGAGACATGCAACTAGCCTCTTGAATAAGGCTGTCTGTATAAGCAAGCACTCTATACAAAAGAAACAGGCAGGTGAAGGCCCGCAGTCACCACCCTTCCACCCCCTATCCATCAGACATAATCTGTAAATTACTGTAATAACACATAAATTACACCTTCGTTTAAAGAGGGACTTTTTTTGTCCTTTTAGTTTTGCCTTTATCAACTTCACATTTAAAACAAGCATTATTTGCAAAATAAGCCCATCATATAAAGACACTGTAGAGTTAAATCAGAATTTTCCATACTGAAAAAACATGTAAGCTTAAGTACTTTGCAATATATATTAATTATACAATTTTTTTTAATGCTGTTTGTAAATTGAAATGCCTCTGAAATTAGTATTTGTTTGTGCCTTTCTGCTGGTTCTGAATCTTGAAGTAAAGTACTGTGTATGCTAGGAAAGAAGAGACCATGTAACTCCCACTAAACAGTAAATAAAGGGACAATTACGGAAGAGGGGAAATTGTACTATTCCATATTGGCTTATATATAAAGAGTAAAACTTACAAGATTTAAAACTTGAACATAAAAAGAGAACCTCTAACAATTACCTAAAACGTGCACCTTCCCTGCTGTATTATGAAGAATCATTAAAATCTGAATATATTAATGGCAAGTAACATATAAGACATGGAAACCTGGATATGTATACTATAGCTGCATGACTATTAAAAATGATCTGTGGAAAACCTGTGTAACAATTTCCCTCTTAGAATTACATTTCTTTTGTACTACAAAAAAAAATGGCTGGAGTTTGCCTTTATATAGGCACTATACAGGAATGTATATTATAGATTAGACTACAGATTAAACATATGGGTTTATAATAAACTGTTGAACTAATGTTAGTTCAATTACTTTTATGGTGACATCCACTGAAAGTGCCCTATACTGCATTACATGGCCTATTTGATGAGAAACATCATCACAAATTTTGTTTGGTACAGCTATCTCTGTATGTTAGATATCAGCTGGTGCTGGTATTCAATATAATTGTATGCCAGTATACAGATAAGCTACTTGCATTATGGACTCCTGCTAAAAAAATCAATCACAACTGATTGTTATATACAATAAACAAATTATCTGCCTCACAAGGACCTATTCATTGAACAAATGATGAAAAAGGGCTATGCTCATGCATCTCATGCTGCCTCCTCGCCTGCCTTTTACTAATACAGCTCGAATTCAGTCAATGGTGTATTAGCAAAGGGCCTGTGAGTCCATGTGCTCTGAAATGACTTACAGAGACCTGTGGCACACTCGAATGCAGGGTGAAAAGTGCTGCCTTTTTTACACTTTACGTGTTGCATCTGGGGTCACATATGAGCCTCGTGTCTCCCAGATCCCCTGTATACATTAAGGGCCAGATTCAATTTAGTGAGAAAAGGATTTATCATGTGAAAACTGGACGAGATTCAATTTCAGATGCATTTCAACTCAGAAAAATGTATCTCATTGGTTTATCACGTGAAAACTTTATTGGAGTCTATAGGAAAAAGCTGGATCTGAATTTGGAGAAACTTTTTTTCTCCTCAAAATGAATCTCATTCATGAGTTTTCACGTGATAAACCATGAGATAACTTTTTCTCACTGAATTGAATCTGGCCCTATGTCTATGTCCTACATCTTAAAATAGAGAATTTCTTCTAGTTTGTATTCAATTGCTCCTCCCCCTGAGTAATTTTTATCCTATTTTTCATCTAAATGGAACTCTTTATATATGCAATGTATAGATCAATGCATAGATGTACACCAAGGGGCAATTTGTCCCCTGTAAAAAGCTACAAATCATGATTGCATAGATGAATACTGATTCACAAAGAGTTTTTTTCTCCTCAGTTGTGATTGCATCATGCATGATTTTTGATTACTATTTGCCACAATTCAGACAAATGTATCCAGGCAAATTTTGGTTCCACATATATCCTCACAGAAAAAATTTTGGTTATTTTTCCATCTCTATAAACATTTTTGCAGAAGATGTTATTAAGAGTGGGTATGGATAATTTTTTGTTATAAATAAGTCATTTTTGAGAGTTGGTCCAATGCACAATATATTCACCAACCGTTTTTATGTCAAAATGTCTCTACCATAATGGAGATATTAGAAGGAAAAAATGTTGATAACCTCTTTTGGCTTGTATGTACAGTATAGAGGAATTTTTTTGCCACACAAATGGCATTTTCACAGCGCAGTAACAACCATTTTTTACTGTTTATATGACAATTTTTTAAATTTGGAGGCATAAACTTAATAAGATATCTACAAGATATCTTCTGTGAATCTGTTGTTATTATGATACTTTTACAAGTTGGCGACATTTTCAGAACTGTGCATTTACTTTGCATTTAGTTCCCACCCTGTCTCTGTAAGTCCCACCCAGCTGGGACCCCTGGAAATAGCGGCGTAACTTGTGCTCTTCAGACCCCCCAGGAAAAAAATCTACAAGGGGGCCCCAGCATGAACAGTCCCTCCTCCCCAGGCTTCCTAGTGCTGCACCTTTATACATGACTCTATTTTGAAGGTATGAGAGGTACCTTGTGGTCTGGGCCCCACTGTTGCCTGGGCCCCCCTGCAACATCTGAGCCTGCTATATAGGTAGTTACGCCATCTATGCAACTGTCTGGATTGCCTTTATATTAATCTGCAAATGAATGCCTTCTTGAAACACAGTAAATGGTTAATATACCAAGAGAAGTTAAGCATACAATAATTGTGTAATATAATAACATATAAACACATATTCTATGTACACACTTTTAATTTATGTATTAGATATCTATCTATCTCTTTGCTTCTTCCTCTGTTTATCTATCCATATACAGTTTTAACCTGAACTACAGTTGATTGCTTTTTCTGAGAATTCAATTTCCTACCAGTATATGTGTATCAGGAATCACTTTAAAAAAGGCTATTAGATTTGTGTCTAGCTGTTGCATTTTGTGCCTTATGAATACTGAATAAATTGTATGGAAATCATGTCATTTGAAAAGAAAGAAACCATTGTGACTAGCTATATGCAAGAAGATGTTGGTTCCTTGAATAACTATGCTTTACACTGTTCATTATATTGTAATTTGGTTTAAATAGGTATAGTTTATAGATATATCCTTATCCTGATAACACATTGAAGATAACATATAGGGTTATTTATTTTAAACCAGAATGTTTTATATTTACAGAAAGAATTACCTTGTCCAGTTACAAAAAAACCCCTTATTCACATAAATTTATAGGCAACGGAAAATGAATGCTTGGCCCTAAAAGTTAGACTAGAGAAGGCAACATCAAATTGTCATAAGACATTTTTTGTAATTCCAAACTGGTACATACAGTAGAAGGACAATTTAACACCAAGGGGCAGATTTACTAAGGGTCGAAATTCGAGGGTTAAAAAACCCTCAAATTCGACCATGGGACTTGTGTGGGAATAAAAATCCTTTGAATTCGAACATCGAATTGGAAGGATTTTACCGCTATTCAATCCAGAAAATACAAATAAAAAAACCCAAAACCTCTAAAAACTTGAATTAAAGAAATATTTTACAAGTACAAATTGACTTCTACATGACTTTTACAGTTTTTAGATGCCAAAATTTTGTATAAGTGGTATTCGTGTATTTTTTGTTTCATAGATTACAACCTTTTTGTGCTTTACGGCAATTGAATATTTTATGATTTTTAGGGCTAAAATTATGATTAGCTAGTATGAACTTAGAACCCACTTCACCAAGTAAAAGCAATTGAGGTCCCAGTGGGAGCTGCACCTTTTGTTTAACTTTTCAGACTTTTAGAGGTTTTTGGATTATTTTCACTAGTAATTGCCAACTAATATACTATAAGGGCACACCATTTAAAAGAATTCACATAGTTATTTAATTCCTTTAGAGACATCTATGCAGGAATGCTGTCTGCTATTTTTTGCACTAACATTGGCTGGTTGGTGTGAAGATTGGCATGATTTCAAACCGTTCAGGTACAGTATATCAAGGGATACTTTTGCATGCACCATGAATTGAAAGCTCATGGAAGAGCTCATCTTTTTCTCTGAAATGTGTACAATGTAAGTTCTTGAATGTATTACTAACTTATTGTACCTGAGATACTGTTGGTATAACATAGTAAACCATAGGCTTCTATGGATTTCAGAGGACAAGTCTCTAAAGCAGAAATAGCAAGTACGGTAAATAAAAACAAGTTCTAAAAACAAGTACTCATAAAAACAAATTTGACCAAACTCACATGAATTGAACTCATTTATCAATCATTTTTCTACAAAAAGTATAGTAGGAGAGAAAAAACATTGCAACAAAATTGTTGCTGTAAAAACTTGACTTTGGGCCAGCTTTAATTCAGTGAGAAAAGGTTTATAACATGAAAACTCATTGATGAGATTCAATTTGAGATGCAATTCAATTCTTAGCTCACGGTTTATCACATGATTTGAAATCTATGGGAAAAAATGGAACTGAATCTGGAGAAAAGTTCATTCTCCTCAAACATGAGTATTCATGTAATAAACCATGAGATTTTTCTCACTGAATTGAATGTGGCCCTTTATGTCTACAAAAATTAATTTGATTAATTATATCTTAATTAGGAACCAGTACAAGGTACTGTTTTATTATAACAGAGCAAAAGGAAATCATTTAAAAAAATTTGAGTTGTTTGTTTTAATGGAGTCTATGGGCGATGACCTTCCTCTAATTCAGAGATTTCAGAATAACGGGTTTGCAGATAATTGATCCCATAGCTGTACTACCAATTTATTGGCACATTGTCTAACTTACATAAAAAAAAAAAAAAAGATATATATATATATATACAATTATACAACTCAGTAACCTCATAACACTGTACAGTGGGAGGTCCTTCAGGTATTTAAATAATAACTACATGCAAAGGACTATATTAGAATGGATGAGTCCCTGTATTGAGAGCTCACACAAGTATTTTTATTAGTATTTTATTATTTATTACTGATAATTGCCTAACAAATCAGTTAATAAACATTGATTCATAATAGATCCTCCGTACTCCTAGTCCACCAAAAATGATTTGTAATACACTTACAATACATAAAAATTCACTACAACAATTTTTAAAATGCAGTAGGGGATATGCAGGCACTAGGAGGTACACACATGAGTAACAAGGATTCTCACTGACCAACCCCAATGCTCATTTTGCCAAATGGGCTTCTTCTTTGTATATAAAAATATACACCATCTAACTTGAAGGAAAGTGGAACAACACTTTTAAATACTTAATTTTCTGTTTTATTTTTTCCTACCAAATTTAAAATTAACTGTTCCAAAAGTAACAGTTCCAAAACATGCTTATCCAATGTACCACCATCTCAAGGACACGAGGGTTGAAATCTGAAGGGACTTACTGGTGTGGCAACTGTAAGGTTTGCCCCTTGATTCAATTGGGGAACTGGTTTGTGAATCCCCAAACACGTGATTCCTTTTGTCTGTCACACTGTATCAACTGCAGGACACAGGGGGTTATTTATGCCCTCAGTTGTCTTTGTGGGTTGATTTATGTGGGACAGACAACTAGGGAATTGATATTTGAAATTTTTGGGTTAGCTCATGAGAATCACACAATGACCCCAATAATACAAACATAAGATATAAGAAACACATCTCAAGTTGGGGAACATTTTTTTTCTGCAACATCATGCATGTGATAACTAATTAAAGGTTTGGGGTCTTGAGAAAATAACCTGTGGTTGGAGAGGTGGTAACCTCGAAAAGAGATTATTGTGTGTAGAAAGCAGGTGTATTTTTAAATTACAAATGAATTCCCCTTTTGGTCTTAATAATGAACTTACTTTTACTGGCTTTTTGAGCTAATGAAACATACATTTTGTAAGATGTCTATCGAGGACTCCACCCAAATTATAGAATTGGTTGTTGTATTACTTTGGATTAATTGTAAATGTTGTTTTTTTACAGATGGATAGGTGCTTGTCATTGATCCAGTGAAGATTTTGACACCAATCTCAAACGGATTTGTACTCCCAGCCTTCCAAGTTTGATTGTCCCCTATGAGGAAGCCCATTTGACGAAATTGGGGTTGGTCTGTGGTAGGTGAGAATCATTGTTACACATGTGTGTGCCTC
>CM044431.1:129889724-129903271 GCA_024363595.1 Xenopus borealis
TGGCCCTTCTACAATATACTAAAAGTTAACTTGAAGGTGAACCACCCCTTTAAATGACCATAAATAAGACAGACAATATTATTCCTTCAGCTTGCAACTGTGGATGGATATACATTTTGAGTCTCACCTGCAGTGGAAACTAAAGTTAAAAACAGAAGATAGTGATCGCCTGAATTGGTTCAGAACTTGCAGACGATACAGTCTACTGTGAATTAAGGCAGAATTTCTGCAACACTTGCTAGATGAGCTGATATGTTTTTTAAAGCAAAGCAATACATCCTCAAAGAGTTAATTGATACCCAAAATGTGTGTACAAAGTGTGTACATGTAAAATCAAGCAGAAACCCGAATCGCTCAAATCTCTAAAGCACTACGTTTTTGCTAGAAAACCCCCAAAAAGTTGATTTTTTGGGCTAAACCCAGTACAGGTGCCACTCCCATTGACTTACACAGGACCTTGACAGGTCTGAGACGACGTATTTTCAGATTCGGGCTTTTATCAGCATCTGGACAATTCGAGTTTTTTATCTACGAAAAATTTAATTTTTTGCCCCAAAAAGCTCATCCTGAAGTTTAATAAATAAATCCATTATGTTCTTTTGCATTAACAAGGAAACAAGGACAATGAAATTCTGAAATTTTGTTTTTTAAACTATTAATTGTTTTTGTGATAAAATGAAAGGAAAAATATACAACACAACTACAGCAACGCATATTTATAGGAATACAGTTCCTGTAATTTTCCATTATTGCACAGATCCCTTTAATTGTAAAAGGCATGTAATTCATTCATCGTGCTACATACACCTTAACAACTGTATAAATACAGTACAATTATTCTTGATAAACTGGCAACTAAGCTACAATGATCTGGTTATTCAGTTCATTTCAATCTAGTTAACCATAGGTCCCTAGTAAACTGAAGTACTCTTATTTTACTGTGTAAACTGATCCAAGCTGAACACATTTTTACAATGCCCACATTGACTTCACTCAGTTATTTAAATAATAGGCAAGATGTAACATGCAAGTATATATAGCACTTTAAAACCTAAATATAAAATTTTGTTTTTAAAGCTAAATCTTAACAGTAGAACCATGTTTAATCAGGTTGTTGCTATAAAATGGTCTTGTTATTCTCTACTGAAAATAGCTTCTCTTTAGATACATTTTTTTATACTAAAAATGCACTAAACTCAAATGTGTGCCTTTTTTATGAAAACACTCGTATATAAAAACTTCTTTGAATTAAAAAAGAGAAAATAAGAAGTGAAAAAACTGAAATGTAGCAAATTCTTCTAATTATTTTTTATGGGTCTACAAGGTCTGAATAAAAGTAAAAACTGAAATTTTGCATAAGGCAACACAAATTAATTATTGATGTCTCAGCAGCTTTAAATTGTTTTTCAGAAATTCTAATTTGTGAACTTTACCTAAAAAAAACTTGAATCATGTAAACATTTTAATTTTAACATTGATAAATCAGCCTATTAGTGTCCTACAGTACAAGTGAAACATACTACAATATAACAAGAAGTTCCTCACTCTTTTTCTCAAATGAGCAGGGATATATAAAAAAGGGACATGAGGGTAACTGGGACATAAAATCAGGGGCATCCAGGCAATACACTGGTCATTAATTACAATTTATATATATTGTAATATATTATGCTCATGTAGTTTTCTGTCACATAGTTTTACCTGCTCCATCTTCTTCACAGCTAATGTACCTATTGTGAGCATATTGATCATTGAAATAGCACATACCTTAACCAGTCAAAAATCATCCACACAATCCATAAGTCCCTATAACTAGCTACTGCAATGTAACTAATATTCTTGAAACAATAAGACACCACATTTTTCAGATTGCTTAATTTATCAGGACAATAGTTCTCTCTGATGGGCAATTTGAATTATGTTGAGGGATGGTTCCTCATTGACTTATTAAACGGTTTTTTACATGCATATGGGGGAATGCAATAAAAGTCAGTAAATCACAATGTGAAAATGTATGCCTTTGCATGAACAAATTTAGCTTTGCACTAATTTAATATAGCTTTTGCAAACCTTGAAACTGTTTAGCAGTCACTTCCGACAGTGGATGAAAGTTTGCAAATTTGACAGTTTGCGCCAATGTGCAGTGAATGTAATAAAATTTAAAAGTTGTTATGTTTGCTCCAAAAAATAACAACACCTTCAAGCACTTCTTAAAAGTGTGCAATAAAAATTTGCAATGCACTATAACAGTTTAAAGAAAAATATTATATTATGATATGTGAATTTTTATTCTTATTGTTGCAAATGTTGTTCTCTTTGTGACTTTTATTACATTCTCCCAACAGAGCCTTCTAGAGTCTTTTTGATTTATAGACTTTCAAGGTTTATGGGCTGGACTGTTCCTGAAACTTTGTGTTACAGGTGTTTACTGAGAATTTTTATATTTCAGCGTACATATATATTTGGTGGTTGATTCTGACAAAAAGTTCTAGAAAATTTACTAGCTCAGAATGAACTTTTCATGAATGTCCCCTCTGTTTTACCAGCCTAATTCAGTTGATCTACGTGTAAATAATTTTTTCTTTTCCTTTGGCTAGAACCTGATCCTTCGTACACAAAAAGTCCTTTCACTTCACACAAGTATTGTGCAGTTCTCCTTCTTAATTTAATTCCAGAAAAGGGTACTGTTTCACACAGACTTGCATTTTTCCTGAGATTAATCCAGACAAGTCTATTTTACCTGTTTGAATAATATTCCAGGAATATGCAGAAAACTAATAATTTCATCTCCATCAACTTATGCAATCCCTTTGGCATTAGTTCTTTGGAAGTCGTGCTCTGATTACAGACTTCATTCTGTATTACAGAGTGCATTCATGATTTATACTGACAACAAGGCTAAAACATCTGTGTGTCTGTTTTGTGTTTGCAGAATGTCAAGTCCTGAAAAAGAACAGTGGTGCCAAAGAAAATGTTCCTCCCTCTAGCAAGGCTCACCCACATCTTCTGCCTCATGGTCTTGTTCACAATTTAGCTTTCTGTTGGACATGACATATTTGTGAGCCAATGTGAATCAGTTAAGGTGGAACAGTGCAGCAGTCTCGTTTGAGACCCTAGATTGGCAATGCAATTGTAAAATCAGCAGCCTTGTCGAAACAAAAGATTTTCGATTTTTTCTTAAGAGATTTCTGTTCACATGTATTAATCTCCTTGTTAAATATATTTTGTACCACAAAACATCAGCTAAGAAATTATACAATAAACCCTACTTCTTGTGTGTTCTTTTCAAAACATGGTATTATTTTATCACAGACAAGCAAAATATTCTGCAGTATGTCAAAATGATATCATAAGGTGAAGCTTTTGTAGGTGTTCCTGGTACACACTGGGGACAACTGTGTATATAAAGGGAGCTGATACTGTATAGGCATTGTCTGTATAAAGCACTACAAACACAATAAACACAGAGATGCACCTTGAAGCAGACTGCATTATGGTGTACAATAAAGGGAATAACTTGTGTTTTCTATCCCTCATAAACCACAGACAAATATGCTGGTTAGCTTTTTAAATCCAAAAGTAGTGAGGAACCTGACACAAAATCTAAATATTTCAAAATAAACAGAATAAATGGAAGTACTACTACAAATTATTTTACATCACTGCTTAAATCAGTTATTTTTTCTTCAATGTCCCTTGTACTGTTTCAGTTACCATACAGCATAATAAAATTGAGTATCTAAACTAATTTAGGGACCATTGCAACTATAGTCAGAAAATGTTGTTTTGTTACATGGCTTAAGGCAGATCAGATCTTTGGTTGTGAAAGATCCTCAACTCTTAAGAAAAGCTGTTTTAAATAAGGATAGAAAAAGATACAATATGGTATCGAAAGCTCATTCAGTTACAGCCGTTTTTGACTGGATAAGAGAAAAAAGAGCTAGAAGCTATTCATTAGGAATTCACTGGTAGCTCTCTAACTAGGCTGGCAGAAGCTGAAATTGAAGTGGTCCTGACCTAATTTTCTTCTGCATAAAACATCTGCATGAAGACACTCTTTGATATATTCTACTTGGCTGTGTGTACAGTATTATATCATGTTTTTTCTTTCTCCGGGTTTCTTGAATATTTCTGAAGACATTTTCAGTTTGCAGAAGGCAATACACCGTTGCTCTGTTACTAATCACTTGGCTTGTGCTCCTGAAATAAAAATAATAGGTGTAGACAAGACAGTCTGTTCACTGACTGAGCATTATAACTTTACAAAACAAAGAATATTGTATTCTTCTTTTGAGGATTTGCTATTATATAAATTATAGTCTAAACTAGAACAGATAATATGTGGCCTTTTGCACATAGTCACATCAAGGGATTTGTTGTATCTTCAGCTCATCTTAGCCTGAAGTCCCTGATGTCACAAACGGCAAGATTAGAAACTAAGATGAGAAGACTGAAGTCCCATAATCCCATATCTCATTTGCACATGTACAGACAATTATAATATACATGTACAATGATTTTATATCTATTTTTTGAATATTAGTGAAAGCTCACATTTGTACTAAAAACAAAGCAAGTACAACTTACATTAGTGAAATAAGTCTTTATCATTATATACACTGAGTTTAGTGTGTTTAATAATGCATACAACTTGAATACTGAAAACTGTACCCATCCGTATATAGCAACACATTGTTGTTGTAGTAGATCTGTTTTTTTAGTATTAGCTTACTAACAGAGTAGTCACTTAGGGGCAGATTTACTAAGGGCCGAAATGAAAAAACTAAACCCTTTATTAAAAAAAGCCCTACCCCCGTATACACCCTTTCACTCCCTCGCAGTGTAGCTCTTACCCCGGGCAAATGCCCATAACTTTTTACTCATCCCTCGCGGGAGTTTCAGGCATCAGAGGTAGTCATCTTATTCTTCTTCGGTAATCTTTGTCTATTGAAGGGCGGTTCAATTCCAAGGTTCCAGAAAACTGCCCATGCTCTGAAACTCATGGACATTGCTAAAACCCGGAAGAAGACACGAAAATTACTGAAGAATAAGAAAATGGCTGTCTTGAACTCCAATGCCTGAAACTGCTGCAAGGGGTGAGTAAAAAGTTAGGGGCATTTGTCCAGGGTAAGAGCTACGCACGCGTGCGGGGGGGGGGGAACGGGGATCTATGGGAGGCAATTTTTTTTAATGAAGGATTTCTTTCTCCTTTAAGGCAGTGATCCCCAACCAGTGGCTTGCAGGTAACAAGTTGCTCACCAACCCCCCACCAACATGCTGCTCTGAGTTTCCTCAAAGTAGGGGCTTATTTTTGAGGCAAGTTTTAATTATGTAAGAATAGTCAAATAGCCAATTACAGCCCTTATTAGTCCATGGAGTAACTTGTGTATGTCCTAGCTTCTAGTATTTTGCTGCATGCTAAAGAATAATAGATGCTGTAGTGGGAAAGTATACATTAGATAAGAATTCTTAAAGTATAATAAAAGTTTACTAGCCCCTCCAGGGTAAACTGCCCAACTGAGAAAAATGGTTCTCCAATGAGAAACATGTCTTTCAGTTTATGCTTAACCCTCTCTTATGCACAATTTTCACTAATTTCAACCTTTTGAAGTAGATTACAATTGAAAGATTTGTTTTTAATGCATTTCCACACCTTCAACTTTGTTTTTCATTAAAAAAACTGTTCACCAATGTGAACACCAATCTATCCTATGGTCCAAAACAAATGAATCTGTTAATTATATATAAGCTAAATATCAGAAAACTACAGCCTTGCCCATCCTATAACCGAAATGAATTGTGCAGTACTTTGTCTTCAATAAAGGTTGTTCCATCTGTACGTTTTCTACTGGAACAAATCTAAGCTGGTTCTTTTTAAATTGATTGGGTCTTGAGATAGCAAGAGCATAAAAGTATGATATTAAGTTATTTGCTTGATACTGTATATATTCATTAAGTGAGTTGCTTTGTCTGGTTTGTTTCCTTTTTGTTAATTTCTGTTCACTTGTGGTCAGCATTTCTTCTTGCAGCTTGTGTGGTCTTTATTTTCCTTTGCACCGCTATATACAGTATATATCATACTTGCTAGTTAGTAAAATTAGGAGTTCCCATAAGCTAATTTTTATTTGTCTTCTTGATTAATGTATAAAATTTCAGTTTGCAAGGCAATCATTTATTATTCAAAATGAGAATAAACAACAAATCAAACAGTAATGGGGGTTTGGTTCACTTAAAGTTAAAATATTCTCGATTCTACCTTATTCAGTGGCTAAGAATTTTGCCTTGTTGATTTTATCTTGTCCGGAGAAAGGTGAAAAATCACCTTTCAACCCTGTAAATCTGCAAATCTTATGAATCCACATGAATGATGCAAAAGATTCAATAAATTTACCCCCAGAGATTTTTCATGCAGGCTTACAATTGCAAGCCTTGTCGTTTTTGGTCTTTAACAAATATAAGTCCAACAAATGTGTAGCACACATTTAGCAATCCATTGTCATAACATGCAGTACATATCTGAGCGAAACAATATATTGCAACATTTTGGGAGCCATCTACAGGCCCTGATTTGTGGAAAGGACTGGGCCTAGGGTGGCAGGACATTAGGGGGCGGCATGCTGCCCAACCACATCCACATTGGTTCAGAAACACTGGGGATTGCCGGAGATACAACATATCTGAGCAAAACAAGATATTGCAACATTTTGGGAGCCATCTCCAGGCCCGGATTTGTGGAAAGGCCACCAAGGCCCAGAGCCTAAGACGGAAGGACTATAGGGGGCGGCATTCTGCCCAATTACACCAACATTGGTTCATAAACCCTGGGGATCACGGGATATACAGATTTTAAAGTGGACCCATCACCCAGACACAAAAAACTTTATAATAAAAGTCCTTTTTAAATTAAACATGAAATCCAATTTAAAATTTTTATTAACATATTCATAGCTGTTTTAAGCTCATTTAAAAATCTCAGCTGTCAATCAAATTTTGTCTGCCACTCCTCTATGCCTAGGCATAGAGGTGGGGCAGTTAATTACTTTCACTTTCCATTCAGCACTTCCTACATGTCACTACTCCCCACACATTCCCCCAGTTCTCTTAACCATTTAATTGTGTAGCCAGGACATAGACATCGGGTCACAAAACAAGATTCTGAGATGATGCAAGGCTTAACAGTGTCCACAAAATGGATCCTGCCTGCTTGCTATAATTATGAATTCCCACATTGAAGAAAACAAGATTAAAATAATTTATATAGTGTACTTAATGTTAATTTTGCTTGACTAATGCGATAAAATGTGATTTTGAATATTTTTGGGGGTGACGGGTCCACTTTAAAATTTCTTCTGCACTTATTCCCATTGCTCCAGTCCCAATGATGAAAATTTCCTCAAATAAAAGGGATGGGAAGTGGGCCTAGGGTTGCCTGCTATGTAAAGCCAGCCCTGGCCATCTATGCTCTTTCTTAAGTACATATCTTCCTTTACATTTTGTCAGAAACTCTTGTCTAGCCATACTCAAGTAGATTATAGGTTTCCCAATACGTGGATCTTTGACTTATTTTGTCACCCAACATAAAGACCGAATCTCATGGAGGCCTATCAGATCTGTCATAATGGCCCATACATGTGTTGAGTAACATGATCTGTGAGAAATCACAAATCTTTTTTAGGTATTTACCTGTGTTCTCATTCTTTTAGCTTCCTCAACATCTGTCAGCATCATATTCCCTAGATAAATAGCCTTTATGAAATAACCCACTATATTATACTTTTGAAAAGCATACCTGTTTTTATTAAATTCATAAGGATTTCCTTAAAGTGGTTGTTCACATTTCAATGAACATTTAGTTTGATGTGGAGAGTGATATTCTGAGACAATTTGCAATTGGTTTTCATGTTTTACTATTTGTGGTTTTTGAGCTACTTCACTTTTTATTCAGCAGCTCTCCAGTTTGCAATTTCACTTTTTAGTCAGCAGCTCTCCAGTTTGCAATTCCAGCCATTTGGTTGCTAGGGTCATAATTCCCGTAGCAATCATGCACTGATTTGAATAAGTGGCTGGAATATAACAGGGGAGGCCTGAATAGAAAGATGGGTAATACAAATTAGCAATAACTATAAATGTGTAGCCTTACAGATCATTTATTTTTCAGATGGGGATCAGTGGCCCCCATTTTAAAGCTGCTAAGTGATGAAAGAAGAAGACAAATAACTGAAAAACTATAAAAAAAATAAATAAGCAAGAGAAATTGAAAAGTTGATTGGAACTGGCCATTCTATAACACACTAAAACTGAACTTAAAGGTGAACCATCCCTTTAAATGAACAGATCCAGAGTCTAGTTTTACATACAAAGCAGGGATGCAATTCTGCCTTATAAATTATGCATAAAATAGGCCATAATTAGTACACAGTTATACAGATAGAGTCACTTGGATTTGTAAGTTAAATGTGTCATGACTCAGGGCTAATTGAAGAAACTGTGTTATCTAAAGTAATCTTAACTCATTTAATGCATTTAACCTTTTCATTAGCATACCAAAGCACCATTGTTTTCAATGGTGAACTCTTTAATTGGATGGGATGCTGTGACACAATATTCTGTGCTAAGTGAGATAAATGAGATAGATAGATGAGTTAAGTCACGACGCATTAAACTTACAATCCAAAGTGACTGCATCTGTATAGTCCATCAAATTCAACTGTTCCAGATGAATTATATATAAATATATATATAGTCCGTCAAAAATGATCTGCACTCTCAGGTCTTATAAAATCTTATTTTTGTTTATTAATAAAAAGGTCCAAGGTTTCGGCCTATTCCAAGGCCTTTCTCAAGGTGACAAATGTACAAATAAATGCCTTATATACATACATTGGCAGGAAAAAACATATTGAATAATGATGACGACTCATCATAGTCACCATCAAGGGTCCACTCCCATAAGGGCATCACACTTTGAAAATATTAAAACATATATACGACCCACTTGAAACAAAAATTGCTACAGATTGGATGATAGACCTTCCACCAGCAATTAAGTAGCAAGCCAGCCAGTTCAGGTACCGATCGCAACAATGTATTTTAAAACTTAACCTTTAATACTGAAAATGATTTAAAACTTGATAGGCTCAACCGACACACAACTCACAGCATGTTGCACTCACCGCTGTGCAGGACCATGTCCTTAAAAATACACATACTAAAACCACATGTGTAGGTGGGAGTGGCCGAGGCTAGTTGCCATATACGATTTGTACTACACATAACATTAATCCGTGCACCATAAACGTGTAGATACAAAGTGTTGCCAAATTGCAAATTCCTTTTTCTGGGGTACAAAGTGAAACAATATCCAGCGCTATTAAAACTATGCGCTATTTCTCCGCACCCGCCAATTAGTTGCTAAAGTCCCCCCCCCAACAACCACCCTTCTCCAAATATTCTACCTAGCTACGTAGGGAAGGATGGGAACTAGCCTCTCCACCTTCCACCTACACCACCCAACGCGTTTCGCTGCTCGGCAGCTTATGCCCCTGACGAAGCTGCCGAGCAGCGAAAATTTGTATCTACAAGTTTATGGTGTACAGATTAATGTTATGTGTAGTACAAATCGTATATGGCAACTAGCCTCGGCCACTCCCATTCGATTTTTTTCAATCGATCAAATATTTTTTATTCTACTCCAGACAGAGAGAAAGTAGAAACTTATAACAAAGTTGCCATTATCTTTTCTTACTCTGCTTTTAAGGGGATATGTAAGAAACAAAATCATAATCCATTTTTCTCTCTTAGAAAATAAAAAAACTATGAATCAAAAGTCTAACCAAATGTGGAAAAGTACACAAACATATGAAAAAGTACTTTGATCTTCTCCATAAGAAAGTTAGATTGTTTGTCCCTCCTTGGTTCAAGAAAGGGTGAAGCAGTCTCCAACCATACAATTTCCAGGTGGATCTTCTCAATCATCAAGACAGCCTATTTGCAAGCTAATCTTCAAGAACCAACTTCCACCAGAGGACATTCAACCAGAACCAGGCCAGGTGGCCTCATGGGCAGCTAAATCAGACCTTTGACATGGTGTATCCTGCATGTCTTTCCTGAGAACCTGAAATTAGTTCAGCAGAATATTCTCATGAGTTCAGCATCTCAGAATTGCCAGATTTGTTAAGTTAAAGTTTATTTTGCAATTTACGAATGGTTGATCAATGATTTACCCAACCAGGAACAGTCAGCTTACAAAGTCACATAGAGAGTTGACATGAAGAGGGCCAGGGATAATTGTGTTGTGTAATTTTCTATTTGTTTCAATGTAAGGTTTAACCTCCCTTGGTGAGTAGTTGGTGTACAAAGAACTTGTGTGAAACACCAGGGTTTTGAATGGGTTCTTCGTTGGTGAGAGGGAGTGGCTATCCCAGACAGTGCCGGACTGGAGAGGACCAGTAAAGGAAATCCCTTTTCTCTCCTGCAGATCAAATCTTATTCTATTGATACATTTTTCTCTGTGAAGATTATTTTTTAGATCCTTTTAAACAAATGGGTACCACTAAAGAATTCTCAAAAGTTAAGAACGATTTACTTTAATGTTTAAATTGATGCAACCTAAACCCTGGTCATGTTCTTTAAAACTTTCTTGAGGCCATGGAGGACTTGCAGGTAGGATAAAGTTATATTGTAATTTAAGAAGTCATCTATATGTTTGCTAGACCACACTTCCCCTTTATAATATATAGGCTATCACTGGGGATTCAAGTCCATCACCGGGGGGTGGAGCAACACTTCTATGGAAGATTTATTATTAATTTACCAAATGAAATAAATATATGTGGTCACTTAAAAAAACTAGTATAGAAGAGCAGTATTTGGGGTCATTCAAAAGCCATTTTCAGCTAAGCACATTTTTGAACCTTAAAATCTGATTTATAAATTCATCCAAGAAATAGTAAATATGAATTCCATCTGCTTTAATATAAATGTCTATGATTGTAAAAATATTTGATATAACATTCGAAACATAATAGAAGTTATGTTTTTCTTAACTGATCTCAACTAAAAAGGTTAATGTATACCCTTGGCAAACCTGTAAAATTAATGCCAAATCTAGGCAATATTTAATTTGCTGATATGCCATCTCTCTCGCTGTTCATCAGAAAATAGAGGTGAAATAGAGGTGAAAGTGAAACTTCAATCAAATTAAGACATGAGCAAATAATTTCATTCTGATTTTACTTTCATATGACTTGGGATTGATGGCATTTAAATCAGTTTGTAAATAGTCAAACCTGATTTGCATTGAAGTTTTCAATACCCTTTATGCAAACCTGCACTTGTGCTTAAGTTTCATAGCTTTATTTCATAATTCAAATAATGTCTGATTTATTCAGCTCTACTAGAATGTAGTTACAATGTAAGTATATGTTAATAAAACAGATCAGACCTCTGCCATACAACATGATTTACCTTTGGACTGCCCTATTATTTAAAACATTTCTCATATCACATCCATTTAACTTCATCTAACATCACCAAAGTTCACTACAGTTTGCCAGGTGTTTTTTAAACATCTCATATTGTAAGAACACCAGTCCTCTGTGAAAATTCGCCAGTATATTTTCCCATACAATAGTGGTGGGGAAAATTCTCTAGAGCATTTTTGCCATAGAGAAATTAGCATGGAAAGGGTGATGTGGATAATGAGATTTGAAAGTAGCTGCTCCACCTTTATTATAATGGTATTTCACCAGCCTGAATCTGGAGAAATTTCTCTTTGGGAACCTATGTTTTTGTGCAATTAGTGAATTACATACTGTAGTTGCATATTTAAATCGTGTTGAAAAAAGACAAAAGTCTATTGATTTCAACCCCTCTAAATGAAACCCAGCATCCATACATCCACACACTGACCCCTCCATATATTCACATAAATTATATATACCCATATCTATACTAACTATAAATTTTAGTATCCCAATAGCCTTGGATATTATGCTTGTCCAAGAAATCATCCAAGCCACTCTTAAAAACATTAATAGAATTAGCCATCACAATATCACTAGGCAGTGCATTCCACAACCTCAGTGCCTCACGGTGAAGAACGAACTATGCTGCTTCAAATGAAAGTTCTTTACATCTAGTCTAAAGGAGTGGCCTCTGGTGTGTGGATCTTTTCTATGGAAAAAAGATCCACAGACAGTTAAAGGACCAGTAACATCAAAAAAATTAAATTGTTTTAAAGTAATAAAAAAATAATGCAATATTGCTCTACACTAGTTAAACTGATGTGTTTGCTTCACAACACTACTATTGTTTATATAAATAAGCTGCTGTGTAGCCATGGGGGCAGCTATTCAAAGGAGAAAAGGTTCAGGTTACACAGCAGATAGCAGATAAGTTCCGTAGAACATAATCTTATCTGTTATCCAATATCTGTGCCATATAGACTTTTTTCAATTTCCACCATTGCTACTCAGCAGCTTGTTTATGTGAATTATAGTAGTGTTTCTGAAGCAAACAGATAAGTTTTACCAGTAAAGGGCAACACTACATAATATTTTCATTACTTTAAAACACTTTAATTCTTTGGTGTTACTGTTCTTTTAAGGAAAGTCCCAACACACTGCAATCTAGAGGCATTAACTCCAGTGACATTGAAATTCAACCAATCAAAATTTTTAAAGAAAAACTAATTTCCAAAACTCGAATGAATAGGTTAGACCTGAAAACTCGAATTGAATTTGAAGCGAATTCAATTTGTGTTTTAAACACTAGATATTAGTTTTTTCTCTGAAAAACACTTGAATGTCAGGAAGGCTGCAAACAACTCCAAATTGATCCCAGGACATCTACCATTGACTAAAACAGCAAATTGGCTTCAGATAATACTAGGAAACGTCACAACCTTCTACACTTGGTGAAACAACTTAAGTACCCAATAATATTACTTTCTTTGGATGCAGAGAAGGGTTCAACAGGATTCAATTCATTTTTGCACTTTTAGTAGAACCCCTAGCATGTAAAATCCGACTAAGCCAAGACATTACAGTTATACACAAAGGGGCCCCCATATAATAGTCAGATGACATAATTTTGTCCCTTCTAAATCCTCATATATCCATACCCAATTTCATAAAAGAGCTGACTTTTACCAGGTGTCGTGGTATAAAATCAACTCGAAGAAAACACAAGCATTGACCATTAATATCACCACCAGGAACTTGCACTCCTAAAGAGTAACTTTCCATTCAACTGGAAAACTAACTCCCTTACTTACCTAAGGATCAAACTACCCAGGGACTCAGACCAATTTCTGTGTAAGCATATATGCAGCCTTTTTATACTGGATATCAGCCGTTTACAATGTTGTAAAATGGGTCAGTATATTTCTCTTTAAATTGATTACCCAGACTCCACTATGCTGTATAGGTGCATATGAGTTTTAAATGGGAGCACATGTTAATGGTCCTTATTCCCTATTGAACCCAAAACATGTTGTTATTTCCACTGCCTGGAATAAAAAGTTGTTTGCAGTAATACTGCTGGAG
>CM044431.1:129905357-129923610 GCA_024363595.1 Xenopus borealis
CGTATGCAAATTAGGCTTCGCTAGCGTAACAACGCTCTGCCTAACGAAGTAACACTAGCGCAACTAAGCTACCGTTCGCCGACCTGAGCGTAACTTCGTACTTTAGTGAATTTGCATAGCGCTGGCGAAAATTCGCCTTCCAAAGTGCGGCGAACGCTAGCGAAGCTAATGCAAGCGACTTTTTTGGATCTTAGTGAATTTGCCCCCTGGTGTCTAAGGTTGCACCAGACCTAAATAAAGCCCTGTACCCACAGAGTGATATACTTTCCTCTTTACTTGCAAGATAGTTAATTTTTGTTTATTTTTGGGCATCAATAATACTGTATGAAGATTTACTTAGTTCTCTCATTTTATCAGCAGCTTAGGTGTACTGTATGTAGGGTTTTGATGACACAAGTTGCAACTAACAGCTGAAACAACAGATATAGGAAGTTAAATGCACTACTAATAATAAAGGGATGATCAGTCCAGCAAGACATCTACTGGGACATAAAATGAATTATTGCTTTTTTTAAAACCAGAAAAATATCCTACTGTTCTAACAAAAATGAAAAATACGTATAAAAAACGGACCATTTGTTTGCAACACTTAATGAACTTGTGTACTCTCTGGAAAAATACTAAAATATATCCTCTTTAATAGGGCAAAATATTGATTGCCCAAAAATACCTGCACTAATTTACATATATAGCCTCACGTCATACATACACAGAAGTAAAATACAATATTCTAAAACAACCAGTGATGTTAAGTTTCACATACGTAAATATAAGCTATGACTCATTTTTTATCTTTTTATATCTATTAGAACTGGAAGAGACAAAATCATAACAAGTCTCATGCTACACACATTGGGATTGGGCTAGTTAGCTACAAATTCAAAGGTTCATTGTCCATTCTGTTAAAGGTTTGCCAGAACAATTTAATGTTTTAGGAGCTGTATGCTGAGCAAATGAAAGATGTTCCTACAAGTTCAGCCTGTGTAAGCTGGTAGAGTTGATGAAGCAGAAACTAGATGAAGAAGGACGGTATAAGCAACCATAGCTGTTTTTGGCATTTATAAATGAAGACTCACTGAAATAAAAGTGTGAACAGCAAAGTAAAAAAGAATAATCAGTGTAACATTATAATGTGTGTTGTTTTACACTATAGCAATAGTTTAAATGCCAATAACCATAAAGTTTTTATGTCTTTGAGCATAAAGCAATTTTTTATATTAAATGTGAATAAATGTAGTGGACAAAATAAGAGAAACATGCATTAGGAACATTGACTTCTTGTAGTATAAAATAAATGACTTACATTTTATTAAATATATTATGTTCCAAAGGGACAGGATCTCCAAAGACACTGAGGCTTATGTTTATTGCTGCATTTACCAAGGAAGGGAAACAGTATCTGCTTTGCTACTTTGCAAATTATCTGAAAGAAACTGATAAAAAAGCATTAAAGCAAAACTATTAGGGATGCACTGAATCCAGGATTCGGTTCGGTATGTGGCCAGGATTCCGCCATTTTCAGCAGGATTTGGCTGAATCCTTAGGCCTGGCCCAATCAAATCCGAATCCAAAAAATCATGTGACTTTGTGCGTTGCACGCTTTTTCCCTCCCCCTCGCTAATTTGCATATGCAAATTATGGTTTGGATTCAGTTCGGTATTCAGCCAAATCTTTCGCAATGGCGGTTCGGCCGAATCCAAAATAGTGGATTCAGTGCATCCCTAAAAACTATACTCCAGAACAATGTAGGTCTCTGTAAATATATATTACATATGTATTACAAATGTAAAACCCTGCTACATGTAAATAAACAATTTTCATAAAAATATACTTTTTTTTGTAGTATGTGTTATTGGGTAAACCTAAATAGAAAATTGCCATTTAAAAAAAATTATGGCCTGACCTGGGATCCTAGGATTCATGGTGCACACAAACAAACCATTCTTGTTAGGTCATATGACATATGAGTTCTGTCTTTTGCTTCCACAATTATTCCTGTTACAGTAAGGGGCAGATTTATCAAGGGTCGAATTTCGAGTGTTAAAACCCCTTGAATTTGACCCTCGAATTTTTCCCGAATTTAAATCTTCATAGGATTTTACTGCTATCCAATATATCGAATGATCGAATAGAAATCATCTGATTTCTCAAAAAATTCGTATGAATCGTATAATTTTAAGCGTTCGAGCGAATGATTTCTATGCGATCAAAAAAACTTAGAAACAGCCTATGGGAGCTTCCCATAGGCAAATATAGCAACTTGTGGTAGGTTTAATCTGGCGAAGTAGGCAATCGAAGGAATTTTTAAAGGGCAAGCAAATTCGATGGTCGAAGTAGCCAAAATTTTTTTGAAAATTCGTAGTTTTTACATTCCAATTCATCACCCAAGTTTAGTAAATGGGCCCCTTAGGGTTGAAGTGAAATTTTGAATTTCCAATTTTCAAATTCAAATGTTCAAGTTATTTTATGGCCATAACTGTCAAATTTGACTGGGGAATTGTTAAAATTCAATTTAAAAAAAAAAATGTTTTAGCCTATGGAAGACTTCCATGAATTTGGAGTTGTTTACAGTCTTCCTGACATTCAAGTTTTTGAAAAAGAAAAAACCCTGAATTTGATTCAAATTCAATTTGAGTTTTCAGGTACATAGCATTCACCTGACTTTGAAAATTTTGATTTTTGAATGAATTTCAAGTTCACGGCAGTTAATAGGAGCTTTAAAAAACACACATGAACTCGAAATTCGACCCTTACCGATTAGGGTGGTATTTCTGGTCAGGTGATTTCTGAGGCAGCACACAGACCATCACAAAATGGTGGTTCAAGGCAAGAGATGTAAAAGGGCAATATTTACTTAAATCTAGATTCCAGCTGGATAAGATTATTTAATATGCCACTTAATTTGATGTTAACTATCTGTTGCTTAAGCAGGGCACAGAAGGGCAAAGGGGTCCAAATGTACCAGGCCCGGGCCTGAAGGGGGGCCCAGCTGTGCTGCACAATTTCCGAAGTAGTCAGGCCTGACTTGACAGTGCAGAAGTCGCCCATCTTTCCAGAGTCCCGAACATGAAAGTGCCAAGAAGTCCCAAAGCCACAAAAATAGCCAAAGCCAAATTCCTGAGGCGGCAAAAAGACCCGAAGTCACAAAAGAAGCCGAGACTGAAGTACTGAAGCGGTGAAAAGACCCGAAATCACAAAAACAGACAAAATTGAAGTCCTGAAGCTGTGAAAAGACCCAAAGTCTCGAAAGGAGGTGAAGTCCTACCACCAATGCATTATTTAAATACTCTATAGGCCCCTGCCACCCATGTTTTTTTTTAAATATTCTTTGGGGCCCCAATTTTTTTTTACTTGTAAGGGGGCCCTGGCAGCAAATTTTTTAAAAAAAATATTCTTTGGGGCTCCAACTGCTTGTATTTGTAAGGGGGGCCTTTGGCAACAATGTTTTTTTTTAAAATATTTTCTGGGGCCCCAATTTTTTTTACTTATAAGGGGGGCCCTTGCACCAACTTAACTTGTAAGGTGGGCTGTCATGGATATGGTACTGCAGGTGACTTTAGGTGTGGCTGTCAGGGGTAACTCAGTCAATCTCTCACCCACCTTGCACATAGGTTAGACTAGCATAACAGCACCCCAAACACCAATCAACACCCACAAAACACACACAACTTGCTGCCACCTCTCTTAACTTCACACTGGTTACCTTTTTTAGCGCTGATGTCTTTGTGGTCTTTTAACTGTGGTGTGGAGTGGGTGGGATCTGGGGTGGGGCTTGGGGGCCCTGAAAATTTTGTTGTATGGAACCCCGTGATTTCTTATGTTGGCCCTGTGCTTAAGTATTCTTTAGGGGTATAATTTTGCTTTAATAATTTTGCTGTTTCTCAACCCTTATTTTAAATATGTATGTATAACTCTATTTATAAAACACTGTAGGTATACACAGTGCTGTATAATTGTGCTATATTTAAAAGAACACAGGGAGCAACACTGCACAGGGTCTAGCAGATTATGGGTACAGAGAAAGTTTGTAATACAAGAAAAGACACGACAATTGAGAAGTTAAATGGCTCACAGAAAAAGAGACAGGGCGGTAGTTAGACTGTATGGATCCAGTTTAGCCTGTTTAAGAATAGGTTTCTCACAGGCCTGTTTGAATAAATAGGGGAAAGTATAACAAGTTATAATGGAATTGAATATATGAGTAAGTGCTGGAGTAAGGACATGGGCACACTGTTTTAGTAATGGTGAGAGAATGTACTCAAGCAGGCTTGTAGGTGGAGAGAACAGGAGAAGCTTGGGGACTTTAATGACAAGAGTTGAATAGAGTAAGAGGAGATTTAGTAAGACTATATCTATTACTAATATTAGGAATATGAAGTTTCTGCTGCAATACACTTTTCCACCTCAATTTTAGACTGTCTGATAGCTTTTATTCATTATTTATTAGCCTTCTTATATCTACATTTTCGGTGCCCTAACTAACCTGAATGTCTTAAAAGCATGTTTTTTCTTACCAACCTCAACACCAACACTTCTATAGAACCACAGATGTTTTCAACAGCTTAAAAAGCTTCCAAACCACACAAAATACAGAATTATCTTATGGCTTCATAGAATGAAACAAATAATGCACAATATTCTTAATCTATAAGGTTAAAAGCATAGGCTAAAATGGGATATTAGAATTTTTGTATCTAAAGGGGCTAGATCACATGCACCGTTGACATTATAAGATGATAATATGTCCAATGTGTCTGAACTGAAATAAACATTTCAGTATTCTAATATAGTACTTATTGACAGAAGAGGTGAAAAAGTGCTTTATGTGAAAAAAAATAGGATAATGTATGGGTGGGAACAAGGGTCAACACAAAACAAAGATGTTGGCCACATCACTTAAATAGGACAATTGCAGTGC
This sequence comes from Xenopus borealis, assembly GCA_024363595.1. Lineage (NCBI taxonomy): Eukaryota > Metazoa > Chordata > Amphibia > Anura > Pipidae > Xenopus > Xenopus borealis. Next base: position 129,910,276 of record CM044431.1, read on the forward strand.
AACCACATCTAAATAACTGCATTACCTAGTATAGAAAGCTATATCAGGTGCACATACAATATGAAACATTGGCATGGACCAGTTTAATTCTCTTCATGTTAAAAAATGTTAGTGACCGGTTAGATAAAGTTGTACTGTGCATAGCAACACATATGGGTGCATTTAGTGCATTTGCTTTGATAATTTAGCAAAAGTGTTGTCATTTTACTAGGTTAAAGGAAACTACAGATTTTTTATTCTTTTGAATGACTTCCTTAATTAATTGAAAAGATCATGAATGTTAAAAGGTTTTAAATGTGAAAGCGATCATTCCATTAAAAAATCCAAGTTGCAGTTTAGGACTATTGGCAAGGACTCAATTATCCAACATCTGTTCTAGGGTTTTAGTCTAAGCAAGGTTTAATTTAAAATATGATCTCTGCCACCTGTTTTACTATTTATATGTTGGGCTAGGGAATTTGAAACACCTTACATGGTCACTTACTTTTTGTTTTTGGAAACCGTTACCAAAATTACAATGGAATTTCTAAATCCTTTTAGCATTTATATTTCATTGAAAATACACATAAACATAAAGAAAAGGATAATAAAATGTCTTAATATCCAACATTAGATATTGCACTCTCTCTGGCACCATTGTGGCACCAAGTGTTGGCAGAATTTGTATAAACTTAAAGGGGAACTATCAATAAAAATGAAAACTTAATATAAGCGACAGCATACTGAAATAAGAAACTTTCTAAATATAATCAATTAAATATTCTGTACTGTTTCTGAAATAATCAAGTTTATGTTTACTATTCCTCTCTCAGCATCTGTGTATCTTCAGTGTCTCTTCATGACGGAGGTGGGTGTCGGATAATCATTGACAGATTCAATATATCTTATTGGGGGGTATTTTGCCTATAAGATGTATTAGATCTCACTGTTAAAATCTCCAAAAATCTTGTCTCTCTACATGTAGAATCTGTGCAAAATGCAGTTACTATTTTGTTTGTACTGGAATCAGTTATTTGAATGCATTCTAATGTATCTGCTAGGAAAGGAAGCCCCACTATAAGATATGTTGGATCTAACTGCAATGAATTTCTGACACCCAACTGCTACAATGAAGAGAAATGCATGCTGAGCGAGGGATATTGAAGACAAACGTGATTATTTCAGAAACAATGCAGAATATTTAATTCATTAATTGTATTTATAAAGTTTCTTAGTTCAGTGTGATGAAGCTCATATTAAATGCATTCTGTCACGGCAAAAACATTTTTTTCCAAAATGCATCAGTTAATAGTGCTGCTCCAGCAGAATTCTGCACTGAAATACATTTCTGAAAAGAGCAAACTGATTTTTTTATATTTCATATTGAAATCTGACATGGGGCTAGACATAATGTCAATTTCCCAGCTGCCCCAAGTCATGTGACTTGTGCTCTGATAAACTTCAATCACTCTTTACTGCTGTACTGCACATTGGAGTGATATCACTCCCTCCCTTCCCCCCCAGTAGCCTAACAACAGAACAATGGGAAGGTAACCAGATAACAGCTCCCTAACACAAGATAACGACTGCCTGGTTGATCTAAGAACAACACTCAATAGTAAAAGACGGCAATTTTTCCTGGCGTTTCGAGAATTTATTTGCCAGCAGCGAATCGCTGGAATTCACCACAAATTCGCCCCAGGTGAATAAATTTGCCTCACTGCGTTCCATTCAATTACATTGATAAGGAAAAACAACAGCCTGCCAGAAAGCAGTTCCCTCCAGCACAAGTCACATGACCAAGGGCATCTGGGAAATTGACCAAATGTCTAGACCCATGCCAGATTTCAAAATTGAATATTAAAAAATCTGTTTGCTCTTTTGAGAAATGGATTTCAGTGCAGAATTCTACTGGAGCAGCACTATGAACTGATATATTTTGAAAAAAACATGTTTTCCCATGACAGTATCCCTTTTAGTTTTTGTTTTAACAATAGTTCCCTGTTAATCCAATTCCACAACATTTAATAGAACCTGTTTAGAAATGCAAACAAGCATTTGTATTTTATTGTTTAGGATATGCCCAACTCTATACTTACTGTACTGTACAAACATCTAAAATTTCTCAAAAGAACAAGAAAGGACTACTTCTACTGTAGAGGATCTATTATCTGCAAACCTAATCTCTAGCAAGCTCCAAAACAAGGCTATACAACTTTCCAGACATTTTAACAAAGATTCTTTTTTTGCCACCACTATCTCGCTAAGTAAGCATCCCATACTTAATTACAGATGCAAGTGGATACTTCCCTTCTAGCACACAGTCATATTTTTAATAAATGTATTAATAGTGCCATGAACTTTTTACAATATTACAAAGCAATCATACTTCTGAAAAGTACTTGGAGGTGTAACACCTTTACTGATGATAACAGTTAAATAAGTCTTAATGATGGGCAAGTTAAGGGGAAGGATAGAGGCAGTAAGGGGGTATATCACATATATAATGTGCTCATCAATTGAGGGATTGACCCCTAACCAAACTGTTTTAGCAAAACAATTATCAGCACTCAGAGCAAGTGCAAGCAGCATTCAATATGCTTACATTTGTAAAGGTTTCATCTTGCATTTTCCCTTCAAGCTGCTGATTGTTGTGCTGCTATACATTATATTCAGACACTAGATTCAGATCTTACTTGTAGAGTTAGGCATAGGGAAACAAAAAAGGCCCATACAAGAGTCACATTTAAAAAAGAACTAAAAGGCAACACTGTGGTTTGAAGAGTAGAAATCCAGGATCCCTGTGTTGCATTGTCCTATAATGTTTGTTAAAGGGGAACTATCACAAAAACAAAAATCAAATATAAGCTTCATCATTCTGAAATAAGAAACTTTCTAAATACAATCAATTACAAATCCTGCATTGTTTATAAAATATCTTCCCTATCCCTCTCTCGGCATCTGTTTCTCATCATTCATTCATTCTGGAATTGGTTGTCAGATATTCATTGACAGTTAGATCCATTATATCTTATAGGGGGGCTCCCTTAAATAACTGATTCCAGTACAAACTAAATTGTGCAGAACTATAGGTTCCATGCAGGATGCTGCCACTTTGCAGAGTGATTTGTCTAAGTTGGGAAACTGGACAGCAAACTGGAAAATTAGGTTCAATGTTGATAAATGCAAGTTTATGCACTTTGGCAAAAAAAATATAAATGCAAGTTATGCACTAAATGGCAGTGTGTTGGGAGTTTCCTTAAGTGAGAAGGATTTTGGGGTTTTTATAGATAACAAGTTGTCTAATTCTGGGCAGTGTCATTCTGTAGCTATTAAAGCGAATAGGGTTCTGTCCTGCATAAAAAAGGGCATAAACTCAAGGGATAAAAACGTAATTATACCTCTTTATAGATCCCTAGTAAGACCTCATCTGGAGTATGCAGTGCAGTTTTGGACTCCAGTCCTTAGGTGGGATGTAAATGAGCTGGAGAAAGTGCAGAGATGTGCAACTAAACTGGTTAGAGGGATGGAAGACTTAAATTATGAGGGTAGACTGTCCAGGTTGGGGTTGTTTTCTCTGGAAAAAAGGAGCTTGCGAGGGGACAAGTACATTAGAGGACATTATAGACAAATATCAGGGGACCTTTTTACCCATAAAGAGGATTACTGCACCAGAGGCCACCCCTTCAGACTAGAAGAAAAGGACTTTCATTTGAAGCAGCGTAGGTGGTTCTTCACAGTGAGGACAGTGAGACTATGGAATGCACTGCTGGGTGATGTTGTGATGGCTCATTCTGTTGATGCTTTCAAAAGGGGCTTGGATGATTTTTTGGATAGACATTATATCAAAGGCTATTTTGATACTAAACTCTACAGTTAATATAGCTATGGGCATATGGTTTGTGTGAAAGAGTGTAGGGGTGTGTGTGTGTATGCTGGGTTTTAATTTGGAGGGGTTGAACTTGATGGACTTTGTCTTTTTTCAACCCAATTTAACTATGTAACTAACAATGTAACAACTGCCAGTAATGATAATTGCTAATAGCCATTTTTGTTATCCACCTGAGCACAATCTACCTGTAACATCAGTAGAGATTTTGTGTCCATTTGACTTGATCCTGGATTAGTAGCAATGTAAATGTAATTAGTTCCATAAATGTGGGTATATACATCCATGGGAGACATAATTATAGCTACTAAACATTTACACGTCTTCCAATGGGCTAAAACAAGCCACACTTTATGTGACATGACCCAAAATGCAATGTTGAATTGCTGAATAGTTCTTTTTGTATTTTTCTTTTTGCTACTTTATTTTTAGTCCAGTGAGGGCAGATCATGTCACAATGATGAAAATAAGTGAAGTCAATGAATGCTCACTCCATTTCTTGTGCAAGAAAAATCCTATGGGACAGATTTATCAAATTCACATGAAGGATTCGAAATTCGATAGAATTTTCAAAAAGATTCAATTCGAATTTTTCGTATGTTTTTGAAGACCACTTCGACCATCGAATTGTGAAAATTTCGAATAATTCGAATAAAGTTCTATATGAATATTTGAATATTCGACAGTCGAATAACTTGCCCTTTAAAGTTTTATTTGACTGCCTAGTTCGTCAGATTCAACCATACAACAAATTGGATTTAACCATTTTTGATTGAATAAAAAAATTCTAATGGTTAAAATAGTTTGAATCGTTTGATTCGAATGATTTTATTGATCAATCGAATTATTTCTATTCAATCGAATTCCATTGAATTGAGGTAATATCCTTCAAATTCAATATTCGAATTCGACCAATAGTAAATCTGCCAATATGTCTAATTCATCACAGTAAGTAGATTGTATGAATGACAGGAAGGGAAATATTTTTAAAGGGATCCTGTCATGGGAAAAAAAAACATTTTTTCAAAATGATATCAGCCCGCACCTTCGGTTTGGGGAAATTTTTTTGGCCCATAGGTGCCCTTTAAGCAGGGACTGGAAAACCAGTTGATTTTTTTTATGTGCAATTCCATATTGTAATGCAATTCTTGTATGAATGCTAGTAATTGACTTTTTAGGGCCTTTTAAATAGCTGCTTTGTGCCCATTTCAAGATATTGTTATGTAACAAACAGGATTTTCATACTCCTGTATGCACTGTTTCTGCTTGAGAACTGCACTTTCGCAACTATAACCGCATTTACAGATGCAGCCACTTGGATTTGTGTGTTAAATGCGTTGTGACTCGGGGTTAATTGAAGAAACTGTGTTATCTAAAGTTATCTTAACTCATTTAATGCATTTAACCTTTTCATTAGCATACCAAAGCTCCATTGTTTTCAACGGTGACCTCTTTAATTGGATGGGATGCTGTGACACAATATTCTGTGCTAAGTGGGAAAAATGGGAAATCTGAGTTGTTATTCTGTGTCAAACACACAATCCAAAGTGGCTTCATCTGTTCATTACAAATATCTTACTGCAGTTTTCTGTAGTTTATTTGCCTGAAGGTGATGACCCAAGATGACAGGAGACATTTAAGAAGCATCTACTTGGTTATATTGGGGAACACTCCCACCTAAAAGGGTGTTCCGTAAACTAAGAACAACAAATCTGGAGTGGCGGGTCCCCACATGTAATGAATCCTCTTCAGTAATCACTTAAACCTGCTGGGAATTTTAATGAAAATATTTTTCTTTCCATACTAGTTTTATTCAAGTACCCTCTGTCAGCCACCAGTCACATAGTAGGCCTCTGTTTTGTTCCATTCCTGTTCTGCCTCCTTCCTTTACAGTGGCTTCTCTCCACAAATAATCTATGGTTCTTGGCTTTTCTTAGATAGATATTTCTCTTTGAGCAACTTCCTTCATCAGCATTTTGAGAGATTTTGCCCTCACTTGATATATCTAGTTTACAAATTCATTATCAAAAAGAAACTTCTCACTCCTCATGGCATTCTCTTCTACTATTATTGCCTTTTCTTTTGCCCCCTGTGGCCAACATTTAGTTCTTATGTATGAATAGAAATAATGTTTTTATGCTGTTCACTGTCATCTGCTAGGTAATTGTAAAAAATGCAGGCACATCTTCTTTTTAGCCACTATGATATGCTCCCCATAAACTTTGTGAATCTTACTGAAACGTCACCCTGGAACCAGTAAGTTCACCGTTTGCAAAATAAAATATGGTTTTAAATAACTAACATTTTTAATTTCAAAATTTTTGCTATTTTATTAAAAATTACATTTTAAATCATAAATATGTCAATGCTTATTTCATATTTATGTTGATATTATCTACATCCTGTATCAGTATAATTCCAAACAAAGCTTTCAATTAAATAATATCAATATTATGTTCATCCACAGAGCATTTTCTTTTTCCTCAATATGTCTTGTCCATGTTACTACTTCCATATAGCCATGTCTCTGTTTCAGAGAAGTCAACAGAGCATAGGGTTAATAAAAGAGATGAGAAGAAGATTATAAGCACATGACTGGTAGGATTATTTGCCTGACCTAGATTCAGCAGTAACGTTCTTCTGACGATATTTTTGTTCTTCCAACTGAGGAGATAACAGCATAATTCAACTCTCACTCTGAAAAAAATCTGTCCTAGAAGATACAGAGATGTTTTTAGATCAGACTAGATACTTTTAAAAATGCACGTGATTTGGTTTTGTGGCATAATTACTAAGGTGATTGTATGACTTGTGTAATGCTGCACATTTCATTAAAAAGGATTTTCTTTGTTCAACTGTTCAGTAAATTATGATAATTAAAGTGTAAAACTTGACAATACCCTTAGATTTTTTTTAATGGTCTATAAGGTGAAGAAACAGCAGTGTATGAAGTCTGCTTATGAAAGGTTAGCTGAAAAGTGGGTGACATGAATGCATTTAACAGGTGTGTTTATAGAATCTGGCAAGGGGATTTGGGATACATCCAGCTCCATTGAGGATATCTGAATGTCCTCGGCATTGACTGAGAAGCAGGATTAAATTGCAGTAACCCAGAGGAGGGTTCAGAAGAAATAAAATCCCATACTTATCAGCTTGCACCAGGCAGTAAGTAGTAGGAAAAAAATCTTGAGTCTTTACATTTACTGAGCTGAACTCTTTGTACAAGAGCTATTGTTCATTTCTTATATATAGAAAGATCACTTCACTATTGATTTTCTTATGAGTCAGTACCCTCTTCTTTTTCTTAAAACATTTCTCAGACAGTAATTGAAGTTCTCTGAAACACAATGAGATAATGCAGAATGCTAGGTAAGCAGAAACATTTCCTGCATACATAAATGTAAAGTTGTTGGATACCCTCATTGTTGCAGCCAGATTCATGAAGCTGAATGGCAAAAATCAACTTTTGTTCTGGATCCCTTCTGAAGTTTGCTTTCCTAATAAAAGTTTCAATCACTAAATCATTAATGACTGTGTATAAGTAAAAGCTCGCTCATTTCAATGTGTTTCTGCTTCTCTGTGATTTTGAAGCTGGTGGACAAGGAAATCAATAACTGTTTCATCATACAAAACTATAGTCATGTGACTTGTGCTCTGATAAACTTCAATCACTCTTTACTGCTGTAATGCAAGTTGGAGTGATATCACTCCCTCCCTTTTCCCCCCCCAGCAGCCTAACAACAGAACAATGGGATGGTAACCAAATAACAGCTCCCTAACACAAGATAACAGCTGCCAAGTAGATTTAAGAACAGCACTCAATAGTAAAAACCCATGACTACATTCCATTTAGTTACATTGAGAAGGAAAACAACAGACAGGGAAAGCAGTTCCCTCCTAAAGTGCTGGCACAATTCACATGACCAGGTTCCGCTAGGAAATGTCTAGCCTCATGTCAGATTTAAAAACTGAATATAAAAAAAAATCTGTTTGCTTTTTTGAGTAATGGATTTCAGTGCAGACGTCTACTGGAATAGCACTATTAACTGATGCGTTTTGAAAAAAGGTTTTAAGGTAAAAGGTTTAAGCCACCTAGGATGATCATTAGAACTTCTTATGGGAATAAATTGAGAACAGTAATGATTTAATATAATTTTAAATGACAACCATTTATGTTCTGTGTTTTTAGCTGAAAACTTAATTTCCCAATCAATATTCTGAACGGCAGCCCTCAAGGCACGAAAATTAGCTTTTCTGAAATTCATGGTTTTTGATGCCCCAGTATATATATTTGTTTTTTGTACCAGACATTACATAATATAACATTATGGTCACTTTTACCCAGGGGTTCGAAGACTTGGACATTTGCTATAAGTTCTGGGTCATTTGAGATCACTAGATCCAGAATAGCATTTTTTCTGGTAGGCTCCTCAACAACCTGTGTCATAACATTGTCATGCAACAAGTTTAGAAACTTCTTCCCATTAACTGATTGTTCTGTTCTGTTGCTCTAGTCAATATCTGGATAATTAAAATCTCCCATTATCATTACTTTACCCAAACTAGCAGACTTTTCTATTTGCATTAGGAGATTAACCTCCTTCTCACTTACATTAGGGGGTCTATAGCATACCATACAATTAATTTGTTGGACTCTTTACAATTGGTGAAGAATTCTACCCATAAGACTTCTGCCCCCTAATTCTCTAACATAACCTCCTCCTTTATATAAGCTTTTAAAGCCTGCCTAACTAACATATCCCTTCTTTTTTCTATTGCCTCTGTCCCTCCAAAACAAAGTATAGCTGCTGATATTAACTGCCCAGTCATGCGACTCATTCAGCCATGTTTTGGCCACACCACATCATATTTTGCTTCCAGCACCAGCATCTCCAGCTTTCCCATTTTCCCATATTTAATACTTGTACCATATTGAACATATGGCATGTGTTCCTCCCTATCCTTAACAGTACCCCCAGCCAAATCTCCTCCCCCGTTTTCCCTTCCTTTGCCCACTATCTCATCTAACCTGTCTTCCCCTGAATCTTTTACTGAACCCTCCCCCCCACGCCTAGTTTAAAATCTCCTCCAACCATTATCATTGAGGTGCAGCTGATCCCTAGCAAAGGGCCTGTAGCCGACAGAGAAATCAGCCCAGTTCTCCAAAACCCCAAAAACCTCCTCCCTACACCAATCTCTTAGCCATGCATTAATCTCCCTAAGCTCCCGCTATTAGTGTTGCTCCTAGCACAGGTAATATCTCTGAGAAAATTACCTTGTAAGTCCTCGCCTTCAACTTTGCATCTAGGGGAACATTTATGAAGGGTCGAAGTGAAAATTTTAATAAAATTTTAATTTCAAATTTCGAAGTAGTTTTTGGCTACTTCGACTATCAAATAGTCCAAAACTCAATTTGAATTGAAAAAATGTGAAAATTCGAATTTTAAAGTACTGTCTCTTTAAAAAAACACTTCACCACCTTGAAGCTGAAGAATTTCCATTTTAGCTTGTGGGGGACCTCCTGGAACCTTTACTGAGATTTTTTCAAAGTGTTGGAAAATCTAAGGATTTTGCAGAAAATCGTTCCAATCGTTCCAATCGAACGATGCATTCGAAAAAAATTTTATTCGATTGAAAACTGACCTACTTGGTCCATTTTTGTCCGAAAATGCCCTTAAAAAGAAATTCGATGAGAATCAGCCTGCTCCATACATGCCATGGAAAAATATTACTTAAATAATGATTTATACATTTGATATAAATGGTTTACGAGAAAATATTCATTAACAAACAACTATTTCTTATGTAACCTTAACATTATAAATATCTGAAAGAAAATAATTAAATATGAGGGCGCTTTAGACAAGCTGTGTCTTGAGATCTATTGTTCACCAGCGAAAGGTCTACTGGTAGATCCTGATTTACCTTTTGGGCACCCCTGCATTAAAATAATTGATCCCAGATGCTACTAGGATCATCCAAGGACTAAAGTTTCTGCTGTAAATCCAATAGATTTGTAGAAATTCAAATTTTACAAGGCGCACTTATGTTTTGCTGCAGAAAAATATGATCAAGAAATTGGCTAGTTTGAATAAAATACAAGAGGCTGACTTACCCTTTAAAAAAAACAGGATGAACAATCCCTAATAGTAGTAGTCAAGCAACCTCAGAGATTAATTCTTAAAGCAACACTAAAAAAACATATTTCAGGTCCTACTGGGCCAGCAATCATACTACTTTTTGCAGTCATACTACTATTAGATTCTATTAATGTTTAGTAAAAAAAGAAAGATTGCTTATTTTAATGCAATGCAAAATTTGTGGCAAGAACTTTTAGAGCTTTATACATCTAGGTATGAATTTGCTAGAGCATGTCATGTAAAAAATTTTTTTTACTGCAGAGTCGCTCAGTCTGACTGCTATTTACAGCGACCGATTATTAACTAATTTGATTTGCACTTTAATTTATCAGTGTTTTCTAGCCTTTTGTTTTAAATGTGCTACTATCTGAATGTTTGTACATTTGGTTTACTTTACCAGTAATCTCAGCAGCTAATAATTCTTCTTAAAGGGGTTGTTCACCTTTGAGTTAACTTTTAGTAGCGAGTGATATTCTGTGATATTCAGTCATAACTATTTTTACAGTTTACTTTTCTACCAATAACTTAGAATGCAACCAGCTAATAATTTATTTTGAATACTCATCCCAGTGTATAAAGCACATTTATTTAGTTTTTCCTTCATCTGCTCAATCCATCCTTTCAAAACTCTTTTTATCCTATGAAGGATTCTTTGGATTTGGAAAAAAAACTGTTTTCAATTTTTTACCAGTTTTGGTTTTTTTAAAATCTGCTTTTGTCATTTGAATATGTAAGGCAGCTGAAAGGTGTGACTGGAGACTGTCCAAACTGTATTTGGTTGATCCTGGGCTAGAAGACATTGTTCATGAAAGATCACATTCAGACAGAACCCACTATGACCTTACGTAGTCCTGCTGCAAAGATACATTGTTCTCTCAAATATAGAAGGTTCTTAGCTACCAAGTGGTGCTTTCAAATAGTATACTTATTTAGATATAGAACAACTAACATTACACTACACTAAAAAGCTAGAAATCCTTAAAATGTACTTCAGAAACAAAAAATGATGTTATAACCAAAAAGCCCATCAGTTTCAAGACAAGCAAAAGAGAATTTAGGCTAATTAAAGTGGTTTGCCTGCTTAAGGCAGATGTTAAATACAGGCATTACATTCCCTACAAAGGAACAACTGACACAGGGAAACAGAGCTCAGTAGCTCTGAAACTGGAGCAGACGTAAGTGCTGTCTACATTCTGGGCTGAGAACACATATTGCTTGAGTGTGGTTATAATAAATGAGCCCTTTCATGTTATAAATGGTTTATATATTAAAAAATATGTGGATTTCACATCACAAAACAATATTTTAATACATGACAAACAGAATGCCAGCAACCTTCTTTATACAAACAGGGTGAATTTTAGAACCTGAGATTTTCAATAAGAAAACTGTACCCTTGAGGTTTATACAACAATTTCAAAACACAAAGTTAAACAAATATGACCAAATGTTTATTTTATGTATAAGATAAAGGAGGTTGATTGCTGGTCTATTTTTCTGAAGGGAAAGGGATACGTCAAAGCTATAAAAGTTGTCCACCCTAGTCTTGAAAGGCATAAAACTTACAGCATCCATAATTACCATATGTTTACTTCTCAGTTTGGCTTCTCAATCAATATGCTTTCACATACAGTATAGCTGCATAGACCAGTAACAACCAGTAAATGACACATACATTTATAAAAACCAGAACTTCAATGCATGTAGTTGTTCAGTTACCATTTTATGATGCTTAATCCCATGAATTGACACTAAAATGCTGGGACAACCAAGTCAATCTACAAATTGGAGGCAATGCATAAAGGAATATACATCTTTTACTAGGAGAGAGTAAGGATTGCAAGGGCAAGTACTTCAGTGACAAACGCCCCTAGCTAAAGATGCTGGCATAACAGAAAGGCCAGGTACATTTCCTATTTTGAAATAAGTTAATTGCTACAGTTGAGAAAAAAAGCCTAGTGTGTTAAATTAACAAGTGTATTATCAAAATCCCTTTACGTGCTTTGCATAAAAAATCAGTTATTTTTTATTTTAAAACACTGCACCTGATGTCATGAATGTATGCAATGGGAAAAACTCAAGTTAATATATTTGAGTATTTAAATATTAGCAGAGAGAAGAAGGGGGGCACATAAACCACTTTTATAATAATCCCCTATGTCATACCAAACTATTGTTGACTTTGAAAAGGGAGATGTGGACTCCCAGAAATATGATTTTACTGACAACAATAGCACCATTTATATAATGGATTATGAACGGGGCAGAACTTTCTAAAATCTACAATCATCCGTTCAATTTTATCTCATGCCAAATTGCCAGCTGTTTAACCTCTATATGATGTCTTTTTATTTCCACTGATGAGGCCCACTACAGTCTGTGATTAATAAAACAAGTAATTTATCAGGTTTTTCTACATAGTTTATTTTCCACAAAGAAGCAAATTTATCTACATTTTATTTACTGATAAAGTATGACCGGACATGCCGAGGAGGGAATTACGTATTACCAATACTTTCTAATATAACACTAACCCCAGTGGCAGGATGACGGTGTAAAACTTGCTTGGTTTAAAAAACGTCAGTGAAAATTTCATGAAGCAAGAAAACCTATGCAAAAGATGTGCTTTTATTATATTGCCTATAATTTATATTGTGATATGCACATGTATTGCAAAACCTAATTAACAATACAATTGTCTCCTTTGATTACATCTTATTGTATACACGCCTACTAGGCAGTATCCCTAATGGGGAACTTTTCTATATTGGACAAAATATTTGTTCATTTGTGCATCACAGAGTTAATATTATATAATATTGCTTATGTATAGAAGCCCCAAATCTCAGTGGATGGCTCACTCATGGTGTGTGATATATGTTTTTAGCCCTAGTACAGTATTGTTTTAAAAGGAAGAGACAGAGTTCACATGCAATAAACATTCAAAGTAACAATGATATAATTAAAGAAAGAAAAATGTTATCCAAGAAGGTCCAAAGACCATTGTAAACAGAGGGTCACTGCTCTGAGCATTCATCTAAGAGGGGATTGAACGTTGCGGAAGAAGGAAAGTACCCAATGAGCTGCTCCAAATTAGATAAATAATTCAAGATTGTTAGCTTTGTCAGTTTCAGTACTGATTCACATGCTAAGTGCTATTACATGCACAAAACTTTGAAGGCTATGTTATACACTTTTCAATAAATTTCCTTATTTGTGTGTAATATACTTCAGTTAAAGGGGGCATAAACCCTGCAATTATTCCATAATACTCCACAATTATTCCAAAATACTGTGTGCACTCCTATTATTTATATCTGGACTATG
>CM044431.1:129924869-129942595 GCA_024363595.1 Xenopus borealis
GGCTTCCTACACAAAACATCTAATATTTTCTCTTGACTACACCTATACTTGTTTCAGTACCCTCATTTGTCAGGCAATTTTTACTTTGAAAAATATACTGCCACAGTGTTTATGGGTAATATCATTTGACAAGCTCAGGTGCTTGCACTTTGTGGTTACTTTCAAATGGTCTAACCCAGGGCACTTTAGGCAATGCTGCCATCATGTGCAAGGGAGAGTAAAAAAAGCTGTGAGCCTCATGTCTAAAAAGTCCCTCATCCTCTATTCCCCAAATGTGCCAAGTACACATAAGGTACTTGGAATACAACAATTTCTAGTACTTTCAATAAGTGATGATTCATGTCTATTTGCGCCTATAGGTTTATACTTTTTTACTTAAACAAAATAGGACTATGGAATGACTTTAGCTTAGAATGTTCCTTAATGTAATCGTATCCGTAATTGAAAGAAGTTTCTGACTGTCCTTTGCTGTTTTTTTTTATAGGTGATAGATGATATTTGTTAGTCAAAGGTTTGTGTAAATCCTGCAATTTGGGGAATGTTGAAAACTGTTTCTTTCAAAGCTACCTTGAAAATGTTTTAAACAGAACTTTAATTTGGCAAACCATCTGGTGAAAATTATTCTAAGTAGTAAAAATATTGCTGTGTATGTCCTTCATCAAATGGAAAAATGTGTATGTATAAATGAACTGAGCATCCATTCCAGCATTGAGCAGACGATTGGGTTCCAAAGAAGGGCTCCTGGGTACTTGTGGGAACTGAAGGATTAGAAACAACATTTATTTTGTAGTGTAGTAAAACAACAAACATGCTTTGTTTGGAATTATCATTATCAATCAATCCATGCAAGTAACATGTTTTTCACAGTGGATGTGTGGTAAAACTGTTTTTAAAACTCCCATTACTTCGATATTCTAAGTATAAAAGACCAATTGAAATTTAATTAAATCAAAGTTTTTTTTCAGGTGAATAGGCTAAAATAGCAATTCGGCAGGTTTTAGATGGTGAATGGGCAAAGTTGAAATTTTAAAGAGACAGTACACAACAAATTTCAAAATTAAAATTTTTGCAAATTCGAATCGAATATGGACTATTCCCTAGTCGAAGTACACAAAAATAGCTCGAAATCTGAATTTTCACTTCGACCCTTGATAAATCTGCCCCTTAGGGTAGAACAGTGATCCCCAACCAGTAGCTTGCGAGCAACATGTTGCTTTCCAACCCCTTGGATGTTGCTCCCAGTGTCCTCAAAGCAGGTGCTTATTTTTTAATGAATAGCTTAGAGGGATAAAAAAACAGATGTCCTGCCAAACATTCTATCCTGTAGGCTGCCAGTCCATATAGGGGCTACCAAAAAGCCAATCAGAGCTCTTATTTGACATCCCCATGGACTTTTTCATGCTTGTGTTGCTCTCCAACTCTTTTTTAAATTTAAATGTGGCTCACAAGCAAAAAAGGTTGGGGACCTCTGGGGTAGAACTACATGGTAGATTTCAGCAAGATTCGCTGTGATGAAATACTGGAGTCAGGTCGGATGTGCTGAAGATAAAGTAAGAAATAGAAATGTTGGATGCAGTCGCAGCGTGCATCCAACACGGCACAACTGTCGGTTGCAGATTCTGCATGTGTATCCACACAAACTTAGTTTAACGTTTCCCTTTATCTTCACTGTTATTCATAATGAATAGAATGTATTACTTTTTTTATTTAAAAAAAATAAATTTAAAATACAGATATGGGATGCTTTCTCCAGGAGATTTGTCCAGGAGGCTACAGGAAGATCATCTCCCATTGGTGTCTATTTTGAGCAAATAATACTAATATTTAAATATTTTAAAATAATTTCCTTATATGTAATAAAAAAAACAGTAGCTTGTACTCGATACAAAACAGTTCAAGATAAACAACTTTCCAGGTGAACTTGCAATCATGTTCTTTAGATTTACATTTCTATTATCAAGGTTTTCTTTCTGCATATAAAGCCAGTTTTAACTACCAGCATACGAATTAGACAACCACCAAGATTTTCTTCATGTCTCAAAAAGCATTCTACGCAAGTTACTGCCTTTCCAATGATCCAATTTTCTTTATTTTCAGACCAGCTGTGTCCTTCACAGCATTTGTGATGATTACTGGAATAATTGCCCACCAACAACATGGTGAAACTATACTCCAGTGCTGTATATATACAGAATAGGTATCTCCAAAAGTGTGACAGCAGGGGATTATAAAATCTTGCAAAGTGAAAGTCGCGTTGATTTCAATTCATGGGCTAGATGTTTAAATAATGCACTTAGATCTGAGAATATTTTTGGTTCTTGGGTGATTGCATTTAATGATTACTTGGGTTTCTCTCACACTTACTGCACTTATGCCATAAGAAAATGGCATAAATCCACATGGATAGCAAAACATAAAAACCATTTAGAGGCACATTTATCAAGGGTAGTATTTCAAATTTATGTGAGTTTTTTTAAACTATCTTAAATTCGAATGAATTTCAAATTTGACCTGGCGAAATGTATTAATAAAATGGAACTATTAAAACTCATTTACAAATGTAAATGAACCGAAAACTCAAACTATATAGGGATGTTTTAATAAATAAGTAGACATTTCTTAAAATGTGAGTTAAACCTCTAACATTACTCAAAACTGAAGTTTGGTATGGAGATCCAAATTACAAAAAATACCCCATTAAGCATAACTTAATGGATGCAAATGCTTGCAAAAGTTTTCAGGCCCTTGACCAATTGTTTCATAGACAATAGTTGACCAGTACCAAATATATCCTTTAATTCGAATAGTAAGGAAAAACAACATATTTTGGCTATATATTTATATGTAATATATTTGCATAATTATTTGCACCACTTTAATATTTTGCAGAGCCACCCTTTGTAACAATAAGCTGATTTCTCACCCATGCTTATAAAACAGTATTTGACACAGCCCATTAAATACTGGCCAATGAGAAGGACCATGTGGAAGCTTGTGGAAGTTCTACATAATTTTGTTTTGGTCCATTTTTGTAGTGATCTGTTTAGACAGACTTGCATGAATGTAAATAAATGGCATACCGTTTTACTTTGTTGAAAGGAACATTTTTATATGCACCCTCACCAGACACTTTGTTTTTGCTAGTTTCTAAATGAACTTTGTCCCTGTACTGAAACCAGCATGTTTTTTATGGGTTCCTGGCATCCGGAACTCAAAGATTCCATTTTCATTTGAAAACCTTTAAACATAAGAGAATATATTTCACTTTGCTATAATAGCTATCACCTTTCCATTATAGCTATCACCTTTTCTATTCTTATAAGTACCTTGGGAAATTATTTTTCAGATAAAATGTTGTATGTGCTACTTGTCATTGATTGTTTTCATTGTTACATAACAAAGACAAGGGGGTGGAAAGACATTGTTGGCACCTAAGGATGGGCCCTTATTGTCCAGGTTCCAGGTTCTGGCACTCTCAGAAATGCATGAGTGGTTTAGGTATGTCAGTATGAGAGCATAGTTGACATTCTTTTCATATTATTGTGTGGAGGTTGGGTGAACAGATTGGAAAACAAGACAGGGCATTTGGATTGAGCATGTTTCTTCTCACATGTTAAGCTGTTGGACTAATTTGTGGGTGTGCTTTTATTCAGAATTTCATGCCCTCCTCCTCCTAGTTTTGGCTCCTGGTTCTTGGTCTTTCTTCAGTTCCTACTACTTGTTGTTGTTGTTATCCCATAGGGGGATAATTCCATAATGTGGGCAACTCGACTTTCTGTTGCATATGCGCCCTGTTGCTGCCTGAGCTTTTAGAACGGAGGAGTGACTTATAAAGTCGCTCACTCTGTTCTAACTGCATTCCCTAGGTGGGGAACAAGGAGCCCCTTGGTCGCGATCGCCCAGGGGCCCCCAGGCAGCAGCAGGCACGTAAAATCTATGTGCTCTGATGCTGCCATGCTCTCTAGGAACAGAGGAGCGGCTTTACAAGCCGCTCGCTCTGTTCCTACTCATTCCACAGACCCCAGGCAAGGAGCCTAGGCGGGGAATAAGTGGCCCCTGAGGCACGATCGCCCAATGGACGCGCTCTGCTCCTGCCAGCACTTCCTTAACTTCAGCTCCGCCCACCTGCTGAAGACGATGGATGGGGCTTCTTCATCCAGCCCTCCTGGAGGTTCCTGGACCTGCTAGCCCCAGGTTAGTGCCCCCAAACACACAATCACACACTATCACACACTTATTTTACAAATACACACTTACACTTACACTCACACTTGCACACAATCACATACATATTTGGGGGATCAGGGCGGCCACACACATTCACAGCACTCACACACGCTTGCACACGCACCCATCATGCAATTGGTCAATTGTACACACACCTACACACTTACAATATGTTGTGTATTTTTTTACCGCATTGTCTGTTTTTTTTTAGCTGAAAATTGCCATTACAAATAGCGTATTTGCTAATTGCACTGCGCAATACCTTTTGTGTGTTATGTCGGTGATTATACTGCAATTTTGGTGAATTTTTTGCCATTTTATTGCATGTTTAGCCATTTTATTGCATGTTTAGCAATTTTATTGCATTTTCAGGGTGTTGTTCAGTTATTTGGCCATGGTAAAATATTCAAACATTGATTCTGACTGCTGATTACACTAGGTGGTTGGTTTTTGTGGGTTTTTTTGGATTTTAGTCATTTTGCTCTGTTCTTTGTTACTTCATTTTGCCCATGGAAATTTTGTCTGCTATATATCCATATGGGCGTCTCTGTGCGCTACATAGTTTGGTATATATATGCATATTGGGTAGTGATGGGCGAATTTATTTGCCAGGGGCGAATTTGCGCCGAATTCCCGCGATTCGCCGCTGGCAAATAAATTCACGACACGCCAGCGAAATTTCACCTGGCAAAAATTCGCTGAAAACTGGGTAGATTCGCCCATCACTAATATTGGGCATCAAAGTGTTCAGTAGACCCCTGGCGTTCGTGTGTAGGATGTTTTATGCTGATACGTTACGAAATGTGGGGCATATAATGGGGTAAAATTCAAGTTTTGTGATGATTTTCTGAAATTTGATCAAAACCGTTACGCTCAGCATCGCTTTACACTTTGGAAGTTTGCAGTAGAAACACATATGTACCCATATTGGATTCATCAGAATGTTTACTTTCTGAAAATATATGGTTTTCTAGGGTCTCTGTACATTTAGGGGGTCTTATGTCACATATACACATAAGGGGGTGCCGTGAAAATTTATGTACACTATTGTCATTTGGGCGTCTCTGTGCGCCACAAAGTTTGGTATATCTATGCATATTAGGCATCAAAGTGTTCAGTAGACCCCTGGCATTCATATATAGGCTGTTTGTTGATACATTATGAAATGTGGGGCATATAATGGGGCAAAATTCAAGTTTTGTGATGATTTTCTGAAATTTGATCAAAACCGTTATGCTCAGCATCGCTTTACACTTAGGCAGTTTGCAGTAGAAACATAAATGTAACCATATTGGATTCGTCAGAATGTGTACTTTCTGAAAATATATGGCTTTCTAGGGTCTCTGTACTGTTAATGCACATACCGGGGTGCTTCAGCCGTGAACATTCATAAACAATATTGTCATTGCCACATAGTGAGGTATATCTATGCATATTGCCCATCAAACTGTTTAGTTGACCCCTGTGCTCCTATTTAGGATGCTTTATGCTGGTAAGGATACATGGACATTATAATGCTGGAAAGTTGAAGCTTTGAGGCAATTTTCAGATATTTCACCAAAACCGTCAATTTTGGGAAAGCCTTGCGACTCAGTAGTTTGGAGCAGAAAGACATGGGTACCCATTTTAGATTCGGTAGAATGTGCACTTTCGAAAAATATATGGTTTTGGGGGTAAACCTATATTTCTGTGTTTTTACCCGACAAAAATGTGCTGATTTTTCATTAGCTGAAGTAAAGTCCTGGACAATTTGGTTGCGCTAACTTCATATTGGGGTCTCTAAATGCCAGATACTTTGGTAAACTTATGCACAATGGCCATCAAACTGTTCAGTGGAGTCATGGCAATCATATTCAGAGTGTTTTTTTTCTTTGTACCTAATACAGTGTGGGATATGCAGAGCAGCAAAATAAATCCTCTGAAGTGATTTTTCAAAATTTTGTAAAATTTTTATAAAAACCGCTACGTTCAGAAAAGCTTTGATGTTTGGTAGTTAGGAGTAGAAAGACATAGTTACCCATTTTGGAATCCGCAAAATGTGTGCTTTCCAAAAAATATATGGTTTTTTGGGGGTAAACAGACTGTTTCAGGATTTTATGGCCTTGGAATCTAAAGTATGCCGTTTCTGCCTTGGTGCTTTCCAAATTCGGTAATGTGCTGCCAGGAGTTTTTGCTGGACAGAATTCCTAATTCTCCCTAAAACTATACATATCTGGTATTGACACATTCGAGAGACATGAGGCTTTCCAAATCAGTTGGATTTTCATGCATAAAATTAAATATTTTTCTGGTATAAATGCATATATTGTGAAAAATAGGAATTTTTTTTTTGTATTTAGAGCTGTAAATCTTTTTGCAGAGGTGGAAATACATGAAAACTCAGTTTCTCCCAAAAAAAACAATGTATAGTTTTCCTAGGTAAACTATAGGTTTCCCCTCAGAAAATGTGCTTAAAGCGAGAGAGCACAAATGTTTCAAAAATGGCTGGCATTTCACATAACCAAAATGTGAAATTCTGCTGACCTGGCACTTAAAGGGTTAAATTGTTTATCTGTCTGTTAGTTTCTTCATTTTCTCCTTCACAACACAAGACAAAGCTTTGTTAAATTTATCGGTGCAGTTTGTTTTGGACATGAGCTATTTGCCAAACATGTCTCTTAAATACTAATTCATTTTTCTAGCACTGTTCCACTTATTAAGGTTTGACTTCAAAAGTGAAAACTCTAATTTTTTATTTACTACTTTATTAGTTTATCAGGACCTCCAAACTCAACAATACAAGATTTCCACTTGGCTGCTTTCAGTACTTTTTCGGGCAAGACATCAACAAGTATAGGGCTGTTATGTAAACATGTGACCCCCTTCGGTATTAGTACCACATATTCCCCTTCTCTTTTTAGATTGTTAAGATCTAGTAGCAGGGCCCTATTTACCACTTCTAGCAATCAGTATTTATACAGTAGGTAACCCATATGTTATATTTATACATAAAAATAAAAATGGGAAAACAAACTGCAAATAGTATTAGAATATGAATGTCTACATCATATTAAAAGTTAATTTAAAGGTGAATCACCCCTTTAAGCCCAGACAGGTTAGTGTGGTTTTCTGTAGGCACTTCAATGCTAGTGTACTCCAAACCCATCATTCCATATTCAGTCCAATGATTTGCTTATTGGTCATAATCAACCTTGCTAACCCCATTATCTAAACATTTTAAATGTACTGTGGTTTATAAAACTGAACATTTTAGAATTACCAAGCAGAAATAAGTGTACCTTTTAAAATGCTTTTGTTTTTTTCCATTATCTATTGAATGTTATCGACTTGATCTCTGGTACCTCTACCTCTTGAAAATCAGGTTGTTCATCTATTTGAGAGCTTACAGGCCATGGGGATTTAGGAGAAAGTAAACAGTAGAAATCTTTTCTGAACAAAGATTGAACAAGAGATAATTGTGAGCATAATAAAACCGATTTATTGAGAACATACAGAGGCTGCCTGGGTCCTAGAGAGTAAAGTAGAGATTGTTGGTCTCCCTGACAAGATGAGACTAACATTTTGGAAGGTGTGGTAATATCCAATGAAGAAATGGATATATTACAGAAATATCCTTTAAGAATATAATAAACCAGCCTTGGAGAGAAAGTTAATTTGGTAGGTGTAAGAGAGAACTGAAATTGTTAAGACCTGGAAACTTATATTTTATAACAACACTGAATCTCCAAGGGAAAGATGAACAAAATAATGTTCTACTAAGAGAATATTTCCATAAAAGCAAAAAATATATATTTATAATTGAATGTAAGCTGCATTGTGTAAGTAGTTAAAGTTTAGGGGAAAATACTTTTTGATATCCTTCTGGTAAAACAAAACAGTCCCATCTTGCTTTTATGAACAGCAAACAATGTACGTAGCACTCGGTGTCCAGGAATCATAAAATCTTCATTGTGACCCCACACTTAGGGGGGTATATGTCACATTGTTTGATGATTTTAATTATACCTAATAAATGAATATTTTATGATTCCTGGACCCTGAGTGCTCTGTACATTGTTTGCTGTTCATTTGAGCTTGTCCTGGCGTTATCACGTGCAAGCACAGGTGTTCCAGTGGATTTTTCTGCAGCATTGGGTGAGTGCTCCCTATAGACTTTCTCCCATCTTGCTTTTTGGCAGGGTTTCAAGATAATCTCTCAGGGTCAGAGGCAGTGTCCTACAAAACAAAGCATGATCAATTAACCATCATCTCAAAGGCTCTTCTGCCTGGGGTTATCTAATCAAGCTCTGGGTGCGAAAGAGATAAGAGCTTTGATATAAAGGACATAAACAAACCAATGAAAATTTAAAAGCATACATATTTTAAATGTGAACTAAATATGACAAAAACATAATAAAATACTATAGCTTGTGTAAAATTTTAATAAAAAAACGGGACATATAATTGTTTCACATCTCAGAACAAAACCCCTGAGTATTTTTGGCATCACTGCAAAAGACAACATTCATAATTGTTTAAAAAAGTTTATGAATTAGCAGTAAAATGTATTGATAAAGCAGTCATTACTTAGCTATCAATTATAACATGTATGTATGCCAAATTCATGTTATTAATTAGTTAAATATTACAAATTTATTATTCATTATTAGTACTTTATAATTTATTAATTCATTTATTATATTTTAAAATTATCATTTATAATTTAATTACCAAAAAATTCACTATTAAAGCATGTATAAATATAATTTTCTTCAACTGGTCATTTTTAAAACCTGATATGCCCTTCCACAAATCTAATTCATTTATCAACAGTTTTTGCTGAAAAAAACAGAGCAACAAAATGTTATGGCAAACTTGGGCGTCAGCTTGAATCGTACAATTAATGCTAAAAACTTATTTTTGATGCAAAAACCCAACTTTCTGAATTATCGCCGAAAACTCAGAATTAATAACAGATGTGATCACAGTGTAGTAAACCAGCTCTGGTGGTTTTTATGTCCTTATTTCTGCCACAACTCCTTATCTCCCTCTCCTTATCTCCCATTTTTGTAAACACCTTAATCCCCCATGGTGTGTATATGAAAACCAGCAGGAATCCTTGAAAGAAAGTGAAATTTGCTTTAAAGAGTTTTGTTTTTTTGGAACACCCAGGCCAATACACTGAATTTTACTGACTAATGCTGGCCATAGACATAACAATTACGATCTTTCTCGGAAAAAGATCTTTCCAAGAAAGATTATTCGTTTTAACACACATGTATAGAGCTGAATTGTCATATATAGGTATAGATAATAAATATAAATATACAGGTAGAAACAATAGAATTCTACCTGTATCTGACGAATTCAGCATTAACAATGGCCGATGTTCAGGGTGCCTTCAAAGGCATCCAATCAAAATTTACAGTCCAACCTGATCAACCAGCCGACCGATAAATCTTCTGATGATATCGGTCGGCTCATTTCTCACCATACATGCACCGAATATCGTATGAAAATATGTTTCGTATGATATTATCTGTGCGTCTATGGCCACCTTTAGTTTTCAGACAGAGCTAGGTTAGGTGCCAGTCAGATCCCAGCTACAGCCCAGTTTCAACCTACTGTAGTGTAGGTTTTCTGAACCGTTTATGCAAACACAAGGGCACATTACATTTCTAGTGAAGAAACTCCTCATTTTTCATTAGACAGGATCGATTACTGAGGTTTTCTGCCAAAGGGCACTGTCACTGCCACCAGAGCTTGTGCCACTATCAGCCAGCTGCAAAGCTTCACTGTGTGCAGCTATACTGAGGCTCACTTATACAGATATTCCATTAATAGCCCAGTCCTCCTATCACACAAGAGATTATGTGCATGTGAAGGCCCTTATATGGCTGCACACAGAGGGGCTCATAGCAAAGCCATCATGTGATTACAGATAATATACACCTGTTCATAATCATATCCACAGACACCAGTGAAACAGCTTCTATATTGCCGTGTAAAATAGTTGCCTTGCCAAGCAAATAGTTTTAAATGCCATACTGTGGAATTGCCTATGCTTCACTACCCAGGTAAAGTTGTAAGAAACATGCTGCCTATGGCTGACAATATCACTTGGAGAGCAAAGTGTTTCTGAGTAAACCCTGCCAGACAGCGCCAGCATCTGCCATTGGCCGTGTATGTCAAGAGAAAACAATAATGAACCTCCATGTCTTTAAAAATGTGAGAAACAAAAACACAGGGTTCACAGAACATACATTAATTAACATAAATATATATACGTTTGAACCAAGCTCAATTAATAATTACACATATTAGTGCACACATTTTTTAAAGAAACCCGTCATGTAAGGTGGTCTTAACCCAGCTGCGCAGTTGACTGGTCTATGTATTGGTTACCTCCTCTTCTAAACCTAGTAACTTTGACACTTTTTTTAATCCAGGCAAGTTTATTTGATAAGAATTACAACAATGTTTTACTATCTTAGATCAAGTGTCCAGTGCTACTAAAAGTAAAAAAAAATGTCTGGGAGACTTTACTGTTTTTTTTTAGATAATATATTCACTCAAATTGCTAATAGTGCCTCATTTAACTAAAAGTGGTAAAATAATGCAAATGTGAGTTATAAAACTTTTAATATATCACACTGTATAAATTACACTTTGGGGCAGAGTTACTAAGGAGCATATTTACTAAGGGGCAAAGTGAAAATTCGAATAAAATTTGAAATGTAAAAATTTGAATTTCGAAGTAATTTTGGGCTACTTCAACTAACGAATAGTTGAAAAAATTTCTGGCCCTTTAAACATTCTTGGACTTCTACTATTAGCCAGGTTAAAGTTGCTAAAATGCCATTTGATTTGAACAATGTGATCTTTCAATTCGAACGATTTTAATTAGATCAAATCGAATATTTTCAATCGAAAACTGCCATATTCGATCGAACATGGCCCTCTCAAAACAATTTGATAGTCAAATTTCAAAGTTTTTTCACTTCGAAATTCGACCATTAGTAAATCTACCCCTAAGGGTCGAAATTTTAAGTTAAAAAACTTAAAAATTTCACCATCCAATTTTTTTATTGTGTTTTCGAAAAAGGTAAATTTTCGGAAAAATAAAGCACTTTCAAAAAATTCGAATCGAATGATTTTGGCCAAAAAAAAAATTAGATTTTTAAAGAATTCCAAAAACACTTCTTAAAGATTCCAGGAGGTCCCCCATAGGCTAAGGTAACAATTCAGCAAGTTTAAGGGGGCGAATGGTCGAATTCAAATTTTTCTAAAAAAGACAGTACTTCGATTTTTGAATGGTCAAACTTTAAAATTCAATTCAAATTTTTTTAAATTGAAATCAAATTTTGGCCTATTCGATAGTCAAAGTACATAGTTAAATTGGGTTGAAAAAAGACAAAGTCCATCAAAAGCAAGCCCTCCAAATTAAAACCCTGCATACACACACAGCCCTCCACTCTTTCACACAAACAATATATGCCCATAGCTATACTAACTGTAGCGTTTAGTATCACAATAGCCTTTGTTATTATGTCTGTCCAAAAAATCATCCAAACCCCTTTTAAAAGCATCAACAGAATAAGCCATCACAACACATTAAAAGTTAGGAGGTACCAATGGTACACCGTTTATAATATAGCATCGCTTCTTCAATTCCTTGTTTTGTTGCATCACGCTGGGTCATGTGATTGGAAGAAAGAAGAGCTGCAAGTTGATTTAGAATTTTCTACAGATCATGAGTCTATCTGAATTTGTCTGATTCAGCCATCACAACATCACCTGGCAGTGCATTCCACAACCTCACTGTCCTCACTATGAAGAAAATTTTGAATTTTCACTTGACCCTTAGTAAATCTGTCCCTTTGTGTTTAATTGGTGTTTTGCTTGTTTTGTTAATGAGGCTTTTACACCTATAGGGTTAGACAGAAATTTGTGCCCTGACTATAAAATACTAATCCCTATAAATATTCTAATAATTCCCAAATGGTGCACCTACAAGAGGTGTGGAATGAAGACTGGGTGAACCAAAAGCAGAACAGTTTATTTTAGAATTAATCTGACACATGGGGTAGTTATAATGACCTTTACTCCCTTTTTAAAATGTCGGGAGAAAATGTTTAAAAGACACTAAAATATGAAAATGGGTGGTTGAGTCAGAATTTAGGCAGATTTCTGTTTTGTGAAAATGGAGAAAGTATTTTACTCTCCCTGGCTTCTTGACAGATTTTCCTAATGCATGGAAACTGTATACAGGTGACATGGTCTTATTGTTTTTAATGATACCTCCCAGTGCCTAGATCAAGCCCTAATCAGCGAGATGCAAAAACTAGACCACATCTAGTAAGACCTTGTCACCTGCATACAGTGCCATTTTACTTTGCAACAGGTCTTTATTTTTTATATTGTATAGTTTTTCAGTTATTTGCCTTTTATCACAGACCCCATCTAAAAACAAATGCGCATAAGGCTACAAATTCATTGTTATTGCTACTTTTTATTACTCATCTTTCTATTCAGAAACAGGTCTAACCAGACTAACCAGACTGCTGAACTTGCAAACTGGAGAGCTAGTCTAGTTGCTAGGAATTGGACATTCTGTCACATACTAAAAGTTACCTCAACGGTGAACCACCCCTTTAAGCTGTCAGTGACAACAGAAGATGGGAAGCTGCTGGTGCATATTTGGAGGCACAAATCTTCCCTGCTAAAGGGCTGTGGTTACCTTGGGCTTGTAAAGAAACCAAAAACATAATGTATAATATTTCTAGCCTACTTCTTTACTTAAGCATTAGTTCTCCTTTAAGTCCCTCCTCCATTACATACACAGACTGTTTCAGAACAGCTTGGCAGGAGAACGTTGGTCAAATTGGGCAGGAGGACTGGGATGTGTGCTAACTGGCTATTATGGAGGAATCTAACCTGGCAACTATGTGCAAACCTCAATGGAAGAGCTACTTTATTCTGCACAGATGCTGGCATTAGCTTGTTGCATGGCCCTTGTAAAAGAGACACTCCTGCATCAAAAAGTCCCCTATAAGAAAGGGGTTGTCTGGATAAATATGACAAAATATGAATTCTCTGGCTTGCAACCCCCACACTCCACTATATTGTAAAGTCCATTACATATGGACTGTAAAGTTCAGATGAAATTTATAGTGAGGTGTGTCTTGTTAATGATACTTTAATTACATAATGTACTCAGTTGTCTATTTTTGAACAAAGAAAGTATTTAATAAAAAAAAAGATAAGCATCTAACCAATAAGGTTATGGTGAGGCAGGGTGATAGGAAAATAAAATCATTCTTAAAACAGAAGGTATATCACAAAACCATAAAACTGCAATGTGTATATTTCTTATTGCTAATGGAGAATTACTTCTGGCTACTGAATTAACAAATTTTTTATATCTATAACTTTAAAGATACATAAACATATTTGCAGAAATACTGTTTAAATTTTATGTGATACAAGAATGTAGATTTTCAAGCACGTACCCAAAAAGGACGCAATAACATAAGTTGACTGATCGAGCCAAAAAGGTCTTTACTGTATTATACATAGAAACTTCTAGAGCGTGCATCTGCCTTTGTATTTTTTTATAGTACCAGGCCTAAAAGTAAGAGAAAAATTAAATCGGGAGAAAAACAAAGCCCATCTGGCCTGCCTAAGATTCAGTCGTCTAGCAGACTCAATATATAACAAATTTTTGGTGGTCAGTAAAGATTATCACATGCTTAGCCCCCTCCAAGAGATTACACCATTGCTCAAAGGCCCATTTAACAGCCAACAATTCTCTATTCCCAATGTCATAATTAGCCTCAGCAGGCAAACTTTTTTGAGAGAAAAAAGCACAAGGATGTACCTTGTTGGTTGTTGGATGCCTTTGAGAAAGGACTGCCCCAGCCCCAACTTCTGAGGCATCAACCTCCACAATGAATGGAAGAGTGGTGTCAGGGTGACGAAGAATGGGGGCAGACACAAATTCTTTTTTGAGGGTTTTGAAGGCTTGGATAGCATAGGGAGGCCACATACTCAGATCTGCACCTTTCTTTGTTAAATCGGTGATAGGGGCTACTATCAGGGAGAAGTTTTTAATAAATTGGCGGTAATAGTTGGCAAACCCTAGGAACCCCTGGGTCCCCCTAAGGAAAGAGGCTGGGCCCAGTCTAATACTGCTTTAACTTTCCCAGGATCCATTTCTAAACCTTTACTGGAGATATTAAACCCCAAAAATTGGACAGACAAAACCTCAAAAATGCATTTTTCAAGTTTAGCATAAAGGTTATTATTCTGTAACACCTCCTGAACATGTTTACGGTGATCACTCAGATTAGAAGAAAATATTAGAATATCGCTTAGATAGACCACTACGAATAACCCGGATCCCGGAAGATGTAATTGACAAACTCCTTGCACACTGCGGTGGTGTTACAAAGACCAAATAGCCTTACCAGGTATTCATAGTGGCCAACCCTGCTGTTAAAGGCCGTTTTCCACTTTTCCTTATCCCCTTCCCTGATAAGGATGAGGTTATAAGCACCTCTAAGATCAAGCTTGGAAAAAATATTGGCAAAATATTGGCATCGAGGGAGAGTAGACCCAGGGATAAGGTCAATTGGACAGTCATACTATGTGGGGGTAAGGTCTCTGTGGCTTTCTTAGATAAAATATCCAAAAATGCTGCATATGCTGCAGGTAAGCCCTCACGGGAAGAAACTGCAACCACTGGAGGGATACATGAATCCTTACATTTAGAACCCTATTGAAGAACCTCCCCAGTTACCCAATCTATATGTGGGTTGTGTGCTTGAAGCCAAGGTAACCCTAAGATTAGAGGATAGGACGCACCGTCAATAATATAAAAGGCTAACTCCTCACAGTGCAAGTCATTAGAACACATGGATAAAACTATAGTCTTTTTGGAACCAGACCTGTACCCAGGGGTTTTTTGTCCACCACCAAAATTCTCATAGGAAAATTTAGAGAAGTTAAAGGGACATTAAACCTTACTGTGAAGGCAGCATCCAGGAATCCACAAAAGCGGTGACCCGAACAGAGCCCGTTAACTTAACAGGTATCAAAATCCTAGAGGTAGAGGAAACTTCTTTACCCAAATGGAGATCCCCTTTTCCATTTAGACTTGAAAGTTACCTGGCCTCTTAGGACTTAGAAAATGACCCTTTTACCCACAGTAAATACATAACCCCTGAGACTGCCTGCAAGCCTTTTCCTCAGGAGTTAGATGAGAAATGCCCAATTGCATGGGTTCCTCCTGAGGTAGAGGTACAGAGGGAATAGAAGGCTTGATATTGGTAATCATATTTGGAAAAAAAGTTTTGACATTGGTAATACCAGTATGAAAGGAAGTGCCCCTCTCACCCCTTCTTTCACTCTGTCTTCTATCTACTTGGTAGATAAGGGGTAGTTAATTAGACTGTCCTTGACAGAGTCAGATAGCCCAATATGGAATTGGCTACGAAGAGCCATGCCGCTCCAACCGGTTTCAACAGCCCACTGGCAGTGTACTACACCTCCGCATCCTGTTTTCCCTGGTGTAATTTATGAATCGCTGAGTCGGCTGTAGATGCACAACCCGCCATGGTATTAAAGAAAGTTTCTAGGGAAAAGTAGGCAGGATCACCAGGCAGGGGTCACAACAGGAATCAAACAGGATCAGAAAATAGATAGCACAAAGCTCAAACACCACAGGATTAAACCTATAAGGGCAAATGAGAAAAAACAACAAAGTGAAAATATTTGAATTTGGCGCCATTGCGCCCTGACTTCATCACGCCAGCACCTATAAATGCAGGAGATGCTCGCCTCACGCGCATTAAGGAAACGGCATAAGTAGAGGCACATCAGCATGGTGGGCGTCCCCGCACTAGACCACCAGGGTGAGTTGTTACAGTAGCCCCCAGAATTACTTATGTCTACATCCTATAGGCTTCTATTGCAATTCGGTAGGTTCAATCTGGCAAAGTAGGCAGTCGGATAACTTTAAAATTTTGATTCCTGTGATCATCGAATGATCGAATATCCGATCATTCGATCTATTCGATATTCGATGATTGAAGTGGCCAAATTTGCATATCCGATTTCACGAAAAAATTGTACGATCGTAATTCGATCGAACTTCGATCATTTCACGTGAATTTCGTAAATTTGCCCCTTAACTGGGACAACTCAAAAAGAGAGATTTCATACAGCTATACTAACACAGATCTACCACTATGGTAAGAACTAATCTATAGCAAACTTTGAGCTCACATATTCCTGTAAAGAAGAGAAATCATAGGGGCAGATTCACTAAGATCCGAAAATTCGCCAGCGTAGGCTTCACTAGCTTTCGCCACACTTCGTCAGGCAAATTTTAGCCAGCGCTAAGCAAATCCACTAAAGTGCGAATTTACGCTCAGGTCGGCGAATGGTAGCGTAGTTGTGCTAGTTTTACTTCGCTAGGCAGAGCGCTGTTACACTAGCGAAGCCTAATTTGCATACGGCGGGAACATTAACTTAGAAGTATATGTTACAGCCACTACATTCCACTACACAAGCCCAGGAAACCTTTAATAAATTATATAAAGTTGTCCTATTGCCCTACATGTGCCCCCTGTATAGTTGAGTTGCCATATGTTAGGGAATGTAGGGGGGAAGAAGGGTAAAATTATCAATCTTTTTCAGACTATCACCCTCCTATGCTAAAATACGCTAGCGTTTTTTTGGACTTTTGTTGACATTTTTTTTCAACCTCCTATACAGGAAGTATATCTCACAACAGAATACAGGCAGGATCATACCATGAGGGCAGTGTTATGTTCAGATTTAAGTGGCAGGAAAAACTGGCAAGAAAAAAAAAACCTAGGACAAAAACAAGAAAAGGCAAGACAAAGAATAACAAGTTATTCAGCAGAAAGGTAATCCAACTTTCATTTCTCCTCCCTGGCTATCTCCTATAAGGAAGGCAGCGAGGAGAAATCAAGCACCGAATGATGGATCGCCTGATCGCCTTTTCTGAAAAGAAGTGCAAGCGGAGTATTGGTAAGTTGTTTCTTAATAAAAGCTTTGCGATTTTAAAGTTTAATTTGTGTTGGTGATTACTTTCTATATATACTAACATATTTTTTTTTTAAAAAAAACATGTTTGCTATTACTGCTCCTTTAATAAAGAAGCAATTAAACATTGTCTTACAGCCAGACCCTAACACAAACTCTCCCAGTCTAAGGCACATCATTTTAGTCAGTATTTAATACATTTAAATACTTCAGCAAAATCTAAAAATCCCCAAACATCTCTTTCCTAGATCCAGTATCTCAGTCCCAGCTAAATGAAGATAATTAGGTGGACATTCATTTGTCCATGCTGACTCACTGGTTTCAATTTGCTATTTAGAAATCAATAGTGTCTTCTAGAATGCTTTCAGAAATATGTAAGTTGCAAAGACCTCATATCACCTATAATTCTAAATACTTTCATCAGATCATTAAAGGGGTTGTTCACC
>CM044431.1:129952269-129962484 GCA_024363595.1 Xenopus borealis
TCTGGATGAAAAACACAAAAATCTTCTTTTGATGCTTTAATTTACATTAACTAAGAAAACCACTGGAAAAGGCAATTTAAAAGTCCCTTTTTGATAAAGGGTACTGTATGTGCTCCCTCCATGTGACTTTTTATCAAAAGTGTGGTGTTGTTTTTTCAGTTATGTTTTTCCAAGGGTATGAATCCTCAAAAAATGTCACCCATTCATCATCATATTTTTCAATAAACAGTCACAGTAAGTCTTTTTTTAAACAAGTCACACTTTTTAGGTGAAAGAAAATAAAAATCATACATGGATCTCAGTAGCAATTTATACAATATTCTACTCCAGGCTGATCATAGCAATCAAAGTAGAAGTTGTGATTTGGATGACCATGATCTCATATACATGGTTTGATGTTGGGCAGAGAAATGCAAACTGGACCGCCAAATATAATAATAATAATGTAATAAGCATCAAATGTTTCAACCTTTTCTAGCAACCATCAGCAACAGTTTTTTATTAAATGCATGACTAGTAAATGCTAACTGCTGATTGGTTGCTTTGTGACTTTTATTACATTACCCAGTGAGTGACTTTCTCCTGTGTCACAGTATGAACATTTAGGGGCAGATTTATTAAGGTTGTTCTTTCCCCGAAAATAGGTTTTCTGGGAAATTTTTGGGTTAAAAAACTTTACCATGAATGTTCGAAATGTATTATACCCCGACCCTGGAAATAACTAGAGTAAATATACCAGCTAAAA
The DNA here is from genome assembly GCA_024363595.1 of Xenopus borealis. Taxonomy (NCBI): domain Eukaryota; kingdom Metazoa; phylum Chordata; class Amphibia; order Anura; family Pipidae; genus Xenopus; species Xenopus borealis. The sequence continues at coordinate 129,953,015 of CM044431.1, forward strand.
CCGGACGAGGTTCTGTAGACGTCAATGTCAGAGGTCCCTTGAACCATTGAACAGCCTGCTTGATGGTCAAGGTTTTTTGTTGTCGGAGGGTTTTGGCCAAAAACTCAAATTATTCCAGCGATTTCAGTTTCTTTTTGTTCACAAATGGTAACACAAAAGTAATGCTATACTTGAACCACAGGTATGAGCACCATTGTATACATGCATTGAACCCCAACAACAACATTTGTAGAAGAGTAAATTGTTGTGAGGACCATGCAGCTCCACAGGATTTAGCAACAGCTGATAATAATCCTGGATTATTTTAAGCCTGAATTCCTTTTCGCATTAAATGGTATATTGAAATAAGGTCTCAAAATGTCCCAGAGTGGATCATTCATTAACAACTTCACAACATGGGTTTGGATGATTTCTCTGTGAAGATGAGATAACATGAGCAGAGCTTCTCTGTTATCTGCTAAGTACATGTGCCTTTTCTCCTTTTTTTAGCTTGAATGGCTGCCCCATGGCCACAGAGCAGCTTCTTTATATAACCAATAGCAGTGTTTCTGAAGCAAACACAGATTTTTTACCAATGCAGGGAAACAATACATTTCATTTTAATTACTTTAAAACATCTTTAATTTTTGATGTCCCTGTTCCTTTAATAAACAGAAAACAACATGTGGCTACTTAGGTAGAATGTCAATTGTATGCATCAGAAAGCTTGGATTTTCAGTGAAAAGATGCTGTAAGTCTGAAATGGACTATTAAATATCCAAGAACTAAGCGTATTTTATGTGCAAGTATAGAAACCCTACAAATTACATTTCATATTCTACAAACGCATGCAGTGGTTTCTTGAGTGTTGGGCACACAGCATCCTAGTGCTTTACCTCAAACTCATGTTAATGAAGGGAACCATCCTTCCAATATCAAAGAGTTTCCTTATATGAAATACAGACTGCAGGTTATTGCTGGAATCGATAACGTCTTGAGACATGCATTTAGGTCCATTTCAATTACCTATTGCTTTTGTCTTGGGCTAGACTTCAGAAATGGTAATGTAAAATTGATGCCTTAGGTGTTCATATGATGACATACCAAACAAAGTTAGGTCACATGAACCAATTAACAGACAGAGTTTTGTCTTTTGCTACCACAATTATTAGATAGATTATTTAATATGCCACTTAATATGATATAAACTACCTGTTGCTCAAGTATTCGTTTTGGGTGTATAGTTTTCCTTTAAAGGAGAAGTACGACCCCAGGTCTAAGTTCTACTGGGGGTTAGAAGGCCCTTTTATAATATGCAGTTAATAGGGCTATGATCAAATCAGCTACCCTTTGAACTTCACAGAGTCTCATACACTATAAAAGAATGATGTTAACCAATATTGAAACTCTCATAGGGAGAGTTTGTCAAGATTCTTTCCATACATACAGGAAGCCCAAAATATTACAACCAGAATGCTCATACATTTAAGAAAGGAAAACCTTTAAAAATACATATCATTGTGTATTACAATGGAAACCTGCACTAAGCATTTCTCAAGCTGTCATCTATTAAAGGTGAGGTATGGACACCCCAATCGCTATACTGTGGCTGTGATGTAAAAACTGCATATTAATCTACATTTCTTTAAATAAACATCTCAGCTTTAATTGCTGAGTGGTTGCTTATTGTCACTGGAACCTGCTGAATCTGCACATATTACCACATAAAGAAATTACTGTATATTCTTTGTAGGTTATCTGTTATGTTATCTATTATGTATTTAAAGACTATTTCGTCTTCTGACATTGTTGCTTATGAGCATAACTCTCATAAACAGAAGAGGCATAAGTTGTTTACATTTTAAACCTTTATTAATGTATGGGTCAGATAGAAATTTTGAAATTGCACAAGTAAATGCAGGGGTCCTAGGAGGCCTTGAAATAATATTCCAAAAGATATTATGAATTTTTACTAGAAAGAGTAAACTGTTTTGAGGATTCCTCAGGGTCTGCTGATAACGGTAAAACAGAATACCCCAACATTTATTTTACATTAATAGATAAAATCCATAACGTTCATTAGAAAGGGAAAAAATGTTAGTAGACATAGTTTCAGATGGTGCTAAAACAGAAAAGTCAACTAACTCCAAGTCATTGAGGTGATATAGTCCAGTCCTGGATTTAATAAAAACTCAATTCATCTGAATATTCTGAATGGTAATACAATAAGCCCTAAAATACATGGAGTGGATAATTATCATCCTAATAACATGAAGGGTTGCCACCTTTTGTGGAAAACAATACGGGTCTTCCTATATATTTATATTTTTCCCCTTTTAATAACATTGGGATCAACCATAATTTTTACCGGCAAGGTGGCAACCCTAATGACATGGGGGTTAGGCGGCATATCTTCTAGAGTGCAGCCCCTACACTTTATGTACATTGGAGATGAAATTGTTATTCTTGAAATAATCCATATTTAAGAAAAATGGCTAATAATACACGTATTTACATTTTTTGAAAGTGATATGAAAACATCTCGTTAGGAATGACTTGGTTTGTACTTGGTGGCCTCTGCAGCTATTTGCAAAATAACTGTTCCATATGACCAGGTTATGTCTCAGGGGAAGACTTCAAAATACTTATCAGATTCTGAGAAAAGACATTTAAGCAACAAAAAAACCCAGAAAGCATGGAGGTAAAAATGCATCTTGTAAACGAGGGGTTGCTGTCTGCTCTTGCAACAACCAGTGGGAGGTGTTTGTTCTGGAAAAGCAGTGTTGACTGTGGCCATGGATAGAAAGTAATCATGAGAGCTTAGCATGTTTCTTTTCGTGCAGAGCTGAGGAAATCATGGTGGAACCTCGCTGAACGGTTGTCACACGAGATTCTCTCAGAACCTATGACCATTGGATTGTGAAGGCAACAGCTTTCCACGAGAAGCTCTGTCTTCCCTCACTTGCTCCACCTCCTGTTATTGTTCAAGAGGGGTCAGGTTGCGTGCCTCAGACTGAACTTTGGGCACTTTAGTCTTAATCACCTTGTCCACCACTAGTTAGAGCACGGCCCACGCTTCTCCTGGTTGCCCAGGCTGAGGCTTTGTGTGGTGGAGTTGGTGGTGGCTCCTAGAGCATATGGGCTTCCTATTGTATGGCTGCACGTTGCTGCAGATATAAAGGCTTCGCGCACCCCCTGGTGCTCTCGCGTTCTGTGTGGTAGGAGATTGTCCTCTCTCGCTCTCTCCCTCTCCCTTCTGGTTGCTCATTATTCAGAGAGGGAGAGACAGACACACACATACTCAGTGAGAGAGACGGATCTTTCAGGTCATCTGCAGCTGCAGAGCAGCAGCAGCCAGTGAAGGAGAAAGAGGAGGAGAAAAAAAAGCAGGGAAGATGGCGATCCTCCATTGCTGAGACCTGGCAAGAGCACGAGTCAACAAACAACTTAAGACAGAAAAGACACCATCTCCACTGCGCGTTACTACAAGGCGACGGTACGCTAAACCCTAGCGACTACACAACTACTGGAACTAGGGAAGGCGAGAGCGGAGGTGTGGACAGAAGGAGCAGGACGAGGAAGAGGCTGGAGGAGCTGCAGCGTCCCGGGCACTAGACTGTAAGTTCTCGCATTGGACTCTCCTACGCTAATGGCCATTGTTCACTCGTTGTTTTACGGTCTCCCGGTCTGATCTCTTCGCTGGCTGCGAAAAGTCCTATGGTTGGCGTTAAACCGGGGTCAATTATTACTGTTGAGTGGAGGGGTGGGAAGACTCTCATGAGCGTTTTGCTGTCTGGAGAAGAAAGGAGGTGGTGGTGGATATGGTAGGAGGAGGAGAAGGGCGGCTAATTAATGAATCCATTAATTGACCCCCTTCGTCAACCCAAACACCCCCAAGTGGTGGAGATTAAAAGGAACCGGAGGATTAAATACATTATAAAAGGTGGGGGAAGCGACAGGCAATGTTTGCATGCACTTGCTTGTGAGGAGTTTGAGCAGAAGCGGGGGTGAGACCAATACCCGCACAGGGGGAGGAATTATAACATTGCTCAGCTCGGTGGCTGCACGACCAAAGCAATAGGGTGACCTCTTTCTATCATTTTTGTACTCAAACCCCCTCCCCAGTTTGAGAAGTCTCCTGTCACCCCCCCCCCTCCTCCCTCATGAGCTGAGATGACATGGAAGGTTGAATTCTGGGTCGGAATCTCTTGTCTGGGAGGGAAAGGAGGAGGGGGAAGTTGTCGCTTAGCTCCAGGCTGGTATTTCTGTAGGGCTTGCCTGGAGGAGGAGAACATATTCTACTCCCTGTGGTTTTAACTGAAATTAGAAGCATAAATGTAGCCAATGACACTTCCTGCCCACTTTCATTTGGCTTCATAAAGAGCATGCCCACATGGTCAGAGTCCAAAGAAGTCCCTGCTCTGCCCTTTGCTCTCATTGGCTGTGTCATTATCTCCCTGTCCTCCATTTTCAGGCTGTCTGGGTTGGTTTGTGTCCAGACTCCAAAACACAAAGCTACTTTAGCATGCTCCCTAAACAATCTTCCTCTGGTAACATTCCTCTCTTCTTTGTAGCTTACTGTATTTAGCTCAACAGCAGCATGAGGCTAGACAACAGAGGTGTTTTTCTTGTCTGTTTGAGAAGAGCCTTCAAGCTGGGGGTTTCCTTCAGCTTTTTTTTTTTCTTCTCTGCGTGGTTTCAGTAGACTGAATTTATGTTTTAAGAGGAAGTGGCTACAGTAGTTGTTGCAGAATGCTGTTGTCTGAGTCAGGTAAGCCATGTCATGCTGTAGCTCCACCAGAAAATGGAGGAGAGCAGGATCTGAAGTAGACAAAATGAGGTGGTGACAAACGGCAGTATCATGAATCTTTAGCATCCTAGTGGCTTGACTAGAATATTACTTCTACATAGACCTTCTTTTAAATGTACCCAAAGCTAGAAGATTGTTTAGGAACATTTTGGAAGTCAGCAGCTTATTTTTTTTAATTTTTTATGATGCATTCAGATTCTTCTTGGTGATCACCATCAAACTTCTTATCTGTACTAAACGAGATGTTTGCAAGCTGTAATGAGTGGTTATCAATGTTAAGGGTAATGTTGAACGTGTGCAGTGAGCAAGAAATGAGATGTTTGACCAGGTGATATACATAAATTTGTATATTTCTATATGTATGTTCTTCAGTTCTTCAGAACATGATGATTCTGCAGTAAAATGTTACCAAAAAATGCAGAGTGCATTTTACAATAAAGTTGATTCAAGGTATAGATATGAACATGAATCCAATATAAATGCAGATTGGGAACATCCACAGGTTTCTTATAAGACATATTTTTCCTCAAATTCTACTTCCTTGGTTCCTTTGAATTATGAGCATGACCTTTAACTGTCAGCTAGGTAAGAATGCCATTGATAAGCCGTGGTCCTTTTCATTTCAGGATGTAACAATACCTTTCAATATTGGATTTCAGTGAAATGTGATTCAGATAGCATAGTCAATTCCAGATGGACATTCTCCTTCCTATATTCACTTCTATGAGATAATACTGGGCCATTATAAATGTTAAATTTAAGCTATTGTTAAATCCATCAAATAAATATTGCTAATTTGATTGTTTGTTGACCATGCACAAATAATCAGTCAAGCTAGCCTATTATCCATTATAGGCCACAAACACCTTTAAAGGGAGGGAGGATGCCACCTGTAATTAAGTGAAATCAACTAGTTTTTGAAGAAGTAGACATAAAGTTAAATTTTGAGAGTAAACCAGAAAATTAAATTGAGAAAAGGTTTCTGTAGAAAAAAAAAAATCAGTAGCCATTGACATGGTGTGCTCCACTCAGAGGAACAAACCACATGGACCAATACCTCTTCTTTTGGAACTCTCCAAATCAATCTACTTCTTCTTGATGTTATCTATAGTATGAAGACATTGAGGCTGTGAGGGAAATGTATTGAGAATGACAGATGAAATATATAAAATTTAAGTATAGAATTTGGTGCACTTGATAAATTATTATATAATCTGTTTACTACATATTTACAAATTTGAAAAGTATTGATAGTGTGGCAGTAGAAACTATATTGGTTTAACAGGCTACTTGTTTATTGAGTCAGCCATGACATTTGATCAGGACAGCTGCTTTAAATACCTGTGTTGTATTTACAGGTGGGTTGTTTGGTGACTAGAGATTGCCTTTTCTGTTTTCAACCAAAATGTCATAAATATCCTCACATAAGTTAATAATTATATTTGAGGATTTAAGATCACAGTTCTAAACCCTGAAGTGTTACCTTTAAAGCAATAGCGCACAAAACAAATTAAATACCAATAAAGGGCACCTCTATCCCCCCTACCGCATATCTTTGAGCATCTGTTGCACTTCAGGTATAGGTGGGATGATAGGCATTGTCCTACAACATTTGGAGTACTAAAGGTTTCCAATTCACAAGCTGTTCTTTGGATGTTGACCCCCTGTAGTGAGCAGCTCTTGAACAACTTGAAATTTTTTTTTTAAAGATGGTCCAGTTGGAATAGCCATCAAGTTATCCATCTGATTCAATATTTCCCTAGTGGTTGAAAGATTTGCTTCTGATTTGGGATTTGGGATCCAAACATAAAGACCATATTTCAAATTCAAGCTTTTTCTGATCCTGGGAAGTCCCTTTCTTTTCTAATTTGGCCAGTGTAGTCTTATACATTTACTAAACTAAGGTTTAGAATCCCCCCTCCATATTCTTTTAAAGGGGACCCGTCACCCCAAAAAAATATTCAATCATATTTTATCACATTACTCAAGCAAAATGAACATTACTTACACTATATAAATTATTTTAATCTGGTTTTCTTCAGTCTGGGAAATCATAATTATAGCAAGCAGGCAGAAGCCATTTTGTGGACACTGTTATTAAGGCAAGCCTTGCATCATTTCAAAATCCTATTTGTGCAGCAGAATGGGGGACCTGATGTCTATCCCCATGTCCTGGCTACACAATTAAATGGTTAAGAGAACTGGGGGAATGTGTGGGGAGCAGTGGCATCTGGGAAGTGCTGAATGGAAAGTGAAAGTAATTGTCTGCCCCGCCTATATGCCTAAGGTATAGAGGAGTGGCAGACAATATTTGATTGACAGCTGAGATTTTTAAATGAGCTTAAAACAGCTATGCATGCTTTAATAAACATTTGAAATTGGATTCCATGTTTAATTTGAAAAGGACTTTTATTTTACAGATTTTTGTGTCTGGGTGACGGGTCCACTTTAATGTCTCATTTTGCCCTGTTTAGCTTAAAATGGCAAAAACATAGATTTTTCGTAACAAGCCTTACTCGTTCACCTCATGTTGAACAAGGGAATATGCCACCCTTTAAGCTGGCCATAAACACCAAAACATTGTCATATACTGTTGTCGGCTGAATTGTCCTAACATTAATTGGTACTATGAAAGATGATTCATTAACATGAAGGTCACCATCTTACAAATAAAGTTTTTATAGAAGATTACTCAACAGATGGATCATGCATGCAAAAACTGCAGTCTAATGTTTGGTTAGGATATCATTGTCTTGAAATATCTTAATGTTGGTTGTATACTTGTATGAATGTACATTTTAAATATATCTTGCTGTTGTATACAGGTAATTGTACATTAAAATGCACAGATATTGTTGAACAAAGGGACAAAGCCTGTTGGAACACATAAATAACCAACATCCATGGTATGATAACTGTGTAGATCATTTGTACAACACAAAGATTGTTGTTCAAATCACAGTGTCTAGCTATGTATGGCTAGTCATCCCCAAAAGATGACTGCTCTTTTTGCAGTTGCAGTGGTGCATTGACTTGGATGGTAATTAAAGTGTATTTGGGCGTGAGAATAAAGGAAAATGTATTTCTCCTCTTGGAATTCCTACTTAAGCAAATGAAGGATTGTTGAACTTTGGTATTTGCAGGAAATAGACATGTTGTGACATGCATTAGGTTACTATAGCACATAAAAGAGGGGCAAATTTGCTGTAATTGGTGCTGACTAAAGCCACTGTGGCAAGAATTGCATCTTGATAATGTGGCATCAGTTCTTATTGAAATTCAGTTGCTGGTGTAAGTTTTGAAAATAAAAAATTAGACCCCCTCATTACTAAGTATGGACACTCCTAGGGGCATATTTACTAAATTCACATGAAGGGTTCGAAATTCGATCGAATTTTCCAAAAGATTCGAATTTGAATTTCGGAATGCTTTTGAAGACTACTTCTGAAAATTCGATCAAATAGAAAAATTCAAATAAAAATCTATTCGAATATTCGACAGTCCAATTACTTACCCTTTAAATTTTTATTCGACTGCCTAGTTGGCCAGATCAAAGCTACCGAATTGGTTTCATTATTTTCGATCGAATAAAAAAATTAGATTTAATGGTTAAAATCGTTCAATTTGAACAATTTTATTGATTGAATAATTTCTATTCGATGGTTCGACCAATCGAATTGCGGTAAAATCCTTAGAATTAAGCTGGCCATAGACGTAACAATTACGATCTTTCTTGGAAAAGATCTTTCCAAGAAAGATCGTTCGTTTCAACACACACGTGTAGAGCTGAATCGTCAAATATACAGGTAGAAACAATAGAATTCTACTTGTATCTGACGATTCAGCACTAACTGGGCGATGTTAAGGGTGCTTTCAAAGGCATCTGATCAAAATTTTCCGTCCAGCCCGATCAGCCAGCTGACCGATATCTTAATCTTCTGATGATATCGGTTGGCTCATTTCCCACCATACATGCACCGAATATCGTACGAAAATTTGTTTCGTACGATATTATCTGTGCGTCTATAGCCACCTTTACCCTTAGTAAATCTGCCCCTAAAGGTAGCAATATACTAGGACGATAAAAGCGGCCCTCCGGCGGCTTTCCCGATCGATATCTGGCCGAAAGTCGGCCCGATTTTTTTAATATGTTATAGTGGCTTTTGTACTTGTTTGAGGAGCCACATCACTAAATTAGTAGTAGACCAGGAGGCCACACACATTTTCAGGTGAGAGCCACTAGACAAGCATTTGCTTGCTGAAAATTTTTGTATTCAACATCTTAATGTAAGTATTTGTTCTTAGTGATATGTCCTTGTCATCTTTTTATTGTAGTGTTGCATCTGCACTTTGGTGGAAAATCTGAAAAGTTTGATTTTACTACTGTTGGACAACCAGCCAACTTACCAAAAGCCTTTGCAATTTAGTTGCTCAGCATGGGCTATAAAAGTGAAAGGGTTGAAGTTAGGAGATATTTGATTGGTTTGGTTTGGATTATCTCGCCATATGCCAAGTTTTACCTAATAATTGTGATGTTGCCAGTAATGTATTCTCATTGTGTTTAACATGTAGCAAGTATCCTTTAAATTTTTTTTTGTAACTTTATTTTTTATTGACAGTTTGTCCATTTGAATAATCGTACAGTATAAAGCTCCCCATAGACGCAATGATATTTCCCTGC
>CM044431.1:129966932-129995555 GCA_024363595.1 Xenopus borealis
TCGTGGTCTCACGATAACTATTGGATCTTTCAAAAATCTTTACGTCTATGCTTTAGAGGCTAAATCTATCCATTGTGTTGGTCATGATCAAACTTTCGCCTCTAACAGTGATAACATATTTCAAGGTATAGACTGATTTTTAAAGCCCATAAAATGTAAGCCTCCCATGTAATTAACATATTTTATTAATTAGTTTTCTAGTTTATAAGCTGCTGAGTTGAGATTGAGAAGTTAATAAAATATAAAGGGGCATATATCTACATACCACTCTCCTGTAGTAATTTAAAGAAAGTCTGCGTTTGCACCATAAATAGTAACCTGTTAGCAGGTACCATTTATTGGTTACCTGTTTGAAAGACATGAGCTGCTTTGATGCTGTGGTTTAGTTTGCACCTGTTACTACCATACCTCAAATTAATATTGCTGCTCTCCAACCATATTTGGTTGAGCCCGTTTCTTTATGTGGTTGTATGGTGCATTTGCACCACACAGAGACAGCCTTATTAATTGAGTCATTGGATGCATTTAGCAACTAGAGACATGTGGCTAGACCCTAAATTCAGGTTGGCTAATGTCTTTGTAGATGTGCTGACAGAAGTCATTCCGATGAAATCTGTAAGGTGTTTGTTTAAGGACCTCCTATCTCTAGCCCCCAAGATAGTCTGAACTATTAAGTGTCTCTTGTGGCACACAGATATTTATGGGTGCAGTCAAAAGTGTTGTACGATCTGCCTCCCTCTGTGTTTTGTAGGCAGGTGAAGATCAGAAATTGCACCCTCATCTACAGGCAAATATTATGTGGTGGGGTCTATGCATTCCCATGTTATGTCTAACCCATAACACCTAACTCTGGAAGACATTAAGTCTATCTAATAGAGGAATTGGATAGGAAATAACTTTGTTCTCTCGCATCAAAGGATTTAATTTCAGGCAGGGACCTGTATATCTCCCTCAGCCAAGTGCAGAAGTAACGCTAACAATATATATTTTTTGTGGCTTTCTCTGTAATTGACTTTGTTAATTTCCACTAGTCTGGTGTTATCTGGTTGGTAGAACAACATAGATATGGTTTTACTATTAAATGAGCAATAAATCTTTACTGAATACTTGGCAAGCCCTTCAGCTGCAGCATGCAGAGCATTGAAATGAAGTCTTCAGATCTGCAGTGTAAGCAGTTGTCCTAGAACTACTGTGACGCAGGAGATAATTCTGTTGGGCAAGTTACAGCATGGGGGTGGATCTACAATGCAGGATGTATAATGTCAACATGAAGCTTAGGAACTGGCAGCTAGGAGAAAAGCAGCCATTTCATGCCAGAGCAGGAAACTATTATGAAGTTGATTACAGTTCACTTATTTCACCTTAAGATCTGGGAATCTTCTCTATTTGTTTTTTTTATTTTGCTAGTTCAATATGTAATAAATTACAACATTTTTCATAATTCAAATGTACATTTTTTGGGGGTGGAATGTAGCAGAGCAGATAGGCAAGACTATCTTATCAGATTAATGTACTTTAACATATAATGCAGCCATGTAATTATCAGCTATAGATTCAGACCATTTTTTTAGCTTTGTGCTAAGGTTCTTCAAGAAACAAGAGAGGCTGTGTTAAAGAATGGGGACTACGTGGTGTTTTCAAATACAGGATTTAGCAGTGCACCCAAACACCTGACTCCATCTCAAAATAGATTTTTCACAAGGATGTTCTCATGCTTAAATAAACTGTTCTAAAAGCTTGTGGATTGAGTTGCGTTTGACAAAAGCCTGCAATGATCTATCTCTGACTGTCCCTAATACCTGAATGCACAGCCAGTTTTGTTAGTTGTACATCTGAACAATTCCTTAATATTACACAGTAGGCTTTTATTGACAAGAAACCCAACCAAGTTAGTTTTGCCAAGACCTAGTCCAGAGTCCTTGCGTATGATAATCTAAATTTGCTGGAAAATTACCCAATCAAAGATAAACTTTTTTTTCTCCTTATCATAGTCTTCAAAAAAATTTTTAAAGGAGCATTGCATTATTTTGACCCAAACTTCTTTTCCTAAGGTCTTAACTTTACATGTTGGACCTGTGTGAGAAATTCTGCTGTCAGTTGTAGTTTATCAGATTACCCTTTTATTAGAATTTTACTTTTACAAGTGTCTTGCTTTGGGTAATGTGTATACATAAAGATCAACATAGTTTACAGTAGAGCCCCCCCCATTTTATGTTTTTTTTAGGAAGGCCTCCATGATTATAAATATAGTAATATTTCCTTGTAGAAAATAATCAAAATCAAGAAAAGAAAATAGTAACGAGGCACTTATTTTATTTGTACATCAATTATTCAAAAACTCATTCCCTGACTAAAAAAAGTTAAACACTGGTATAGGGAAATAATTACCCAAGCATAGATTTAGGGTATCTCTCTACAGAGACAATATAAAAGCCCAAGAAGATGTACCTGGTGTGAAGTAACTTTCTGACTGACCATGCCATAGTGATGCACACCACCACCTTGCCTGTGAGGTCACAGTCACTCCTGGTGTTTTGCAATGGTTTTGTTAACTAAACTGCAGGATTAGCAAATATATATATATATATATATTATATGTGTATATATTTTTTTAATATTTAATTCCATAGAAAAAGTTAAAGAATAAATGTACACTGGCTTTTAATATCTTCTAGGTTTAAATAATATGAGTGGTCTACTTATTTATGAATGCTTTCTCTTTCTTATAGATTCTCCTGATAAATCATTTCCTTCTTATACCATTCTGAAAGTTTAACATTTTTAAACATCATTATCTGACATATTTAAGCTAAAAATTCATGAGAGCTGGACCTTCCAACCCAATTGAAGGACATATTCTGAGGAGTAGCACATTAAATAAGGTTTTGAAGGATATGCTCCGTAAAGCAATTTCCTGTTATTTGGTTTATGGCTGTATTACTGCTATTGCCATATGCTTCCTGTAACAAACAGTAGGAGTTCAAGAATGAATTGGATTACTATATCAGGCATGCCTTTCTCAGTTAAATTTGTTAGCCACTAAGTATTGTTAATAACCATTGTAGTAATTGTTGCCATTTCATTAAGCATTTATATAAATTTAGGGATGCACCACATCAACAATGTTTTGGTTCTTCTGAATACAATGTCACTTCATACTATGGGCCACATTATCTGGAAGAGGGGTTCTTATATTGATATTAAAACAACATATGTATATCATGCAGAAAAGTTGATACCTTTTGAGCTTTTGTGTTGCCAAATACATTTAAAGGGATCCTGTCATGGAAAAAAATTTGCATCAGTTAATAGTGCTGTCCCAGAAGAATTCTGCACTGAAATCCATTTCTCAAAAGAGCAAACAGATTTTTTTACATTTCATTTTGAAATCTGACATGGGGCTAGACATTTTGTCCATTTCCCAGCTGCCCCAAGTCATGAGACTTGTGCTCTGATAAACTTCAATCATTCTTTACTGCTGTACTGCAAGTTGGAGTGATATCACCCCCTCCCCTTTTCCCCTCTAGCAGCCTAACAAAAGAACAATGAGAAGGTAACCAGATAACAGCTCCCTAACACAAGATAACAGCTGCCTGATAGATCTAAGTACAGCACTCAATAGTAAAACCCATGTCCCACTGCGTACTATTCAGTCACATTGAGAAGGAAAAACAACAACCTGCCAGAAAGCAGTTCCCTCCTACCGTGCTGGCACAAGTCACATGACCAGGGGCAGCTGGGAAATGACAAAATGGCTAGCCTCATGTCAGATTTCAAAACTGAATATAAAAAAAATCTGTTTTTTCTTTTGAGAAATGGATTTCAGTGCAGAATTCTACTGGAGTAGCACTATAAACTGATGCGTTTAAAAAAAAAAAATGTTTTCCCATGACAGTTTCCCTTTAAGAATACCATGTATGCCAAGGAAATTCTACTAATGGAGCCTTGACCAAATGAAATTGAACCATCAAATTAAAGCACTAGACTGAAATTAATTTTGAACATATTTGGCCGGATTCAATTGTGAGAAAAAAATTGTCTCGTGAAAACTCATGCACAAGATTCAATTCAGGTGCAATTGAATTTAGAAAAACTTCTCACTGTTTATCATGTGAAAACTATATTAAAGTCTATGGGGAAAAAACTGGAACTGAATTTGGAGAACTTTTTTTCCTCCTCATATTGAATCTCATCTGTGAATTTTCATGTTTATAAACCTTGAGAACTTTTTCTTAATGAATTGAATCTGGCCATTATGAGACCAGAGTTATTGGACAAAACATTTGCTCTTGGAAGAGCTGAAGGGAAATGAGAAAGTAGATGACCAACAGCAAGCTGAATGGATTAGTTCACAACTATGAAAATGCTACCTAGAAGCTGAAGATCAGAAAACAGGACAATATCCATGTCTAAATTCACTTGCTTTATTATAAAATATACATTCAAACCACTTATTTGTTTCTTGATAACATAATTTGTCTTCCAGATTGATTATTTCTGAATAATTCTGCTTCTCTTCAGAAAAATGGCTTCTCTTCATAACTTTGGTTTACACCAGAAAACCAAAGCAAAATAATGTTAAGGCTGTAATTTAAATCGGGGAAGTATTGCCATGATAAGCTGCAAAAAGGTGTATAGGTTTATGCAGTTCACAAAGTCCTAGAATTTAACTGCAGCAGATTTGTGAAAATAAAATATAGAATGTTTTTGTAATTATTATTAACTTAAACTTGTTGGGAAACAAGGTCTTAAAATTATAAGATGCTAATGTAACCTCACACAAACTTGCAAAATGACAATTGAAAAATCGATGAAGAATGGTATGGTGGCTCTTCTGTAAAATTTAATTTCTTCTTCTCTTGTCTGTATCTTTAATTGTGTCAAACTTCCTCATCCCTCCACTCTTTAGTTTCCCTTCTTCACATTTAGCTCATAAGCCACTTCCCTCTTTGTACAGTAGAGATTAATTATTTATTTAATAAAAATTGGACAGTTCTACAGTGTTATTCTGTTTAAAATTCTGAAGTCACACCAAGGTGGCTGTGAAGCACATGGGCAGGTTAAAGCCATACTGCATTGAAGGCCTCCAAGTGAACTTTCCTATATACACAAATTGTCCATGAATTCCACATCTGTGTATTCCTAATTATATAGAGGGGATCTACCATGTTGTCTTCTTGTTCAAGGTGTACAACATAAGCAGTTATAGCAGCATCACCTTTACCACTAGTAGGGGTCTTGGGAGAATTTATCAACTTGCACCCCTTATCTTTAATATTATGTGAACAGAATAAAAGGTCCAGTGTATAAAAAAAAGTTCCCCTTAAACAAGATTTATTGTATTTCTAGCAACAGTATGTTTTAATTCTTTGTTATACTGAACTTACTATACCAGTCAAAGGTTCGGCAGCTCTATAACAGAAAAGATCCACAGGTGTCAACAGCAGCTCCCTATTTTCTTAGTTAGGCTGATGTAGTGGTCAAATGAGAAAATAGCTGATTCTTGCTTTTAATTATCTATACTGACATTAGGCATTTTGCATTTTTACCCAGAAATGAAGGGGCATGTAGAAATATTTGCAAAAAGTTTTTTTGTTTAACATTTGCATGAAGAATTGTGAATCTTAATCATGTGATTATATGTAGTTCCCCTTTTAACCAGTCATGTCATGATATGGAAGATATTCTATGCATGTTTAAAACAGTGAATGGTAAGGTAATATCAATGATCTGCCTGAAAGGTTTCTGTTGTTTTCACCATTCTAGTAATGGTGTAGCATTCTTGTCACTTGATGTCCATCAAGTAACTTTCTTTTGTAAGTGGGATATAAATGAGGAATGTTGCTGAAATTTCTTCAAAGTTGCCTTAAGTCTTGTGCAGCTTGGTCAGGAATCTTCCTATAACAGAGTGCATTATACAAAGTTCTGTGTGCTTTTATTTATACTGCAGAGAGGGCTATATCTTCCATGCAACAAAACCTTTAGTGCAGTGTCGGACTGGGACACCAGGGGCCCACCCAAAAACCTTAGACCAGGGGCCCACCATAAAACCTTAGACCACTCTCAGTACTAATATTCTTCATCTCCTCACTCAACCTCTATTCTCCTAGTTTGTTTTCTTTACATACTACAATCAATTATTCCATCTCTTTAACCTCTTTGTTCTCATAGAAATAGGGAATGGCCATGAAATAGGCCAAAAGTTTAGCAGCATGAGGGCCCACTGACACCTTGGCCCACCGGGAGTTTTCCTGGTATTCTGGTGGGCCAGTCCAACACTGCTTTAGTGAAGGGAACAGGAATTTGCAGAAATCTTTAAAGTGATTAGGGATGCACCAAATCCACTACAGTAGAACCCCCATTTGACATCCCCTGATTTTAAGTTTTCCCTAATTTTACAATTTGTTTTGTGGTCCCACCTATATATTATGCATAATACATTTCCCTGATTTTACATTTTCCTGGATTTTACAAAAAGGCTGAATCCCTAACCAAATCTTGGATTCAGTGCATCCATAAAAGCGATTCACTTCCACCTGAAAACTCTGACTTCTGCATAGGTGCTTAATGCAGGACCAGATGTCCATGGGATTACATTTTGATTTGGAATAATCATTAAAAATACAGTACATACAGTACATATAGGTATGGTGATGACACTTCTGCATCATTTAGAATTTTCTGTCCATATCCATTTAACTGACCATTGTAGAGGAGGTATTGTGGATGGTTGAATTTGCCAAAATTAGTAGTTTTTAACAATTCGAGAATATATTGCAGATGTTTGGAGAAAGTAAAGGGAATGTAAAGGCAAAAAAATAAAATCCCATTTTTATTATCTTTAATGAAAAATCTATCTCCAATATTCTTCAATTAAAAAACGTCTAACGTTTTGCAGTGAAATTCTCCCTTTATTTACTGCTGGGGGCCTTACTTACCATAACGCAAGAAGCTTTGTCTGTTTCCTTGTAAAACAGCCATTACAGTTTAGATATTTGTATCCGCAGACCCAGTGCAATCTGTAGGTTCGGATTATTAATCTGTCTTGCTGTACTGAGATCCAAGTTGATCCAGGGACTAGTCCAATTGCCTTTTTGGAGTCAGGGTGGAATTTTTTCCTCCTCTGAGGAGAGGCTTCGGATGGGGTTTTTTTTTTTTTGCCTTCCTCTGGATCAACTAGCAGTTAGGCAGTTAAAATGGAAAAAAAAAAGTTAAAAAGGTTGAACTTGATGGAAGTGGGTGTTTTTTCAGCCTAACTTACTATGTTACTATGTATGTTACTGGCTTCTATGGCAGATATTGTTTGACTTGTGTTGTTTTGATCATTTATGACAATCCCTAAGCTTAACCTCCCAACTGAAACCCAGACTACACTGAGCATGTGTGGAGTCTTGATATTGCAGAGATGGCCCCTGTGCCAACTTTGAAAGCATAAATCATTTGTCTTCTGGTGCTATAAGTTTGTTTAGTGTAAAAAATATAGCATTTCTAACATTATTCTATTTTAGACTTGCCCTTTAAAGCAGTGTTTCCCTACATTTTGAGCTGACTCTTAGTTGTGGTGGGTGGTAGCATGTTTGCAGCTCTGATGCCTCAGCCAAAGGTTGGTCTCAATGGGTGGGCATCAATCAAATAAGTGTAACCACTGGAATATAGCATATCTTATGATTGGAGATAATGGATTAGAATGGGCGAAACAAGGGCATTGTATTTGGTTTGTGGTTATTTACAAATTACATGATTATTAGGGGGTTAGAATGTATTGGTCCGCAAAATGCAGGTATGTTGACTAAAGTTAGGAGGAGTTTAAATATTTTAGTGAAGTTCTCATCAGTTTCCTTAAAATTGTATTATGATCAAGTTGAATATCTGTTCTTTGAATGGTCTTTCTGTGACTACTGGCATGTCATTTTGAAAGCCCTGTTAAATCTAAACAACCATATTGCAAATTTGCTTAGAATTTAGAAAATGTGCTTCCGTTTAATACATACAGTAGGTAACTGTAAAAGCTAGTAGCTCATAGTATGTCTCAAGATGTTATAACAGAACATCAAACAAGTTTTGGTTTCAGTGACTATGACACACAAGACGGTGGCTATCTTCAAAGGAAAAAGGCCCTTGTGCACATAAAAGCAATGTTGATTGCCCAGTAGTTCCATAAATATAGGTTTTTACATAATACCCATATGCATTGTGTTTATGCAAATAGATTTAACATTTATATGATATATTATGTAGTTATTAAACATATTTCCCATAAGTATTGGTAACAGCTCATAGGTACCATTTCATAGTTTGTCTCTACCAAAAGTAATAAATTACAGGAAACCAGCTTATATTGGTTTTAACAGTAGCAGCTTGCTACAAGAAAGCCACATCCTTTTCTTGCAAGACCTGCTAATTAAAACTGGACATATCTATTCCTTGTGAAAGTCCACATAATTTTTTTTCTTCTGCTGTTGTTGATTTAAGTTTTTTTCTTCTTTTATGTAACCGTATCATCATTTTTTGGCATCCATAATGTTTTAATCTGTCCCTCTTTACAAAAATAAATTTACAGTTAATTCTTGAGTACAGTACATCAAAAAGTAAGATGTTTTGTTATCTATAACTTGCCTTTTAGGCTTTTTTCATCAACACAGAACCTGCCACTCTGATCTATAAAATAACGTAACCACCACATTTTGATACCAATCTAGTCGCAGCAGACTTATTGTTGCATATTTCTGTATTATTTGTTATAGCTTTTTACTTTATTTAAGAAATAAACATTAAATCGTGTTGGTGAGGATTATATATTTATAAACAAGGTTTATGTTTCATTTATCATTTAGATTTAATACTTACCAGGTAAGGACTTGAAAGTTAGTAGGAATTTGTTTGGCAAGTTAGTAGGAATTTATTTGGCTTTTTTTTGCACATTTTAAATGTATTTCCTTGTCTGTGAATTGTTAAATTGAAAATATCTTTCTCTGTAAATTTAGAATATGTATCAATACGTAGCTAAATAAAGGTGTGCAACAAGTGCCTATTCTGAGAGCTAAAAAGAATGAGGGCAAGCTTCCCCAAATGGGGTGTGTTCAAAAAGTATTGCTCAAGACTGATGGAATGTGAAAAGCAATTCCAGAGATTGTATACAGTTCTACAGAACTCTTGATGGTGTGCATGTGTAGAGATGATGAGAGAAGTTTAATTACTACATAGAGTATAGAGTGCAAGGTGTGGTTGGATGAAAACTTGATGGTTACAAATGCTAGATGGAAAAAAGCTGTGTGTTTGCATGCCTGAATTTTTATCACTAAATGGACTACTGCAGCCAAAGTGGAGTGGTAGTGTTGGTGTTACTGGTAAATATTGTGAGCTTGGCAAAAGTAGGTGTAAAGAGTGATGTAGGGGAAAGTACAGTAGAACAAATCTTGCTTTATACAAATGCTTCCCAGAGAGAGAAAACTGTCAATCTGTTTGCCATTTACTTAAACAATGAATATACACAATGACTGCGGCATAAGCTTGTAATAATAGGTGTGTATTGCCTTAAAAAATGGAAGGCCGTATTCCTACCTACGCATGCTAGTTTCCATCATATGTTTAATTTTCAACTTGGAAAAACATTCTTTATTTCTTTAGTTTGTGGCTGGAAAGTACTGTAGATTTCAGACTCGGCAAATAAAAGGCAACCAATGTGTCCATACATTTTTCCAACAAATGTTTTAATGTCTGTACCGAAAATAGCACTGCAGTTCCTGCTCAATATGTTAGCCTATTTCCAGAAGTTGCTCTGAACACATTTCCTCCCTCCCCATCCTGCCATTCATCAAACCTGGTCTCTTCCTTTTCTGAAAGAGCCTACCATTATATTATTTTGCTGGGTATGGATTATCTGTATGATGGACAGAATAGGTGTTTAGCAACAACTAGGTAGAGGCAGGAGAGCCTGCTGTTTTGTGATGGACTCCTCAAAAACACAGTGCCTCAGAAATTAATTTAGAAAATATAGGAGGGAGTACTTTTTTAAAATTGCTTTTACCAATTCTTCATCCTCTGCCTTTGTACTTACCTCAGCTGTCTGTAGATGCTTCCATATACAGTGAAGTTTAGTAGTGCCAGTGGTGGAGCTAGGGACAAACTATGCATGTATGCATGTGGTTTAAAGTGGACCCGTCACCCCAAAAAAATATTCAAAATCATATTTTATCACATTAGTCAAGCAAAATGAACATTAATTACACTATATAAATGATTTTATTCTTGGGTTCTAGCAAGCAGGCAGGAGCCATTTTGTGGACACTTATTAAGGCAAGCCTTGCATCATCTCAGTTTCTTGTTTGAGCACCAGAATGGGGGACCCGATGTCTATCCCCATGTCCTGGCTACACAATTAAATGGTTAAGAGAAGTGGGGGAATGTGTGGAGAGCAGTGACATCTAGGAAGTGCAGAATGGAAAGTGAAAGTAATTATCTGCCCCGCCTCTATGCCTAATATCCTGTTTGGTCCACTCTTTCATCCATTGCATTGAGAACAACCAGTCTTTTTGCTCTTTTGTAGTTGTTGACAGACTGAAAAATTTCAATATGTAAATGTTACTTTGGTGATGGTAAACACAGAAAACTGTAAAAGCTCAATTGTATGATGTAATTTCTACTTGCTCCTGTAAAAGGTCTTAGAAAAACAATTGAAGTTGCACATCTCTACCTACATGTAGACTGTCTAACATGTCTGATTTAGTCTTGGTTTTAGGACACAATAAGACTTTCAGGAATAGGTAGTTTCAGGAATAGTGTGTTTAACTTTGCATCTATAAGTAAACTAGACGTTCTAGGTGCTATATTATTGGTAGAGCACATAATTGGATATTCCATGAGAACCCTTTGTAAATCTCCATACATAGTTTGCCACATGTTTGTGCGGGCTTATGTATCTCACTCTTGAACACCTCTATTTTTCACTACAAATTCTTCATTGATCTGGTGATGTTTATCTGTTCATTGTTTTTCCCAGATCCTCATTTGAGAATGTAGGTGTGTGCGTGGGGTGGGGGAATGTAGCCTTTGTGTTGACGGGTGTGCCTGTTGGCAGGCTTTGCTGATTCAGACAGGCTGGCTGGTGATTAACAAAGGTCAGTAGACTTTAGAATCTAGCAAGTGCATTGAGATGGTTTGTCTTCTCTCTGGCAAAGGACAACTACCAAGAGAGCATATGGATTCTACATAAGAATAAGTAGATCAATTTTGATTGTTTAAGAAGGTTTCAGTCCTGCAGCACCTTCATTACATGTAGCTGGTCTTTGTAGATGACTTGCTCTCAAATCTGTATGCAGACTTCTGATATTCATTCTTATGTAGGAACAATCAAATGGTTAAATATACTGTGAAACAAAAAATGCAATTCATAAAAAAAAAAATATGTATATATTGTCTGTGTAACTTAACATTTACATCTGCATTAGTGAAGAATTATGAAAAAGGGCAAAGCTTGCAGACTTTGGAGCCATGTTGTCGCTGTAAGCTTCTGGTGTCTGTGTTTTCAGAGTTAAAATGGCTGCTTCTAAAGCTCAGAGGACTAGGACTGCATAGTCAGTTCAGAGCTTCTGTGACGCAGAAGCTTCTATCTCTTGAATGTGTGATTAAAAACATTCAGCAGAGCTGTGGCTTGTTTGGCAGAGATGAAAGGACTAGGCTTTGGGGGATGGGTAGAGAAAAAACTGGATGATCTGCTTTTCTGTGAAGTGCTTTGAATGCAGGAGTCATCTGCACCATGGAAAAAAATGTGCTTTGAGATGTAATGGACTGTGCTAAGAGACATGGGGTGGGGCTTCACTTGCTGCTGTAATTTGATCTACAGCAGATAGCAACCTCTTCCACACAATCCACTCTTAGTGCTCTGAAATAAGAGCTTCAAGCATCTTGATTACTGCAGATTGGTTTAAAAGTATCTAGTGCAAAGCTCATGTTGAAAAGCAAGCTGTAGCTTAGGTAAATATGTCTCTCTGAATGCTCAATCTTTCTTTCCAGAGGCATTTTGCAGCATTGAAAATGAGGAGCATTTCTTTATTTCATGATACAGAATGCAGTTTTTTTTTCTTCCAAATCCTTCAGTGCTGTTACCAATTCTTACATGGGTCGTGCAGCCTTACTTTGTACATATTTTCCTTTAAACTATGCTTTACATCATACCATAGGACTTGTGCTTCTAAATGTTGACTAACAGAAGATACAGTAGTAAATACAAGATGATTTTAGAAACGGAGGAGTTGGTAGGTGACATCTTCAGAGTACCTTGGTATTTATAAGTCTTTGAAGAACACGTCATTAATTGGTTTAAACAGATAAAGCCTTCAAAAACATTTTAAGAAGAGAGGAGCCAAACTTGATGTCTTACTAAAATGTGCAGTACAGTACATATCCTAACATGTGGATTTCTTCTGTGCAGGCTATGAGCATCTATAATGTAAGTCGCTGCATTCCAAGTGTAATTCCATGTTCACCAATGTGGAGAAGGCTCATATCTGATGTTCAGATGCATTTCATTGATTGTGCCTTTTAAGGCTAGAGGTGTTGCCATGGTCATATGGTAATGGGTACAACTGGTAGGGCCAAACTGAATTGCTGGCTGTTTTCATGTGGGTACTGTGGATTCTATAGGCATTAGTTGGAAACACTAATGTGAAAGAACACCATGATACACCACAGCTGCAACTGGAGCATGGTGTAGAATAGCTCCCAGGAAGGCAAGTTCACTAAAGTGGTATGATAATGGTAGTATTTAAGAATAGCTACACACTGGTCAAGTTGAGAGAGGTCTATTCAAGGAGATTATACTAATGTTACTAAGTAAACAGCCTGCTGCTATCAAGCACTATTTGTATGGGTATGTCATCGGTGAACCAGTTTGGTTACTCAACATGGCAAAACCATACTAGTGGCCAAAATGATAACATTAATATATTATCATATAGTCATGTTGAAGGAATAACTGAAAATAATTTGTGTGCAGTCAGCATTCCATAATAAGTGCCCCTGCAATTGGTACTTACTCATTGCTTGGTTGTTCTAGTAGTACTTCCACAGTGTGTTTTATATGTGGCACATTGCCTCCACCTTTATTTTGTGTATTATTAGAACAAGTTGTGTTCAATGTTGCCTAGAATTTATGTAGTGGACCAGCTCAGGCTTGGAGCTACAGAAATCTCCATGGAAGACCCTTTTGGCCATGGTCTATTTTGTATATTACTGAAGTACCTATCTGACTTGCTTAAACATTGTTCATATTTTATACAATAGATTTGAGGCAGGTGGCTGACCACCCAGCCCTATGGTTTTGACTTTGCGATTAACAGAACTTGTCCTGCAGATGTGCCCAAAAAGAAACAGCAGTTCTGTTCAGTCTGAAGAATAATTTAAGTTATGAAATAGTAAAATCTCCATGGTGTACTTGAGGTTATTTAGGTCGGGTAAAGATCTCAAAAGGAAATGTAATTCTACAGATTATATTAGAATTTTAGATGCATGGAGTAATGTCCAATATTAGATATTAGTCTGCAACTCTTAACCCTGTTCTAAAGAAATACAAGTTTTTTTGTGGTATTGAAGCAGAAAGGTCCTATGTTATGAAGGAGAATGCTGGAAGACTAGATTGAATTAAATTGCAAGCATCTGCACAGGATGTTTGAATTCAGAAGAGGATATGGGGACAATCTTTTTTTTTTTTTTATTATTATTTAAACATTCCCCTTGTTCAAAGACCAAACACAAGTTGAACTTTTCTTAAACACTTTCGTGATATAATTCTACATTTACTTTTCCTGTTCAAGTTGTTTTCAATATCTTATAGGAAGAATTTTGAAATGCTTATATATCACAAAGTACTGATGGCATCTAGATTTTTGTAGGGGGGTGTTTCTTTTGGATTACATTTATATATGTGTATAATTACACATAATAAAATAAAGTTAAAAAAACGTATAGCAAAATTGTGAGCAGTTGATTTTTCTTAGTAGTTTGGTAACATAAAGACTAATGGACCACATTACTTTTTTCTTCTAGTAGTAAAAGCCAGAAGAAAAAAAGGCAGAATCCAGCCCCTTTCTCCCCATTAATGCAGTATAACAGATGGAGATTCCTTCTGTCACTGCATACAAGGGGCAGCTTTTGGACATAAAATGCCCACTTGGGTATTTTCTGCCCTGTATGTACAGTGATAGGCCAATTCCCCAACTGTCAATGCACACATATGCTGTCCAGTATTTGGCTGAATTTGTGTTTTTTCTCAATCAGTGTTTTTCTGCTGTCGGAGAAAATATATGCCATTAGCCTAACGCTTCAAGTTTGACCTCTTTTAAGCAAATATCCCACCTTTCAATGTGATTGTCAAAGCAGTAATCTCTTGGATTAACAAAGTTCTTTCTTTCAATAAAATTCTATCTCTACCAGGATATTCTTTCTGTGTATCTGAGCTGATATATTTATCCTTTCTTTCCTATTTAGAATTTCCTAATGAAAATCCTGGTTTAGGAATATGGAAGTTCTTCAGTGTGATGGCTGTGACTTCAAAGCTCAGACCTATGAAGACCTAAAGTCTCATATTCAGGATGTCCATACTGCATTTTTGCAACCTGCAGATGTAACTGAGGAATGCTCTACCCTGTCCCAAGAAAAATCTGTGGATACTCATTCCAGCAACCAGTCAGAAGGGGTGTTTACTTCAGTTAAGGATGAATATGCATCAGCTGAAGAAAATCATGGTGAGCAGTGTCTGTTATACTAAAATATAATTACAAATCTGTGAACTTCACATGTTTATCAAAGCATTTATTTCTGTTTATTGATGCAAGAATGCACTAATATAGTTCAAATGAATTGATTTGTTTTCTGTAGTGTTATTTTTATGGTATTTGCTAATTAAGTTTTTCTATTTATTTGCAGCTCCGAGTACTCCACCGGCTGCAAGTGGATCATACTATGGTCACAGCCCAAGTTATTTTAGTCAGTCTAATCATGCAGGAAATGCCAAGTCAACCAGCAAATTTTTTCAGTGCAAATTCTGCATTCGATATTTTAGATCAAAAAACCTTCTTGTAGAACATACTAGAAAAGTTCATGGGAATGGAGGAGCAAATATAGCAGGCTCTTCAAATGCAGGACCATCAAACTATAACATAATGTTGCACGATGGATTTGGCAAAGTATTTTCTTGTCAGTTTTGCACTTACAAATCTCCTAGAAGGGCAAGAATTTTGAAACATCAGAAAATGTATCACAAAAATAGCCTGAAGGAAACTCAAATGCCTCCTGTACCTAACCCTGCACCAATATCCATGTCTATGCCACTTCAAGAAGCATGTAAAGAATTACCAGCAGAAGTGGTTGAGCGTAGTATCCTAGAATCAATGGTAAAACCGCTGACAAAGTCTAGGGGGAACTTTTGTTGTGAGTGGTGTAGTTATCAGACACCACGAAGGGAGCGCTGGTGTGACCACATGATGAAAAAACATCGAGGAATGGTCAAAATACTGTCAAGCTTAAGACAAGATGGAATGAACATGACAGATCTGCAGAACAGAAGTTCTCCAGTGTCCACTTCTGGTGGCAGCTTTATGCCTCTTACTATAGGCCATGACATTCCTAATGTTAACATTTCAAATTACAGAAGCCCTGTGAATAATGCACTTGCTAGAGGCAACCCTCCAAAATACTCATCTATGCCATACGTTCCAATAAAACCAAAGCCATCATCAGATGCTGGTATAATGAATTTGTCAGATAGATCTCCTTATGCCACTTCAGAAAAATCCAGCGTTGTTATTGACATGGATAGCAATAGCTTGCTAAATGATTCAAGTTCTGATGATGACTACATTGATCTAGATAGTGAAAATGGCTTAAGTCCAATGGATCCTCATGGTTCAGGGATTTCTGGAGAACCATTATTAGGATCAGAGAATGACAAATTACTAGAAACAAAGGGCATTCCTTTTAGAAGGTATATGAACAGATTTCAGTGTCCATTTTGTCCTTTCCTTACCATGCATAGACGGAGCATCTCTCGTCATATTGAAAACATTCATCTCTCTGGAAAGACTGCTGTCTACAAGTGTGATGAATGCCCTTTTTCATGCAAAAGTCCATTAAAGCTAGGTGCCCACAAGCAGTGCCATAGTGGTGCTCCATCAGAGTGGGACAGTATAAGTACACTTAATGAAAGTCTCTCTTCTTTTAGTGAAGCTTATGAGAGCAGCAATGGGAATGGTAAAAAATCTGGAGCCATGACAGAAGCTGCCCAGCAGAACCCATATAAATGTACTATGTGCAACTATTCTACAACAACCTTAAAAGGGCTGCGTGTTCATCAGCAACACAAGCACTCCTTTTGTGATGATATGCCTCAACCTAATAGTAACATGGTACGACAGGCACAAGATGATACAGATGCAGTCACTTCAAGTACAGTAAGGAAGAGTCAAACTTCCATATTGGGGTTATCTTCTAAAAATAATTTTGTGGCAAAGACATCTCGGAAAAACTCAAATGATTTTCCTTTAGACTTATCGCCAGTAAAAAAAAGAACTAGAATTGATGAAATTGCAAGCAATCTGCAGAGCAAAATTAACCAAAGCAAACAACAGGAGGATAATGTCATAAATGTGGAAGATGATGATGAGGAAGTAGGGGAGGAGGAAGAGGAGGAAGAAAATGAAGTGGAAATAGAAGTAGAAATAGACAAAGAAGAGGAACAATCTGAGCAGATGGATGTAACTGATGCATATGCAATCCATCAAATGTGGGCTAGAGATAATTCTCAGAAAAATATGAGCTACAGGAATATTCAACACAATTATGCAGCAACACCCAATGGAGCAGAAATCGAACTGACTTTGTCAGATGATGAAGAAGATTACTACTACCAGTCTACTGGCATGAAAGAGCAAGAAACAAGTGCATCCACATCTCACAATCAGTCTAGTATTTATAATGA
Source organism: Xenopus borealis (assembly GCA_024363595.1). Classification (NCBI taxonomy): domain Eukaryota; kingdom Metazoa; phylum Chordata; class Amphibia; order Anura; family Pipidae; genus Xenopus; species Xenopus borealis. Next base: position 129,983,905 of record CM044431.1, read on the forward strand.
AAATGACCAGAATGAAAACGCAGAGTACAATGAGGAATCAGGAAGGCTATACTATTGTAAGCACTGTGACTTTAGCAACAAATCTGCCAGGAGTGTGAGCACTCATTATCAAAGGATGCACCCATACATTAAATTTAGTTTTAGGTATATTTTGGATCCCAGTGATCACAGTGCTGTGTATAGATGCCTCGAATGCTATATTGATTACAATAACTTTGAGGATTTACAGCAGCATTATGCAGAGCATCATCCAGAAGCAATGAATGTTCTCAATTTTGACCAATCAGATTTGATATATCGGTGCCGGTTTTGTTCATACACAAGCCCAAATGTTCGAAGTCTAATGCCACACTACCAAAGGATGCACCCAACAGTTAAGATCAATAATGCAATGATATTTTCAAGCTATGTTGTTGACCATCAAGAGGAATTAGCTTCAGAATCCCAAACTTTAAGAGAAATTTTAAATTCAGCCCCCAAAAATATGGTAACATCTACACCAACAGGCCAAGGAGCTAGCAGCTCTGCAGTTTTTAACAAAAACACCAGTCAGACATTTGGCACAGAAACTGAAAATTTGAAAAGCTCTGTAAACAGTGTGGTTGTTTATGACTGTGATGTTTGCAAGTTTGCAAGTCCAAACATGCATTCTGTTTTGGTACATTATCAGAAAAAACATCCAGATGAAAAAGCTTCCTACTTCAGAATTCAAAAGACAATGCGAGTTGTTTCTGTGGAATGTGCTGCTGCAATTTCACAAATGGCATTGGAGGCAAGCTCTTCAGTACAACAAAAATCTCCTGTGCCCACTCCAAATTTGACTTCCCCACCAGATGTAACTCCCGAATTATACTTCTGCAAGCACTGTTCGTACAGCAATCGATCAGTTGTTGGTGTATTGGTTCACTATCAAAAACGACATCCTGAAATTAAGGTCACTGCAAAGTACATTCGCCAGGCTCCTCCAACTGCAGCTACTGTTAGAAATGTAGATGCACTACAGAACACACCCATAAAACCAACTTCCACCCCAAACTCAAAGAAAGGTAATACACAACCAAGGGGAAATGAAATGTTCTTCTGCCAGCACTGTGACTATGGGAATCAGACTGTGAAAGGAGTTCTTATTCATTACCAAAAGAAACACAGAGACTTTAAAGTGAATGCCGATGTTATTAGGCAACATACTGCTGCTATTAGGAGTATGTGTGAACAAGGACAAAAGAAGCCTTTAACAAACACACAAGCTCTTCCACCTACCAGTGAACATGACAAAGAGAAACTTAGGAGCCTGAGGTGTCGGCAGTGCTCATATTCAACTCCTTATGTTTATGCCCTTAGAAAGCATATGAAAAAAGATCATCCTGCATTAAGGGCAACTGTTACAACAATTCTGAAATGGGCATTTCTAGATGGCTTCATAGAAGCTGGATATCACTGTGAGTGGTGCATTTATTCTCATCCAGAGCCAAGTGGATTGCTTGAACATTACCAAAGGCGACATCCTGAGCACTATGTTGATTACACCTATATGGCAACTAAGTTATGTGCTGGTCCAGATACTCCTCCTAATGAAGCCTTCACAGAATCAAAATCCTATAAGTGTAGGGATTGTACTTTTGAAGCACCATCAATTTGGGATATTACCAACCACTACCAAGCATTTCACCCTTGGGCTCTTAAAGGTGATGAATCTGTGCTACTTAACATAATTAAGGAAAAGGATGGTGTGGAAAAGTCAAATTTAGAAGAGGCTGCACATTTACAGGGGCATTCTGCTGGAAAGCTTGCTACATATGTAGAAACACAAGTGGACAGTGGTGATGATTACAGTTTATCACAAGAAAAGACTTTACCATTGAAAACAAATAGCGCTGTCCTATCTTCTTCTCCATATTTGTGCACTGTTTGCCATTCAGAATACAATAATTTACATGGCCTCTTGACACATTATGGAAAAAAGCATCCTGGTATGAAAGTTAAAGCTGCAGATTTTGCTCAGGAGGTTGACATAAATCCAGGAGCAGTTTATAAGTGCAGGCACTGTCCATATATCAATACACGCATTCATGGTGTGCTCACTCACTATCAAAAGAGACACCCTTCAGTTAAAGTAACAGCTGAAGATTTTGTCCATGATGTTGAGCAATCTACTGAAACCTCTCAGAATGAATCTGATGAAAACAGTCGCATATTTAAGCAAGGTTATGGTGCTTACAGGTGTAAAATATGCCCATATACTCATGGAACCCTGGAGAAACTGAAAATCCACTATGAAAAATATCACGACCAGCCAGAACCAGATATGCTTTCACCTTCATTGCCAAAAGAGTTCTCTTGTTTTGAGACAGATGCTCTTTTAGATGAACATCTTCCTCAGACTATTGTTACATTAGAAACTGCTGTAGTAAAAGGACCTACAAAGTATAAAAGAAACCATATGGCCCCACATACAGTCTTCAGATGCCAATTATGTAAATACTTCTGTTCAACCAGAAAAGGTATAGCCAGGCACTACCGTATAAAACACAATAATGTAAGAGCCCAACCAGAAGGCAAAAACAATTTGTTCACATGTGCACTATGTTCATATACAAACCCCATTCGTAAAGGTCTTGCTGCTCACTACCAAAAGCGGCATGATATAGATGCATACTACACACATTGTTTGGCAGCATCTAGAACAGTTACAGATAAACCAAATAAAGTTGTTATTCCTAGTCCACAAAAACATGACTCACTGCAGTTAAGTGAAGAGTTAAAGAAAGCAGTTGAAAAGAAAACATGTTCGTTGTGCTCTTTTCAGTCCTACAGTAAAAAAGGTATTGTCACCCATTATATGAAACGCCATCCTGGAGTATTTCCAAAAAAACAAAATGCTAGCAAACTTGGTGATTATTTTACAACGGTTTATGCCGAAGAAAGCGAAAACCAGGGCTCTGAGGAAAAATATGAGACAGAACCAGAATCCCAGGAACAAGAGTTACTTCCTTTCAGATGTGTAAAATGTTTTAAACTCTCATTTAGCACAGCAGAACTCCTGTGTATGCATTATACTGATCACCACAGCAAGGACATAAAGATAGACTTTTCCATACTGGGTACTTCTGGCACACGTTCCCTTACTACAACCTACCAATGTAAACACTGCAATAGCAAGCTTAACAGTGTAGCTGATCTTACCATTCATCTGAATGCTCACAATGAGGACTTCCAGAAACGTGCCAAACGCCAGGAAAGGAGAAAGCAGCTTTTGAACAAGCAGAAACTTACTGAGAGTGCAGACGGCAAACAAGAAAGGGTAAGAGCAAATTTTTAGTAGTATTTGTTGTTGAGAAAACTTGTTTTTTTTTTTTTAAATTTACAACCGCTTATCTTGTTTGGATTCATGACTGAGGTCCTGTTTTGAAAAGAGACCATTTAATCTTTCAGTTGGACATGTAATGTGAAATGAGTGTGAAAAATAAAATAAAAAGGCTATTTTGAGGTATACATATTGTTAAAGAGGAGAACAATAATTATATCTCCTGACATAATATGAACTTTTGGGGAGATATTCACAAAAGTGTTGGTAAGTACACAATTCTTAATGTGTCCGTTGCCAAACTGTAACAATGTCAAAATCACAACAGTGAAGGTATCGGATCGTTTTATGGATTTGTCGTAATGCGACCAACTTTTAAAAAGCTTCATATGTATTGGGTTTTTTTAAAAAACTTGTTGCACAGTGAAAATGTTTGTGCTCCAAAAATTATTCTCTCTAGAAGCCAAATTAACCTATTAACATTTTTCCATTTTCATTATGGTGGATACATTTTGGCATTCTGTAAGAATGTAAGGGCGGACTAAGGGACCGATTTACTATATTCACGTGAAGGATTCGAGGTTCGCACAAATTCCGAACGTAGGATTTATTCGTTTGGTCGAAAATGTGAATTTTGGCATATTCGATCATCAAATAGGGAATGGTTGAACGATCGAATACATTCGAATAGAGTCGAATTCGACGAATATTCGATCATTCGACCAGTGAAGGATTTTAATTTTAAAGTTTATTCGATTGCCTACTTTGGCAGATTGGACCTACCAAATTGCAATAGAAGCCTATGGGAGTGCTCGATCGAATAGGATTCGTACGATCGAAGTCTTCAATCTTTCCAATCGTACGAATCATTCAAATGATCGAATGATTTATTCGTTCAGTCGAATGATTTATTCGACTGATCGAATAAATTTGTATTCAATCGTCGAATATCGAATAAAAGGTAGCCTAGACCTGTTCGATTAACATTCGAAAATCGAATGCTAATCGAATAGAAACTAATTTATTTTGGGGAATAATAGTAAATTTGCTCCTAATTGTCAAGGAGGTTGTACATGAAAATAGCCACACACATTTTTTAACAAGATTTTTTGAAAATTGTTAGTAGAAGCAAAAAAAATTACGGAAAATTGGTCTGTGAATAAGTTGATGCAAATACAGTGAAACCCTGATTTTAAGTCCCCTGATTTAAAGTTTTCCCGCATTTTACATGTTTTATTTGTGGTCCCACCATTTTATAATGCATTTCAATGGGTGCATTTCCCTGATTTTAAGTCATGTTTTCCCTGATTTTACATCCAAATTGTGTCCTGATGTTCCCAAAAACTGTTTTTTCCCCCTCTATGACTGTTATTTGTGAAATAAAGAGGTTTAAAATACTAACCAGATTCTGCCTGTTCTACCTGTAAATGGTCAGATTCAATGAGTCTGCCCCTTATACAGTCCTGCACCAATCACTTATTGCTTTAGGTTGTGTGACTGACATGCCCCCATAGTGTAACATTAACACTGCAATGTTTAACCCTTGTTATTAGGGATGCACCGAATCCACTATTTTGGATTGGTCCGAACCCCTGAATCCTTCCCCAAAGATTCGGCCACATACCGAACCGAATCTGAAACGTGGGAAGGAGAAAACATTTTTTACTTTGATTTGTGCCAAAAAGTCACGTGATTTCCCTCCCTGGCCCTAATTTGCATATGTAAATTAGGATTCGGATTTGACCGAATCCTGCTGAAAAAGGCCGAATCCCGAACTGAATCCTCGATTCAGTGCATCCCTACTTGTTATTAACACAGTAAATATTGTTTCTCAAAGTAAAACAGACTCTACTGCTTTTATCCTTTAAGTACTTGAAGAAAAAGTTACTTTAACACATTTCCCTGATTTTACATTTTCCCTGATTTTACATCATTTTTTCCTGATCCCATGAAAAACGTAAAATGGGGGTTCTACTGTATGACACTTTTTTCCCTTTACCAGCATTTTTATGAATTCCCCCTTAGAATGTTCTCCTTTTCATACATAATCATATTTGAGTCTTGGATCAGCTGGACAAGTTTGATTTTTTTTTTTGTGTAATTTCTTTTTCTGCATCATTCCACAGTGATATCCTCCAGGATATAATATATTGTAACAGTGACAGTCCATTATAAACTATGTTTTAGTTGCTTGATTGTTTTAAAATGTTTTCTAATACAATGAATAGTCCTTTTAGGAATGGCAAATGTATGTGTGTTTAGGATTGCAGAATTTTTAAGCTATTTGGCTTGAGAATGACTGCTAGCTTTTGTGTTGGTGTATACAGCACAGTGATGTTTAGTATGGGACATAATGGCCTGTTTCACTTAAACTTTATTATTGAATGCATTGTTACAGGGAAACGAAGCAGCTTTAAATAGCAATTTTAAGGAAAAGACGGTTGTGGGATACAAATGTAAGTTCTGTGTGGAAGTCCATCCAACACTCCGAGCCATCTGCAACCATCTTCGCAGACATGTGCAATATGGAAATGAACTTCATGCTGACTTACAGGTACAAATAACTTGTCAACATTGGAAAAGGTAGTCATACCTCGAGTGAGCTAAATTAGGTTGAAAAAAGACCTACGTTCATCAAGTTCAACCTTTTAAACTTTTTAACCTGCCAAACTGCTATTTGATCCAGAGGAAGGCAAAATTCGATCCATACGTAAATTATTTCCTGGAAAAAAACTTTGTCAGAAAGTTAATGCCAACAAATGGCTCAACGGGCCTCTGCCATTGACTTGTAAATGAACATGGCAGGTTTGAAATCTCACATTCAATTTTGCATTAAAATTCGACTGTGTGAATTTTTAAACTCGAAAATTTTAATTTGAATTGACTATTCGACCCTTGATAAAGCTGCCCCTTACCGTGTGGTGTCTGCCCATTGTCTACAACACATTCTATGGCTTAATTAAATTGATGAACATATATATATATATTTCCCCCTCGGGAAGATATGTGGAAGGGTATATGGGATTCTTGTTGTTCTCTTTCAACAATTCTAAGACAACTCTCCAGAGTGCATATTGTACAGTTATTTTTTTTGAATGCTGAGGTTGTCTTGAGTGTACTAGACCCCCCTAAAGTTTTTGTAGTTTTATCTAGACTTATTATTTTTCATGCAACACTGAAGCATATATTAGAAGTATTGCTTTGTGTTTTATTTACCAGGAGGTCTATATTTTAGGAACAAATAATATTATGTTGATGTTGTGTATAGTCCTTCTATCATTAGGCGATTACTTTTCCTTCTAATGCTATACTGTTCTAAGTAGTTCTCATTTACTTTAAGGATGTAAACGACATGTTAACAGATGAAGATGCAGATGATTATGCTAAAGACGTGAAAGAGGAGGAGGGTGTTGAAGGGGCATCCAGTGCATCAACCCCTTTTGAAGAAAGCCCAATTGAAGAAGCAAAGGATACAAAAAAAGGACGTAGAACAAGACCTGGTGGTTACCCATGTAAACAGTGTGACCGTGTTTTAATGTCCATGCAAGGGCTACGCTCTCATGAAAGAAGCCACTTGGCACTGGCAATGTTTACTCGAGAGGATAAATATAGCTGCCAGTTCTGCTCCTTTGTCTCTGCCTTCAGACACAAGTATGTTTTTGGCAAACATGTCTTTTTATGTGATTTTTAGGGGTTATTTATCAAAGGTTGAGGTTTTGTCTACCTTGAATAGACTCGCAACTGCTTATTTATGAACAAAAAAAAAAATGTAAAAAACTTATTAAAGCAAAATAACTGGAATACACTATTTGAACATCATGAAGGCTAAAACATCTTCAAATGGTTCAAGGGACCTCTGCCATTGCTGTCTACATGACCTTGACAGGTTTTAGCTGGAGTATTTTCAGATTCAGGCTTTTTGCAGTTTCGTGGCATAATAAATCTAGAAAAAAAAATTTTTATCCCGAAAAGTTTTTACTGAAACTACCTTAGAAAAACACAATTTGACCTTTAATAAATAACCCCATTAATGCCTACATTTACTTCACCATACACTGAATTACATTGTACAGGTATGGCACCAGTTATCCAGAATGCTCAGGACCTGGGGTTTTCTGAATAACACGTCTTTCCGTAATTTGGATCATCATACTTTGACTACTAGAAAATCATGAAAAAATTAATAATAGGGTAGAAGCTTTAGGACATTTAATTCAATATTCATATAAATTATATTCCAGACCTGGCAAAACCCTTTAAAATAAAGTAACCCACAAAATATGTCAATGTAGTTTATGTTCAAAGGGAACTCCTCCCAAAAACGGCTTGTATACATAAGGAAGTAAATGTCATTCCTAATAAAACAAAAATGAATACAGGTATGGGACCTGCCATCCAAAATGCTTTAGACTTGGGGTGTTCAGATAACGGATCTGTAATTTGTATTTTCATACCCTTAAGTCTACTAGAAAATCATGTAAATATTAAATAAACCCAATAAGCTCCTCCAATAAGGATTAATTATATCTTAGCTGGAATCATTTACAAGGTTCTGTTTTATTATTACAGAGAAAAAAGTAAATCCTTTTTAAAATTTTAGATTATTTGGATAAAATGGAGTGACGGCTTTTCCGTATTTCAGCGCTTTCTGGATAATGGGTTTCCGGATAATGGATCCCAGACATCCAGTCACTGCTTCCTTTATAGATTTTTGGCTAACTAACTATATTAGAAACATTTTTTATTTTGCACATGCATTCTATTTACCCAGTTTTTATTTTTACACTGAACAATTCCTTTAAAACTTTCATATTTTGGATGTTACTGTTCCTTTACTATACTAATCTACTTTCCATGTTAAGTACACAACATACAAGACGTTTTATGACTGACAGAGCTCAAAAATGTAAACCGCATCCTTTGGTTATAGTAAACAAAAGTCAAAGTTAAGCTCCATAAAATCAAACCAATTGGGGAAACATAAAACAACTTATATGTTAGTTGAACCTTGCATATAGTTGTAGAATAGCTGTTCAATACAATCCAAAATCAACGAAAGTATTGTTCTCAGAAGCATAATTACTGCTGCCATTTCCTCCTTCATAGAAGCCCTTAAAGGAGAAGGAAACCCTGTTGGCGCAAAATGTCTCCCCCCCCCACCCCAGGGCAAATGCCCCTAACCTGTTACTTACCCCTCCTTCTAGGTCCTCTCCAGCGGAGTTCATGGCACCAGTCTTCTTCCAGGATCCATCTGCGTCTTCTGGCACAGTAGGAAGTATTTGCCGGTTCCTGATCTACTGCGCATGCGTCCAAAGGTCACGAACTCTCATGACTTTCTGGAGTATGCGCAGTAGATCAGGAACCAGCAAGTGCCTCCTACTGCTCATGCGCCAGAAGACGCCGCTCACTACAGGAAGAAGACTGCTCGTGACGATGGCACAGTGAACTCCGCTGGAGTTGACCTAGTAGGAGAGGTAAGTAATAAGGGGTGTTTGCCCTGGGGGGGAGGTGTTTTGCGCCGATGGGGTGTCCTTTAAATCTGTTTTGATTATTTTCAGTTATTAGGAGTTGGAGTTGTTACTTTTTTGGCGACTTCGACTCCACAGATACCCAAAATTGCTTACAACTCCGACTCCACAGCTCTGAAATTTACACCAGTGCAGTATTCTTTTTTTTTTATCTCTGCAGTTGATTGTAAGCAATCTAATAGGCTGATTTACTTTCTTTCCCAGTCTGCTGCCACCATCCACCCCATATCTTTGTTACTTAGGGGCAGATTTACTAAGGGTCGAATTTTAAGTTAAAAAAAATGTAGAAATTCAACCATCTAATTTTTTTTTAAAGGCCCTTGCGCAAGCGGTGTTCTTTGGGAAAGCCTTCTTCAGACAGTGCAGGAACGTAGGGTGCGGATCTGGGCCCTAGAGACCCACAAGAGCGGGGGGCCCATTGGGTTTTTCCGACCTTGCTATTCCTTAAAGTTCCAAATTGTATTTGTTCTACAGCTATGTAGATAATTACTTTTTTTAATAGGGAAAAGGAGTATTTCTTCTGTTAAAAAATGCTTGTGTTCTTCAGGTGGAATGTAAAAATGAATACGTAAATTTTTTTTTAATAATTTTTGCAATAACTTCAAATTCTCTACACAGTTTGGATCGTCACATACAGACTCATCATGGACATCACAAACCTTTCAGATGCAAACTATGTCCTTTCAAGTCTTCCTATAACAGCCGACTAAAAACTCATATGATGAAAGCTCATGCTGGTGAGTTAGTTTATAATATGTACACTTGGAATGAATGGCACTTAGACCTGTGGCACATTTCTTAGTTTTAGGCATTTTGTTTTCTTTTTTTTTCAGGTGAACATGCCTATAAATGTTCTTTTTGTTCATATTCAACTGTGACAATCAGCCAGCTGAAAGATCACTCATTAAAAGTTCATGGGAAAACACTAACATTACCTCGAATACGCATGATTTCTCAGACAAGCCCGCGTGCCAAACAATCTACAAGAATGGGCAAGGAGTCTGGTTTAGATGGTAAGAACTGTTTCAGTACTAGGCATTTTTCAAAGCTGAACTTTGAATACCATTGGGGAGATTCACCATTTTGCCTTGGATAGAGGAAGGGCCAAGGCTGACATATAATTGTTAATATTTTACTTTTTATTGGGCTAAAAGTGGGCACCGGTCACCATGAATTTTTTTATCCCACACCTCTGCTGAGGTAAAAAGATTCAGGGTTACCAGTGACCTTTAAACAACCCTAGTCACAAAAGGTTACTCGAGCCCAATAAAAGTATTCTAAATGTTAATTGTAATTGCATATTAGTTTTAGGTAAAGTAACTAGGAAGAGAGGACATTGTTGATAAAAAAAGGTGTTTTCAAGGCTCATGGGGGATGTCTTTCTAGCTAGTGTTTAACCTGTGTTGGGCTTCCTTCTTCAAGGCACTAAAAACAAAATTGTTCAGTTAGGACATAGTTTCTGTGGTGTGTGTGTGTGTGTTTATAGTCTTATGTAAACAGCCGCACTCAGATCCGAATATAACAGTGGTGGGTGCTGGTTCAGAATTCTTGTATATAAGAATTCCACAGTTTACACAGATTCTTTCCAAGCAGTTTGTTTTTTCTTAGCAGGCAGTGTTTCTTTAAGCAATTTTGAAACCTTGTTACTGTTTTTTTTCCCTTCCAATTGCATTTGCTGACCTATGTCTCTTTCTAGGTCAAATGTGGCCTACTTTGTAAAATGCTTATCCTTGGATATAGTAAGATACATTAGATGCAACAGTATAAAAAATATTCAAACAGCCAGCCCCTTCCAAATTTGCTCACCATATCTACAGATACCTGTTCACAGCGTCCTACTACTTTGCAATGTTTGTGGGCACCCCATCTCTGCAAAAATTAATATTTGCCTCCCTACGTAAGCATCTGTGGGACATCTTGGTGCTGGAATACAGTGTGTGACTGGAGTAGTTAGCAGACCTTGACTTTGTTCTATTTTTCAGTTAACAATACAGTGTCATTCCAGACACACTGCCACAGAATGTAATCTCTTGTACATTCAATTGTCCAGAAATTGGTTGGTTTCCTAATAATATGATTAATAAGATGATTCCTATCCCTATGCTATTTTGTTGGCCTCCATTGCCTTTCAGACAATCAACACTTACTACTCTCCTGAACTTCTGTGTTACTTTCATCCTGTGCTGTTCATTATTGGAGACAAGTTGTGTGGTACATAGTATGCTGTGTTTGTCCCCTAACAAAACTCCGTTTATTCTAAATCCATTCAGTATTCTTTATTCTAAAGACACTCAGTTTCCCAGTTTTCATGCTGTTGCTAGGTACCCCTCTATAGCCCATTGTGTCCACAAATATATACATTTTTGGTGGCAAGGTTTTGCCTTCGGGAAAGATAGCTTTGCATCTTTAATTTGATCATATACATTTTACAAACCAGTTATTTCATCAAAGATCTGAAAGCAATTGTCCTGGTTTTTTTTTTTGCTTTACTTCACTTACGGTTTATATGTCCCCATAAATGTGGCTTCAGTACCATGACCTAGTGGAGCTATTGCGTGACAGACAAAAAACCAAATGCATGAGAATTTCCAAGGTAGTCTGATTAAAACTAGGACCGGCGTGTCTAGACTGACTATCAAGCATTTCATTAAGTAGGCTTTATTTAACAGAAAAAATTATGTATCTCTGCTTTATTTTAAGTAAACTGACAATTGCTATGACTATATAGCGTATGAACAGAGTAAGGGGTCATCTATCAAAGGTCGAATTTTAGAACTTTGTGAGCTTTTCTAGACCTCGAATGAACTCACAACTTGAAA
>CM044431.1:129995756-130013873 GCA_024363595.1 Xenopus borealis
GAGCTACTGGTTGGGGATCACTGCAGTAATGTTTAGCGGTAAAACTTGTGTAGAAGTAAGCATCTTATTTTATTAGATATTCTAGGCTGTCGATGCCTACAGGGACTAACAGTTCTTACATGCCGTTGGACATTAACAATGTAAGGCATGTATTCCATTAGGGCCTGGGTTATGTTAGTGGCTTGTTGGCCACAGACATTCTGTCTGATATAGTAAGGACCAGTTTGCATCATCTGTTTTTTAATACTGAAATAGGATAGGTATCCATTTGTATATTAGCTTAAACATGGTATTTAAATGGAATGGTATGCTTTTTCCATTTTTATACTGATGCTAAATGTGTCTAAAGATCTTCATTCATTTTACCATTACTATTTTTTTTTTGCTTACAAGACATTGACTTCAAATGGTTATACTGTATGGTGATTCTTACAAGCTACCCCTTATTTGTTTTCCCTCCTCTCTCAGACTCTTCCTATTCTGAGCCGCCTGATGTCCAGCAGCAACTCAATCATTACCAGTCAGCTGCACTTGCTAGATATAGCAGCAACAGTAGCCCAGCTCCTCTTCCTGTGAGCAGCACTTCAGCTGAGCAAAACCAAGAGGCCGTCCTCAACTGTGAATTTTGTGATTTTGCATCTGGATATATTCAGAGTATTCGACGACACTATAGGGATAAACATGGAGGGAAAAAACTCTTCAAGTGCAAAGAGTGCTCCTTCTACACTTGCTTTAAGTAAGTAAAAAAAACCACACTGCAAGTCAACTTTTGTTAATGAGATTACGTTAGTCCCAGAATAATCATTTTGTTGCCATATCAGGTAAAACTAATAGTCCCTTTCGTCATATTTGTCATTCCTTTTGCCACTATTCTAGGTCATTTAATATTTACTAAAAGCATATATTTTATATATTTATAACAGGTCTACCAAACCATAGCAACTAATGATCAAGTATCATTTACAAGTATGGGAACTTTTATCCGGAAACTCGTACAGAATGCTCCGAATTACAGGAAGGGCATCTCCCATAGACTCTTTTTTTAATTATTTCCTTTTTTTCAGTAATAATAAATAGTACCTGTACCTTGATCCCAACTATAATATAAATAATCACTGTTAGAGAAAAAAAAATTCAATTTAATGTTTAAAATATTTTTTAGTAGACTTATAGCATGGTGATCCAAATTAAGGAAGGATCCCTTATCTTGAAAACCCCTCCGGAACATTCTGGATAACAGATGTCATACCTGTACTTGCCACTTTTTTGTGGCTTTTTTTAACATACTCTTACATACATTTTTTTTTTAGTGTAGGAATTTTGAGCATGTCTATATTTATATTTATGAGCATTTCATTACAGTGGATACTTATGTTGGAATTGTGCCATTATTGTTTGCTATATATGAGTTTTTACTTATTTCTTATGTAGATCAGCTTTTACCATGCATGTTGAAGCTGGACATTCTGCAACTCCTATGGAAGGTCCCAAAGATTTACGCTGCCCTCTCTGCCTGTACCATACCAAATATAAGCACAACATGATTGACCATATAGTCCTGCACAGAGGTAACCATATATTTTGCAATGTTTATTATTAAAAAAATAAAGTATTTTAGGCAATGTGGCAAGCAAGTATGTACATACATCTGTATAAAGTGCCCAGGTATCAGTGATTATAATATAGGCAATTTGTCATGTCTATAAGAAGTGTAAGAACACTGAACAGTGCTGTTATTCGATCTGCCCTTCCACTGACTCTAGTCTTATTACCTATGCCAGAGGTTCAGTTAATGGGCTAAATTTAACTTGGATCAGCTGGCAGTCAAGTCAGCCTTCCACTCCATAAACAAAGTGCTACTCAATAAACACAACTGAGCCTGAATGTGCACCACCAAATAATGTATTTATATAGAGCCAGCAAGTTGTGCAGCACTTCAATTTATAGCAAATAAGACATACAATAAATGAATAAACAAGGGTTTCAGAACAACACAACGGTATTAGAAGGTTCTTTCAGCTGAAATCACAGGCAAATAAACCACTGTGATCTTAGGAAGGAAAGGAGAAGTATTATTTAAATGTATTCAAATTATGATTTTTTTTTGTTTATTAAACTGTGCTGTATATTAAACACTTTGTGCCAACCACAGTCTGGCTTCCCCTGTACTGAGAAGTTGTGTAGAGAGTTATTGCCTGTTGTTAAATAATAGAAAGAGTCCTCTCACATTTACTCATAGAATACACAAGTACATGATTTTGTTATCTGTTTCCAGCTCTGAACTGAAGGATTGACTTGAGTAGTAAAGGTATGGGACCTATTATCCAGAATGCTAGGGACCTGGACTTTTCCCAGACAAGGGACCTTTCTGTAATTTGGATCTTTATACCTTAAGTCTACTAGAAAATTATGTAAACTTTAAATAAACCCTAGTTTTGCTTCCAATAAAGATTGATTATATCTTAGTTTAGATCAAGTACACGGCAATGTTCCCTCTAAGCTGTGCGCTCATACGCGTACACAAATTTTGAGGCCAGTACACACAACAAATATGGTGTGCACAAAGAATTTGAAAAAATACGCACACAAGTTGAAAATATGCTCACAAAATAATTTTTTTCGACACATAGCTGAGAAGGAATTACAGGGAACATTGGTATTAAGTACTGTTTTATCATTACAGAGAAAAAGGAAATTGTTTTAAATTGTTTTAATTATTTGATTAAAATGGAGTTTTTGAGAGATGGCCTTCCTGTAATTTGGAGCTTTAGGATAATGGATTTCCAGACAGATCCCATACCTGTATAGGTATTTCCAAATAAAGAGCTACCTTCATGGTATATTGTTGTTACAAGAGATAAAATAAAAAAATTATTCACTTTTTCCTAAAAACAGTACATATTGTGTAATGTTATTTAGTTTTTGGGGGGTTGGAAAGAAATTTCTTCTGGCAAAGTTATTGGCACTTGTAAGGGAAATCATAATTTATATCCTTTCTGACAAACAAAAATGTCAGGATGTAGTTCTGTGCAACATTGCACTGCATTATAAACCATTTACACTTTTTTATGAACAAACCTTTATCCAGTAAATTTGACATTGTGCTTTTTAAGGAAGGTATATGGCCACTGACAAAAACATTATCCTTTGTCAAAACATTAATATTTTTAAGCGTGGTTTAGGGTTACACTTATGTGTTTTTCTCAAGTTGAATCTTAATGAACGTTTCAGATTGTTAAGAGGAACAAATTCACAGTATAAACCTAGATAGAACATCAGCTTCTAAACAATGGCAAATGGCTGCTTAAGTCTCCCACTGAGACATCAGCTCTCAACAAAGTGTCACTCTACTATGACCATTACTTCATCTATGGAGCCAGAGAATGATCTGTCTGAGTGATTTCCTTTACTGGCACATATGGGGAAATGATTAAATTAACAATTACAGGCTCACAAAATGCCAGGATGCTATTTCTATTTACAGAAATATCCTACTTGTGTGGACATTGCAAATTTAACGATTTACTAAACAGCACTGGATATTTAATAATTTTATTTCACAATTTTTTTGAGAGAGTTCCTCAGCCTAACATTCTCTTAAGGACTGGTGTTTGTGTTCTACA
Source organism: Xenopus borealis (assembly GCA_024363595.1). Taxonomy (NCBI): domain Eukaryota; kingdom Metazoa; phylum Chordata; class Amphibia; order Anura; family Pipidae; genus Xenopus; species Xenopus borealis. The sequence goes on from CM044431.1 coordinate 129,999,380, forward strand.
AACAATACACTCATGCTGTGAGTCTTTGACTAATTTTAGCTGGTATAATTAGTTGACTGATTCCATTTTTGCAATGCTCCGTGCTCCATTGACAAACCACATAGTCGGGTTATTTGCAGTTAGCCAAAAAATGTGATCTAGAAAAGCTGGAGTGAATGGATGTCATAACCCAATAGCCAGAACACTACTTAGTTTGCTTTTGATCCTTAGCATACAGGTCGGATTCAAAAGCAAGTGGTTGTAACCTAAATGCCCCCACCCACAAATCACTGATTGGTTACTGAATCTAACCGATTACAAAGCAACAAAGCAGGAAGTTGTGTCATGGCTATTATATTAGACATCCGGTCACTCCTGGAAAGATGAACATCAACCAAACTTTCAATGCTCCACAATTAGTTGGGCCTGTGTTTTTGGGCTGCCCAAAAATAACTAGACAAAGCTATTGTGCTATTTCCAGGATATCAGGTGCTAAGCATGGCAATTAATCATTTGACAGTTTGGGGGTAGATTTATAGAATTTAGCAAAGAAAAATGTACCCACTTTCTATTCATTCCTGTGGGATTTTTAGATTTGTATTTAAAAAAGGATGGCCATTTGATAAATACATGTCTAAAAAGGAATAGAAAGTGGCTACGTTTTTCTGTGGTAAATTCTAATCTCATATTTTGATAAATCTGCCCCTAAAATGTTGGTATTACTTTTTATCACTCTGTCTGCTTAACTCCTTACCTTGGTAATGATCATTTGATTAACTACATTATTCTCCAACAATTTATGAAGATGATGGAAAAGTGATTAAGGGGGTTATTACTAAAACTTTTTTATGAAAACAAAGCCAACCAAACTCTGAACCACGAATTGAACAAATTGATGAATAATTTTTCTTAAAAAATTAGAATGACAAAATCGAGGGTCAATTCGTGTTGTACGATTGATGCACCAAAAACTAAATTTATCGAATTGTTGCTGTGTATACTCAACACTTTCGGATTATGCGATGAAACCCAACTTTTTTTGCATTGTCCAACGCAGATCACAACGTCAAGAAACAACTTCAGGTTTGAGATGGTGTTTTTTTTTGTCGCATTTGGATTGGGGTATGATATGTCTCTAAAAATTCTATTATCTTTACCCATAAAAAATTCAAGTTTTCCCCCAATAACCTCATCCAGAAAAAAATCGATGTTTAATAAATGGGCCCCTTAGTGTGCAATAAATTCTCTTGCTACTGAAACTCAAAAGGAGTTTGAATTCTTTTAATGTACTGGCAAAGAGTGTGTTGTGATAACCATGGTTGTAAGTAACAAAAATGTGGCACCCAAGGGCATGAAACTGCCCTGTGTGCCGTTCCACTTAAAGTATTCCTGCTAAATACATAAAACATCTGGTAACTTCATTACATACTTTTCTTTAAAAGTACTTGTTTTTGAGCAATAATTTCCATTCTAACTGATTTTAAAAATCAGATTTTTTTTTTTACAAAGTTCCTTTTTTTTTTTTCATTTAAATTAGCCCTTGGCTGTTTGAAAGCTTTTTGGTTTTCTCTTCTGTGCATATCATATGTGGTATTTTTCCCCAGTGGTCTGGTATTTTTAGCAAATGATGGATCAGTTTTCAAGCTGTGTTATACCACTGGGAGCGCTTCTGTCAGTGCAAGATCTCCAGTGCACCATGTTGTCAAGCTCTGTGTATGCCCCATCATGACAACAAGCATTTCTTATAAGCAAGCAATTAAAATAGTGATACCTTTTCAATACTAACCAACCTTGGATTTCTATATATGCTCTTCAGAATGACTTCCTTCGTATCTATTTTGTTTTTTTTTTATTAGTAAAATATATATCTTGAAGCTTTTTTTTTTTTCATATTGTCGAACTCACTTTCTAACCTACACTTTTATGTCAGGCCTTTCATGGTATAAAAACATAAACCTGAATGGCACAAGTGTTCTGTATTCCTTGATACCGAATATGCTTCTGATTACCCAACTATGGCATGCAAAGATTACAAAATATAATTATTGTATTTTGATGACTGATGCATACAGTAGGAAGGATGGATGGAAGGTTGGGTCAAAAATACAGGAAAATACTCCAAGAAAAAAGTATATAGTATATATATATATATAGTAAAATATATATTGCCATTTATGTAACCACATAATAGCTCTGTACACGGTCAATAATTTTCTTTTTAAATGGTAAAAATCTTGTACTCTTTAGAACTCATTGGGTTATAAGAAAAATTATCATTACCATTTAAATACACAAGGGACAACCAAGAATTTTTTTCACCATTTATGATGCAATAACTGAAATGATCTGCTATCAGATTACTTGCTGTGAAAGTATTAATTAGTTGGAAACCTTAGCAGATGTTGGGTTTGAAATCCATTGTGCTACAGCTTTGAAGGTGGACGTATTGTTCAAGGAATGCAAGTCAACTGTATTTTAGCCTTGGTAGTAAACAAGTTACACCCATTTTATATGAGCTACTTTGATTTCAGATACATTGCATACAATTACTGCCTACATTTTCTGGCCAAAGTGAAAAAGGAAAATATATAACAGAGGATTCATACATGTGCTTTCTCAGTCTTCTTCGTGCAAAGACTTCGTTTTGTCATAGCAAACATTTTAGTTTCATAACTAAGAGCTGAAGTTATCCAGGGAAACTCTTAGAATGTACTTTTGGAGCTGTTATTTGCTTATGGACTTTTCTCTGTGATACTATTAACAAAATCCTGAGCACTAACTACTCCAATTTTAAAGCATAGATGAATTTATCACTGTAACAATAATCTAATATTGATTTACAATATTATTACAATCCTTCCATCTTTTGTAATTCTACATGTTTTGCCATCTGTTAAACATTTGCAAACGTTTTGTTACAGAAGAGAGGGTTGTTCCCATTGAAGTTTGCCGTTCCAAATTATCGAAACACCTCCAGGGAGTTGTGTTTCGATGTGATAAATGTACCTTTACCTGCTCGAGCGATGAGGCCTTACAGCAACACATTGAAAAGCACAATGAACTAAAGCCCTATAAATGTCAGCTCTGTTACTATGAAACCAAACAATCTGAGGAGTTGGATGCCCATCTAAGAGAGGAGCATAAGGTATGCCCTGTTTTTTTTTTTTTTTTTAAAGCAATATAAATGTAGGAGGAAAATATTAGACCAAAGGTCTGAGATGTTTCTGGTTGAAAAATTAAAAAATATTTTATTGGCAGGAAAGTGTTTAATGGATTGAAACATTTTTAATGTATCTGTGCTTTAGAATGTGTTAATTAATGGAGAATTAGAGATTCAGAAAATCTGGTTTCTGTACTGGAATGCCCTTTTTTAAATCTAAAATGATCTATACATTTTTTTTACTAAGTGGTAAAAATATACCAGTCATTATCGAATAGGCCCCACAATGAATTCAGCAGCATTAAAAAATATAAATAATAAATACTGACAAAAAATGGTTTTAGCAAATGTTCTAATCAGAGCAAGTTCATTTTGAAAGGTGCTAATTCTGATGGTTAATGAATGAGGTAACAGCTGTGTTTACCGTTTAACTCTTATTAAAGGTATGTCGTAATTTTGAGTTGGTTGGATTGGTGAATTTGGATCAGTTAGAGCAAATGAAAGATAAACCAGAAAGCTTTAGCAGTGATGAAGAAGAGATCTCCAGCAAATGTCAAGGTGAGTCTTTTCAAGTGCTTTATATTGAACAACAATGACTTTTCCTAAGGCCAGGGCTTTCAGAATAGTCTTTCACTATTAAAAAAATTAATTGCAAGCAGATGAGCACCTGCTAGCTGAAATATGCATATATACACCATTATTCAGCATGAGTGCATTGAAAAGGGATATGTGCTGAACATAACTTTTTCCTAGTAGTTTAATCAGGAAAAATCAGTTTTTTTGTTTTTTCTTGAGCTAAATTTTGTCCTTGGTGGGGGGTGGTGATAATTAGATTACCAGTACACAACCCCCTCCCTTTAGCCATTGTTTTGTTTTACAGATAAGTAGATGTCAGTTATGCAGGAGGATTATCTGTGTTCTGGTAATCTGTAGAACAAAACAAGAAGCATACGCCCCACAGTGTTGCATGATCTCAAAAAGTAGGCCTGTGTTGAAATTCCTTTAATGTGTGTTTCTTTGACAAGAGTAGTTATGTTTTGCTTTAAAGTACATTATTTCCTTCAATAAAAGCGTACATTGATTTAGTCCAGATTTCAGTTTTATATCAAAATAGTGAGGCAGCGCGGCTTAAGAGGAATTAGATTGCAGTTGAGCGTTATCTTGATCTTTTACAAAACAAATAAAACTCTCTTCTACCCTTCTTAGATGCTGCACTTATTACTGAAAGCAATGATATTGCTCATGAAAAGCGTTTTCCCTGTGAGTTTTGTGGAAGAACCTTTGCACTGTACACTGAATGGGAACGTCATGTGTTAAGACATCGCATGTAAGTTGATGTTCTGTGGCCTTTGTAACGTGTCTGTTGCTAGCATTGAACATACTGTTATGTTTTGGTAGTCGAGACTGAGGAGGGTATAACAACATGCAACAAGTTCTAATTCTAGTCCTCTTCCGTAAAAGATATAATCAGGTTAAAAAATTCTCCAATGTCTGATAAATATATAAAAAATTAGATTGTGGCAAAGTCGGTATTTACGCTTATCTCCAGATAATTTAAGTTTAGCACAACACCAGATAAAGTTCCCATTTCATTCACTCGCATTCTATTTAATAAACATTTGACAAATTCTATCTAGATGTGCATGTTCTATAGATTGGGGTTAGTAAAAGTAGTGCATAAACCAGAAGTGCATGAATTCTTCTTACACTAGCTTTATTTCACATTTGTTTCACTTTTAATTAGAATTAAAGATCGCTTTTATAGGATGTTACTCACATGAAGTTTCTTTTCTTTAAACTATGGGGTGAACTGTATATAGTATGTGTTATGTGGCTGATGGTAGTATTGTGGCAGATAGGACACATTCATTGTATTTTTCTTTTCCTTTCTAAGGACTGCTCATGACAACAGGAAGGGGGATGAAGAGAACAGAGAGCCAAAAGAAAACATTGAGCAAAGCATAAAAGATTTCCATGTGAACAAAATGGAAATGGCAGAGGAAAGACAAGTAGATGCTTCCCAGCAGACAAAAAACTTTAGTTTAAAAAACCTTGCAGAGAACACGGAGACCAAAAATGAATAAACATTTCATTTCAGAAGAGAAACAAAGGACTTACTTGAACACTGGTGGAAGTGGTAGAAATCACAAGAGAAAAGGAAAAGCTGCTTTTACAGACTTAACATCTTTTTTTTTTTCCCCCACAAGCACTGATACTCATGGGAGTGTGTACAATATACATGAATTTAAGTGAGGAAGTGTGCCACCCGGTGGCATTATTTTTTCTTATTAGTTCATCATGCTTGCTTAGAACAAAGCTTGAGTAATTTTTAGACTTACCGGAGGATTTCTGCTTTATGGCATAGTTCTGTTGTGGAATCTTCACTAAAGACTCATGGAATCTCTCACTAGACTGTAATTTTGAAAGCACCACTTTCGGGACACCTTTGTATTTTAATACTCAAGAAATAAAAATCTGCAGCTGCTTTAGAGATTGATACCTAATCATAACAGTTCTGCACTTCACCTGGCCACCTGTTTCCTAGTACCTCAAGTTACCCATGGGAATGGGAATTCTATTTGCATTTGTTCGTACTACTTTTCCTGGTGGATGAATGTTGAGAAAACCGGACAAGACGTGAACAAAAAAAAAATTTTTTTTAAAGAGAGTTTATACTAGACACAATGTCCTGCTTGAAAAACCTTTGATGGGCTTTGTTTTAAATTACTGTGACTTTTTTTATTTTATTTATGAAAAACAGGATATTGTTACTATGCGAGCCCTTAATTGTAGGCTGCTTGTTTGTTGGCTGTTCTCAATCTACTCTCAACATAGTAGACCCTTCCTTTGACAGACTTTTACTTTTATCTCTTCTGTTCTTTAGATTGCCATATATAGACCAGTTCTTAAGTTACTGATCTGAATGCTTGATAATTAAGCAAAGTGACAACTTTTTGTCATTTTGTTCCTTTCCGTAAATAATAATGTGTTTCAAAGCATGCATATTTCAGGTGGCCAACACACCAGCAGCAATGACCGTTTTGGATAATCTAGTATATTCTGGCAATTGAACTGACACATTTAAATTGGGCTCTCTGGTGGTAATTGAAAACCATGTACTAATTCCTTATAGTTTTCATATAAAAAAAAAAGTTTTCTGATTAGCAGTGAACACCTCTTAACCATAAATCCTCATAACTCTTTAGTAGGTAAGAGAGTAGGTATTCCTAACCATTATGTGGCAATGTTTTGGAAACCTTTCTTTTAGGAATGGGCTTTCAAAAGGTTGATTCTCAGAATCATTATATTTTCTCTAACTGAATGTAGGAATTGTGCTAAATAGTAAACATCTTTTTTTTTTAACTGAAGTCTCAGCATATGTATAAGTTGACTGTTCTTATTCAGTGGACGCCAAATAAACTGAGCATCACATAAATCCTGCAGTTACTCAAAAATAAATAGATCTAAATGGTACCATCACACTGCTTGCTTTATACCCAGTAGGAAGTGTAAAGTATGAGAATATAAATTTTTCGTTTTGTTCCCCAGAGCAATGCTGGAGTCATCGTTACACTGTTTCATGTTAATGTACATAATTCCATTAACTTAGTTTTCATTGCACTTTTGTTAGATTTTAGATTAGGTTTTTTTTTTTTTAAATTCTAGATCCAGCATAGATTATGTTCATTTAAATTTGCATGGGGCTCATACTTTGAGTTGCTGTAATGTATCCCCTACCTCATTCCTTTGCAGTGAGCATAAATAATTTCAGGTTTACCAGCTTCTCAATAAAATAAGAGCAAATAGCCTTTTGTTTTTCTGAACTTCCAATCCAATTCTCTTATACCAACAGCAAACCAAAAAATGGTTTATAGTAAACTGAACTTTCCAGTCTAGTCTTTGTAACTTTTACACCGAATACACGTGTTGAAAAATACTTCTCTTTGCATAAAGGTTATTTCTTTTTGTGGTTAAGCCTTACAGCATATCTATTGGCATTTTCTTAAAGCTTCTCGAAGTAGTTGGACTTCCGGAGTGGCTACCAAAAATAATTCCATAAAGATTGTGATGTGCTTTTATCACTACTTTATTTTTCCAATAATGTGTAAATAATGTAATCCATTTGTTTTGCTAACCTGTTAATAAAACTATGGGACCATTATCCTTTTAACTAGTGTTTGTATACTCCTTTGTGTAGCTGCATATGATAATTGTGTGGTGGTTTGTAACCGTATATTGAGACTAATTGGCTCTCCTCAAATTAGTTAATACATTCTTAAGAAAACTTCAAAAAGAAGGTGGTAAGAGGTATATCTCAAGGGGAAAGTACAGCATCCATTTTGATAGTAGAATACATCTCTTGTAGCACATTGTTTTTTCATATTTCCTGGGACATCCCACAACCAAATAGTTTGTTTGAATAAAGCTACTATATTACCATATAGCTTAGTGGACATTTTATTGGCGTTTGGTAATCTCTTTCTTCTGAAGTTATCACATTGCTTGTGAGTATTTATCAAAGAATTTCAGATTTCCAAAATAAAATACATAAAACAAACTGAAAAGACTGAAGAATCTGCAAAAGGTTGTACAGACTCTCCAATCTCAGCATTGTGCTTAGAAAATAGGCATTGGTTTAGTCATTTCATTTTCCCCTCTCTTTGGCTTCCCTTTGTCACTGCTGCTATTTCCCTTTAAATTGCTACAGACATCTCTGAAACCAAAAAGCTTTTTTAAAACTCTAACAATTGAATGGTTCAGACAGCATATGTAAGTAGAAGCCTGGGCAAGGGGAGAATAGGGGAATATGATCAAGGTCAAGGATAGAAAACTGGTTGATAATCATTACACAACCCCCTCCCTTTATCCATTGTTCTGTTTTACAGATAAAATAAGTAGACCTAAATTATGCAGGAAGATTCTCTGTTCTGGCAATCTGTACAATAAAACAGAAGAATACTCCCCACAGTTATTATTTGATCTCAAAAAGTATCTGGAAAATGGGGAGTGGTTTGTCACTGCATGAACACAGACATGGCCAAATTATTTGCATTATCTTTTTTGTATTGTACCCAAATATTTTAACTAATCTGGTGCTCTCCAGTGAGACGTGCTTGCCTTATTTAATTTCATTTTAAGTTCTTCTAATAATAACATAATGGAAAAAGCAACACTCCCTTTATGTATTATGTAATATATAAATGTAAAATACAAAGTGGCAACCAAAAAAATAAACTTGCCAAAGGCTTAAAAGAAAACTATACCCCCCGAACAATGTAGGTCTCTTTAAAAAGATATTGCATAAAACAACTCATATGTAAAACCCTGCTTCATGTAAATAAACCGTTTTCATAATAATACACTTTTTTAGTAGCATGTGCCATTGGGTAATCATAAATAGAAAATTGCCATTTTAAAAAACAAGGACAGCCTCCTGGGATCTTATGATTCAACGGCACACACAAACATACCAAACAAACTATAAAGTTAGGTCACATCAGCCAATTAACAGAGTTGTGACTTTTGCTTCCACACTTCTTCCTGTTACAGTTGTAGTATTTATGGTCAGGTGATCTCTGAGGCAACACACAGACCATCACGAAATGGTGGTTCAAAGCAAGAGATGTAAAAGGCAGTGCCAGATTTACATAATAGGCGCCCCTAGGCCCACTGCCGTTTGCCGTCCCCATACTCTGCCATTTATTCACAAATTTTCATCATCAGGAACGGATCACTGGGGATTGGGGCATGGGAAATTTAAAAAACTATCATATCTCCTGAGTATCCCCAGTGTTTCTGAACCAATGTGGGTGTGGCTGGGCAGCATGCTGCCCCCTAAAATCCTGTCACCCTAGGCCCAGGCAGTGGCCTTTCCACAAATCCGGGCCTGGTAAAAGGGCAATATTTAGTTAAATATATATTCCAGTTTGGGAAGATTGTTTAATATGCCACTTAATTTGATATATATAGTTTTCCTTTAAATAAATTCACTTTCAGCTAATAGACTGTCAGATGGCATAGACCCAGACAAGGTTGATCTGCCTGTAGTTTGAATAATTAAATTTATGGGCAGGTGTATCTGTAAGGAGGTCCAAAATATATGTTCTAACAAGGCTTTCCAGTAGATGTTTGAATATTGTTATGGCATTCCCTTTGTAGTGCCACAATAACTGTGAGATTGGGCACTGATTGGTGATCAGGTGTGGTTCACAGTTAGCATTGCAGTTCATGCCACAGGTTTTCAGTTGGGTTAAGGACAGTCAAGTACTTTCACTCTCGGCTCAGCAAACACATTCTGTACAGAATCTATTGTTGTACAGAAAAACCTCTTCCCCCAAAATTAGGGATGCACCTGAAATGCTAATTAGGTTCAGGAAAGGGAAAGGTGTAAAAAAAAAATTTTTCACTTCCTTGTTTTGTGATGAAAAATCACGGGATTTCCCTTCCCTGTTCCTAATTTACATATGCAAATTAGGAGTTTTATTTAGTTTAGCCAGAATATACAACATAACATAAGCAATTGGTTCCTGATATTGGATCACTAGACAGTGTGCAAGTTGGAGAACTGAAGGGTCCATGCACCATGCATGGACCCTTCAAAAAATAAAAAAATCTTCAATTATCCAATACTCACACATCTGTAGATGGTCTTCAAACTTTTTTGTTCAAGGCCCTCTTAGTTCATAACCAGGTTACAGATGCACAACAACTTTGCTGTTTCAGCTATTCAGCCATTCATCTTTAGTTTCAAAAACTATCTAGGGCAGAAATCTACCCCTAACATATCTACCCCTAACATATTTAACCCTTTATAACCTTCAACCTGGAATGTCAGAAGTAAATAGAATCTTCTTCAGGTTCAGCCACTGATCTAGCATGAAAGAAGAGAATAATAAAGGAGCTGCATTTCTCCTTCAACACCCTGCTGTCTTCCAAGAACTCTCAAACGACATCTTCAGAGATCGTGTAGGGCAATCTGTAGTTGTGTATTTGTATGACATCTTAATCTTCTCCAAAGACTTGGAAAGTCACTAAACCCTGGTGAAGGAGGTACTCTGGCGTCTGAGAGAGAATTCCCTTTTCGCCAAGTTTGTGTTTGAGGTGCTAAAAATTCCCTTTCTCGGGTACACTATTTTTCAAGAGGGATTCGAGATGGAGCCTTCTAAAGTCATGGCAATCCAGAATTGGTCTCTCCCCACAAGTACTAAGGCCATACAAAGATTTGTCGGATCCTCAAACTCTTATCGACAATTCATCAAAGGGTTCTCCTGTATCGCTCCTATTCTGGCTCTCATCTGTAAGGGGGGGAAACCTAATGCCTGGTCCCCATGTGCTTTGGAGCCTTTCCAATCCATTTTGCTTCGGCTTCTGCTTTCCTCCATTCTGATCCCCAACAACCTTTCTTTGTTGAAGTCAATACTTCAGACATTGGGGCCGGAGCCATACTCTCTCAGAGACAATTCGCAGATGGGAAATTACACATGGCTACATGTCTAAGAAATTCTCCCTGGCAGAACAAAATTATGACAACGGGAATCGTGAACTTTTGGTGGTTAAACTGGCTCCAGAAATTGGACGGCAGATGCTCTATCTAGAAGCATTACTCCAGAGGGTCTCCTCATGAAGAGCAAGAGCCAATTGTTCCTTCAGCCCAAATTATTGCTTAATTGTTCCCGCAATTGGCCAGCCAGATCCTATCAGTTCAGTCCTCTGCTCCTGTTGACACTCCCAGTGGAATGGTATTAATGCCACTCGAGCTTCACCTCTCCAATCTCCAGCAAAGTCACTGTTCCAAGCAAGCCTGGCATCTCGGTATTAGGAAGACTTTGGAACTGATAACAACTCATCTGGTGGCCAAATCTTCAGAAGGAGGTCAAAGATTTTGTGGCAGTCTGTGCTATCTGTGCCTCTTCAAAACTGAATCCTTCCTGTCTGTGTGGAATGCATCGGTCCACAAAGACTATGCAGATCAAACATGGAAATCTTCTCCCCTGTATAAAGTAGGAGACAAAGTGTGGCTGGGAACAAATAACATTAATCTTAAAATTCCATCCCATATGTTGGTTACGAAATGTAATCTCTTCTTTTCTGAACAATCTCCTCCCTCTTCTCTCACCGTAGACTAGTGATCCCCAACCAGTAGCTTGTGAGCAACATGTTGCTCTCCAACCCCTTGGATGTTGCTACCAGTGGCCTCAAAGCAGGAGCTTATTTTTGAATTCCAAGCTTGAAAGCAATTTTTAATTGCATGAAACCTAAGTATAGTGCCAAGTAGAGCCTTTTGTGTGCTGCCAGTCCACACAGGTGCTACCAAATAACCAATCACAGCCCTTATTTGGAACCCCAAGGAACTTTTTCATGCTTCTGTTGCTCTCCAACTCTTTGCCCATTTGAACGGGTAAAAAAGGTTGGCGACCGCTGCCGTAGACAGTTAACAAGAATATGAAGTAGAAAAGAATTTGGATTCCAGACTCTCCAGGAATTCACTACAGTTCCTCATTCAGTGGAAAGGCTTCTGTCCTGATGAGTGATCCTTGGTGAGTTGGATGTCCATGCCCCTCGTTTAGTGCAAGACTTCTTCAGCCAGTTTCCACAGAAACCAAGAAATAGTTGTCTAGTGCCCTCCCCCTAGGGGAGGGGGTACTGTCCGTTGTGGAAACTCCATTTCATATTAGAGATCACAGAGGGACAGAGCAAAATTTTTAAATAAATAGTTACCAGGGTCACGGGTTCAATGCACGATTTTAGGTCAAATTACCTTGTCGTTCCTGGGTCCGTAATTACTACTTTATTGATTATTGGACTTTTGACCTTTGCCTGAACTCTGAATTTTGCTGCTTGCCTATCTGTTTCCTGACTATGTTTGTTCCTGGTCCCTTGGTTAGCATGTACTTGGACTTTAACCTTAAAGCTTCCTCCTTGATCCGGACTACTCCGTAATTGGAGCAATAAGGCCCCTGACAGGATCCCACTGGAATATTTGACCAGGCTAAGGTAACTTGCAGTTTCTAGAGAAACTTTACCATTAACTTTTAATACAATATAGAAAATGACAGTCCAGATTAGGCTTTATTTTTTCATGAAAATATATGATGCATTATTATGCACTTATGTATAATAAGTTTTGACATATTTAAGATTATTATCTAATTAAGTCATTGTTATTGCTATTTAATAATTTAATCATATAGCTCTCCAGGTTTGAATTTTAACACCTATCTAGTTGCTTGGGTTCCATTTACTCTGGCAATCAGGCAGTGGTTTGAATTACAGACCAGAAAAGCATCACAAAGCAAGAGTTTTTGATTGCATGCGTCGGTGATCCCCCAAGAACTACATAGCCTTTGATAGCGATAGGGGTGCAGTACAGAAATGTAAGAAAATAGTTAAAAATAAGATTAAAAGAGAGCTCTACTTGCTTTTACAAGGTTACCATCTACTTCATTGCTTGATGAAGTAGCTTTCAAAGTTCTAAATACCCTAAATAAGGTAATACACATTCCTACTTATATTTCACATAAATGCATTTGATTATGTTCAATGAACTCATAACATTTCTTTAGATATTACAAATGAAAATGTAATTACTGGTATTTCTTTTTCCATAAAGTGATAAGGAGGGAATTTCTAATGATATTGCAATCCTGAAACAGGCCTCAAGTCATTTTATGGAGTATTCTAGCCACCAGACTCCATAGAGAAGCCTATATGGGTACAAAAATATTTATTGTATTTAATAATATTCATCCAAAAAATTAAAAAAAACTTTGTTCTGTCACATATATTAATATAAACATGTATGTTATTTGTGTATATTTATAGTCTACATTGTCCCTATATTTAAATTATTTTTCCACGCCTACAGCATTTGACTCATTTGTATAAGTTATATCTCACTAAGAACCCAAGAGATTGACCTAAGGCAAAAAAATCTTCTAAAAATCATATTTTTTAAATGACATACAAGATTAAACTGAAACTTATTTGTAGAGTATATAATCTAAGACAGTTAAATATGGTCCCTGATTATACTGCTTGTGAGTATTTGTGATTAATATATGCCTAGATAATTTATCAAATGTTATGTATTACCTCTGTATCATTTAGTAAACCAAGACAAGAACCTAAAGAATATGAAAAGAAAACAACCAGCTCTCGGATCAATGAATCTCAAGAAGAAAAGTTGAGCTTGCCCAAGGTTGAGAACCTGGATTTAGAAGGTGCAAGCTCAGTTGTTACTAAAGATGATGGCTTGGACAAAACCAAAGCGCTTATCCATGAAAACAAAGAAGATAAAAACTTGCTAACAGAATAGAGACAGAACACAGCAGATGCCAGTTTACTGAGATCAAAAGGTTAAAAGATCTCAAATGACTCTGAGGAGCTACACACAAAATAAAATATGTGTACAATGTCAAGAGTTAGCACTGAAAATAGAACATGTGGTCATTGCACATATACAGGCCCCAAAAGAAAATGGGAATGTTATTTCTGAAGATGCAATAACAGTGTTGTCCCCACATGAGAAACTGAACCCAGATAACAATAAAAAAAGATAAGCTGACCACAGAAAGTAACATCAGAACTAACACTTTTATTGCTTTATTGCTTTTGACTGTTCCATTTATTTGCTCTGGTGATTATCTTAAAACCCAGTCACACAATGCCACTTAATTATTTAAAATCTTTTAACTTTTATTATAATTCTGAACATTTCTCTGGACTGCAGTGCTGAGTTTAGGCTATTTTGCAATTGTTTCCCTACACTTATACATATAAGAGGAGGAAAAAAGAAGCATATTTAAAACTTAACTAAAGAATATTTAGATTCTGCAGTTTAAAAATTATCTTTTTAATTACCTAAGTATTCTGGATTTGTGATTCTTTGTTACAGACATCAACAATGCAACAGTGAATCTTAATTTATATAGTATCTGGCAATTGGTAAAGCACCAGGCAGCGTGGAACCTGGCAGGGTGGAACCTGCTCCCACCCTGCAGCAAGTGCAGCGGGTCCTACAGCTAGAAAGGAGGTGACCAGTATTAAGTAATGTGTGCGGCAAGGCCCTCTGGGGCTGCTGTTGGGAGCCTGAAATCTGGGTACAACATAGGTGCCTCTTGTGGGGCAAATTACAGTGACCCTGTGGTGGGATCAGAGGTCAGGGAGAAACAGCTATTTGGCCCCATGTGGGTAGAGAGAGGAGTGCACCCCAGTACCATCAGCAACCTGCAGCCAATCCAGGAATGAGGTAGGACCAGAAGGATGCTACACTATGGATGAAAGATGAATGCAAATAAGGAACCTTGTGTTAGTTTAAAGACAATGCATGCACTGTGGGTGAAGCATTTTCATTCA